>OX424557.1:27806456-28205456 GCA_949152475.1 Terebella lapidaria | reverse complement strand
TTTCTGGGGATACATTTCTGCTCTAAAAGAGCTCAACCATTACCGTCTTTCACCATAGATAATCCGCACTTTTAGGCCGCCAAAACGAGGGAAAACTTACAGGGTGCGGATTATACATTGAAACATAAAATCTGTATGCTTTTTCGGTGGCCAAAAAATCGTTTGACAGGCAGTGACACTGGCGCAAGTCGATCGTGCGTGGACGATAATGGAGGAATCTCGTGATCAAGCAGGAATGTTGCATAGCTGAATACGATTTGGCAAGAAATATAACTCGAATTATTTATTGAGTCATACGTTAATGCACTGGCATTCGTATTTATTTCCATTAATAGTGTCATGTCGTGTCTTTTGACTCTTTTCAGATCGAAATTTATGGTGAAAACATCATCAGAATCTTGCTGTGCCGGATTTGACCCGCAGATGGCACCACTGTTAGGGATCGTCTCCATGTGGGGTTGAATGTCATGATTGCCAATTAAAACTGATGATTGCTATTAAAAGTGTGTGAAACAATCCTGTTCCTCGATTTATTTACTGATGCAGGAAGTCGAACAAGTATTTGGAATATTATTTATTGGCACATGAACGATGAATGAACCGACATGGAAATTTTTCTGTTGAACATTGAGACGACCCCTTAACTGTTAACTTGGACAGGAAGATGGAAACGGCCTTGACATTGCTTGCGAATCCATTTTTGTCAGCAACTCAAAAAACTCGTAATCGCCTTCTGAAATAAAAAAGATTGTTTTTTATTGACAAAAACAACAATAGAAATCATGCGTTTCGATGTCAGCTAGTCACTGAAGCATGAAACTTCCTGCCGGCCTATTGTCGGTCAAAGTTTGTCACACTTGAATGATCGCGACTGATCACTGTTGATTGACCGATCGGGCTCGCGACTCGACGCGGAAATTTCACACCTCCACCGGAGAATGGGGGATGCGGATAATACACTGAGTAATAGGTTTTTCCCGAGAAATTGAGCCTCAAAATAGGGGTGCGGATTATCTATGGTAGCGGATTATCTTTGGTGAAAGACGGTACTTCTGTTCTGTTGATGACTGAGGCTGACCTAATCATGTACATGTAGGTGTACATACAATATGCATTTTGACATCATGTAAAGATGCAATGCTACTGTACATGTTCCATACATGTCAGTATCCAAAGAACACTGTATTATAAGATGCACCATCAATCAAAACTATTACAATGTTGATCTGTCAGAGTACAACAGGTACCGGTTAAATCACTTCAGATTTGAACTTGAGTTTCACATCAGACAGTACAGCGTTCCTCATAACCATTCCATTAAATGTACGCGAACAATCGAGCATGCTATTATACCATATTACAGTATTGGTCCTAATAGTGGCATGCACCCTAATAGTAAGCGCCCCCCCCCCCCCTCTTTTCCCCAAAAATGTTTGATTTTTATAACCTTGTAATTCACTTCATATTCTCTGAAAAAAGCTTGGGAGTATTTCAATCCACATATTCATGTTATTTGAATCATAATAAAGGGGATTGAAGGCTGAAGGTTTTCTTAAATTTGACCTCCAGTTTGACTTCCTTTTTGCGCGCGCTTAGTATCAGAAATACGTAACGGTACATGTATATCAAACGTGCCTCAGATGAATCATGAATTGCCGTAAATATTTAAATACTATACATGTCCACACCTAGCCATACCTGCAAATACCTACGGTACCCCTTGCTCCAGCCTGGCTCCAAGTGTACATGTATGTGTACAGGTCACACCTGTGGCTCAGTATCTTGTTTATCTGAATTAGTGTATGGCCAGAAAACCTAGACCAAACAAACAAGCCCTGTACGCTGTTACTGTACAGTACCAGGCGGCCAGGTGTCCCTTGTTACTGTGATGGATTGACTGGAGATTACCAGCCATCAACAGTTGGTAATCCTGCCAGATTGTACAAGGTGTGGTTGGAAGGATGACCCCCATGTACCAATACCCCAGCGCCTGAGATACCACACCTGGTCCAGGAATGGCCTATCATCTACTGCAAGTGTACACTTGCATGTGGTACCATTACATGAAACATAGTTCGACTATATAAATGTGAAGTATACCACCATATACCCATGAATGCTCATGATTCTCTGATACCAACATTACAGATTCCAGATGGGCTAGTGCACTTTCTAGTAGAAGAATCAAATTCACATTTACATGTACATGTATACAGGTATTATACATCATAAATTCAAGTGAACATATTCCATGTAGTGTACACAAAGAGTATATTTTTTACATTTATATATATATATGTAAAATTCAAAATACATTGTAATCAGCATCAACATTCATAATATACATGTAGGTACATGGTGATATAAACTTTACATACTTGACCATCCCACTGTTATTGTATGCTTAGTATGTCCCATACAGAGTATGTGCAAGTTGATGGTATTTGGCAAGACCTCGTCATTTCCGACTCTCCTTCCGAGTGTGTCCTCTCATCTTCTTGATGTAATTATGTTGTGTTTTGTACGAGAACAAAATACAGGCTGGTCTAAGACAGGGGGACACAGCAGTCTTTGTCCCTGACATGGGTGGCTACTGTCAGGCTACATAATACATCCTACTGTCAACAAGATACAAATCTTGTTTACGTAAAGAGACCTATCCAAGAGGGTTTGGAGGCGGCCTCCCATGCAACAATGATCTCTACAGCAAACAAAAAACAATCACAAGTTTCCTGGGACCAAGTGCTGACACTCAATCTGACATAAAGGTCACAGATAACTCTGCGTAATTAGTATTACACATAGATGTATTACATGTAGTTATGACTGTTTGCAATTTTTTTGTGAAATCCAAATTGAAGGAATTAAATTCATATTCATATTTCACAGCACAATCGTGAAATTCAGAAAACAGGATATTTTCACAATATTTGTAGAAGTCGGTACAAAATATACAATTAATTTGGCATGCTTATTGTTGAAAGATGCTGGTACGCTGACAGTCACCAATGAGAGTAAAAGCGAAGACTCATGATGGCCCTCCCTTCCCGTCCCAGGTACAATGTACACCATCTTGTATCAAGGTAATAGAACTTACAGTATCCTTGTCATATCGTCTCGTAATAAAATTCACACAAAAAACACAACTGAGACACACATGCAATACACATGCGCCATACATGTACCTGTGCAATATAATGCAGAGCGGAAGTGGTCAAGTACACAAACGAATGGTCTGTTTACAGGTCACATGGGTACGGAAAGGTGTACAGTCTGTGAGCAGACACTCAGCACCATCTTGCTAAACTTGACGACAGAACAATCATGGGGCTCACTTAACCTTTACCAGTATTTCCCACTTTTCCCAGCCGAAAACTGGGCCTCTTTTTCTACGTGTCTCCATGCCGCGTCTGTTTTACTGCTTCCGACAGTATATCTTCTTAAAAATACTCTTGAATACCTCACTTCAAACCCAAACGGTGAAGTCCCCTACCATCTCGCATGCACTCTCGAGTCGACCGCACAATCATCCTCTATCACAGATGGTGAGATGAAGGATTCCTTCGTTGTTTGACTAGAAACTTGGTGAAGCCCGTCTAAGTCGAAGTCAGAGCACGTCTCTCGGCTTTGTCAACGAAAGCCGAAATAGTTTCCCTGGTGACAGTTCTGTACTACAATGTACATGTAGTAGGCTACACTATGGTGACACTGTGCTCAGCCCACAGGGGAGCCCGGTGGAAATAGTCATGTCAAAATACCTCTACTTCTTTGTCACTTCTTCTTTGTCACTGTAATTTTGTTCTAAAACGCTCAACTTTTATGGAAAGCCAAATCATCTTTCTTCACCTGTTTGTCATCCGACCACCTCACGACCTAAGATTGGACCTGAGGGTCATGTTAGATGTCATCCGAATGGTCCGAATAGATGATTGCTCATGTATATATAGATAAAATGACATGTACATGTTTTACAGAAACAAAATAAATCTTTTAGTAATTCATTCATCAGTGATAAAATCAGCATGTGTAGTTTGTCATTGATATACAGTAAATGGAGGTATCCAAATACATAAAATTATACATTCACCTCCTTTTCTTACATGTGCTAACGTGAATCTTGCATTGCAGCACTGTTCTCCGATTTGGACAAAAACGGTATCACATGTAAACTGTAGATAAATACCCCTTGTTGATTTATACATTTATAAATATCAATGTACATGTACCCATATGCTACACACAAAGATCAATCAAACCACAGCATGTTCTCTGCCATGCCTATCACATTGTGATCATAAGCTTGAACATGTACCATAGACACCTCACACAATTCACAATCATGAAGTATACATAGAGCAGTGTTACCTGAGGTGACCGTCTGCTGGGCTGTGTCAGTTTTGTCCTATCGTATTGTTCATTTACTGCTTCAATGACTGTCATAAGTGAGGTCTTCCCTCAATACTGTACATGTAAAGCAGACAACACTCAGAAGTTATTTGCATGAATCACCATACAAAACTTTGTGCTTTGACGGAGCGTCGAAAGGCCTCCAAAGCCCACGAGTGAGCCAAAAATCCCTGACATTTCCGACTGACAGAAGGTAGACTGGCACACCGCCCACCACACTGGCGGCCTCCAGAGCGACACCAAACATTAATCAGCAGCCACACCACCCCCTAACCGACCCACAATACCGCAATATCCGCACTACAGAATGTCCTACCAGATCTCACAGTCTATTTCCATGTCCTTTGATGTCGTTATCCAGGAACATATATATTTTGATGGGACCATCAGCATTTTATGTGACACTATATGGTTTTCAACAACACATTTCCGAAGGTGTACAGTACATTTTGATCATATATAATATGCTGGGTTTTTTTACTTTATGTGATTTTTTTTCTGCTGAGTGGTGAAAAACACAATTTACTTGATGTTTGAAACATGACGGGAAAAAAGAAGGATCTGTTCATGTTTTGTTACTTTTGGAATTTTTTTCAAGTAACATTCCACTATATTCTCGTCAGCAATCAGTGTTCAATGTCTATCATATCAATAGACTACCAGATAATTTAGCTATGTATTTTGCATAAAAAAACAAAAACGAAGGTGAAATACTACAGTTACCGGTATGTGTATTCAGTGAGCCAATACCACTGGACATATTGTCAGCAGCTGATTTGTACCTGTACTCGAATTTACAAGTACACCTACATGTACATGTACATAAAACCTACATAAAACATATACTTAAAACATCCTTTGATCTTCGGAATAGAAATAAAAACATTTGTTACCTTTGCGCCCTAGGATTCTGATGAGTAAAACTCTCCATCCAGTATTGCAGAGATAAAACTGCTGATACGCCACATGCAGTATGTTCATTGAACAAACATCTACAGGTATGACTTAAATGCAGGGTGCAGCCAAGAGGCATCAGATCCTGACCATTGCCACAACTCCACAAGTCCAGCAGGAAAACCTGGATCATGGACGTCTGGATCAAAATGTTGTCATGGCAACTACCGGTAATCAAAAGATGAAACCCAAATAGCAATCATGGCTCTGGGTCGTACTCCTTGCCTCCGCAATCTCGCTAGTTCTAAGCTCTTCTACGTGAGCAGTAGATAAAACTTGCATCATTTTTCATAATCTCTGGTCAGCTGGTGAATATTCAAGGTTATTTACGGAATGTGGTATCCAACTGGATATGCAAATGTTTACTCAAGGAGTTTATATTCCTGGTGCATAGAGATAGAGTAGCTATAGGCAGCTTGGTACCTGTCTTCAGCTGACGGTAATCCAATATTACCTCACATAAACAGTAGTAAATCATGAACATCCAGGATACACTGTAGGAAAAGTTATACCAAAATCACGTAACTCTCAAAGCATGGACTAGAGTTATAAGAATGGTGCAGTATAAAACTGTACATGCACATATCACTTCCTTCCTCATGTTTCTAATTTTTCACTCTAAACTAAGCCTGATCTTTGTTTACCCTTTTTTATCGAGAATGAGTATTGTTACGTATAATATACATACTTGTAAGCTGTAGCCCCATCTTACCTGTCACCCAAATTATGTGAATCCGTCAAAATATGTTTGCAGCACAGTTGTTTTTTCCCCATTATATTCAAGTATAAAAACTTCCTAAATCTATTTACTGATGACCTCAGAATTAACAATTACCCACACTCAAGAGCTTCTAATTATTTTCCCATACATCATGGCCAATTCAGTAGCTTGCTGTTGTGTAGAAAAAAATAGTTGTCATGCCCCAACCACCTGATACACCTGGCACAATCATATTCAAATTCATATAGCACCGGCTAGACTTCAGTCAAGAGGAAAAACACAGTAATGTTTCTGGATCATGTATAAACTAAAAGGGCACTATTTGGGATTTGGTTTTTCAAGATTTGTTGCCCGACACTTCTATTTATAGAACAAACCGTCAGGTTACATTTTCGACCCAGAATCTCTGCCGAGTCGGACCTGGCTGATCTGACCATTGGCGCGGGAGAGATCCTGGGTCAAAAACGTACTCTGACGTTTTGTTAGATAGAAGCGTCGGGCAACAAATCTTGAAAAAAAGGAATCCGATATAGTGCCCCTTTAAAAACTATTTTTCATATTGGTTTGAACTTGATAACCTTGATAATCAATTCTTCCATCACACTGTACAAATCAGATCGAGTTGCTGTTGCAATGGAGTTTCACAATTATGCCACATATTCACCAAAATAAGGGTGCATTATGAAAATACTGATTTTTCAGAATTACCTTCGATAAAGAGATACAATGTGATATTTATGAATGAGGTAACACTATCAGTTGAAAACATCCAATTTACATGCTTGACCACCTGTTGACAGCAGGCACCTGTGGTCTCACAATGTCCAGAACACTACAGCGATTGAGTAGGAGTAGGCCTAGTGTTGGATTGGGTTAAATTCAGAAACTGGATACTGTACTACAGATGTATATACACTCATAGGTGATGATATCGTAAAAATAGAGTCTAGTACTGGTAACATCACCTCACCATGGTGGATACCCTGATTTTTCTAACTCGGTTACATTGTTTTTTGCTGATATTTTTGCGATGCTAAATCGTATCGTGTTGCAACTTGGCATAGCTCACCTTGAAACCAAACGGCAATTTTCTGCAAACTTTCAGACTTCTACCCATGTAACTGATAAAGTTTCTACTGCAATGATAAATTCCTCCTGAAAACTTTTCGTCTGCATGTCAACAGACATTGTTTATTTTGAGCGCGTGACAGAAGAGTCTATTCGGATGATTCACGCAGGGAGCGCGAGGTAGGAATGGGACCGACCCAGCATGTAATTGGTACAATATATACCAGGGTGGTGCAGCGCATGCCCCCATAGGACCTAACTTTAACTTGTCCACTTGAATTACATATTGAACAAGGCAATTACATAGCAGCGCCCTACAGCGGTGAAAATCCTCGCTTAAATCGAAATTTTGGGTTTTGAAAGAAACATGTACATGTAGTGTTTCGGAAGCCAGGTTTGTGAAAATCTATTGCTGTTCGCATCATAGACATGTAATATTCAGTTAAATAGTTCGCTTGAAATAATTTGACTAAAACATAGGCAAAAAAACGATGTAAACGAGTTAGAAAAATCAGCTAGTCTATAACCTAGAGGCCTATCACCTAAACCCAGGCGTCCCTCTCTCTTGAGCGCCGAAGGCGCCTTCGGCGCTCGAGAGTGGGACACCTGGGTTTACCTATCAGTATCACCATATCATGCCATGAATGATCATGGCCATATTATTATGTCACAATCTCTATATGATCTTTATGATGTCATGTGGCTTCAGTGTCAAATTTGTTATCAATATCATCGTCTCATTCGTGTACTGATAATTAAAAGTCTACAGAAGGTGTATATTCGCGTGAATTTACCAAATTCAAGCCCACTAACTTACCAAATTCTTCCAAAGTTCAGTCAATGTATCTGACGTCACATGATGTACTGTGGCGCCACCTTTTGTGTAAGGTGGGTTTAACAAGATTAGTATTTGTAAAAGTAACGTTAGTTCAAAGTACTTGAGTTGTCTATGGCCTTTGGAGTCATTATTTTCATTATCGGGTATCAACATGTTGGAAACCACATGTTGAATAGGCAGCCAAATTTTCCAGTATCCTCATCTTCGTATCTCAAAAAAAGAAAAAAAAAACTAGACGACTAGATACAAAGCCTAGATGCTCTGTGTAGTTCAGCCCGTTGATAGTGCTAGTGTGTGTGGCCTCTCCCCATTTTTCTTTCTTTTTTAATTGTGAAACTAGACTGATAAAACAATACATAAGATATTGTGCAATGAACAGTTGCTCACTGGACAAATGGCCACCAGATATTTGCCATCAGAGTATACTTATTCAGTGTGTTTCTTGCTTCCATAATATTCTTCAGGTACTATTTTTTAAAAATTATCTCATTTATTAACTACCGATAATTTTTTCAGGCCTATCTGCCATGGCATGATCGATCTGGGTTTGGGATTTTTTTTCGTTTTGACGGACGATTTTATCGTGAATCTAATAATTCGAACATTTCAAAATTTAGTTATTTTTAGCTGTTCGAACTAATTGAATAAATACGGTATTGCCAAATGTAAAATAAAACGTTTCTAAAAAAAATCCCCTATCATGGTAACAAACCATGAAATTTTTGGCCTCCCGATTTTCAATCAGGATGCCTAATAATGCAGAAATTTATAGAGAACAATGAATGTGTCCATGATGAGTCCCACTAGTAGTAGCCCATTTAAGGGGTTTTCAACAAAATAATTAGACATTCATGCATGGATTCTGGATATAGACTTCTATTGCCATAGGTCACATACATTATGATTGTTACGTTGTTCTGACTACACAGTTGGGAAAAAGGGCAAACTTGTGCAAAGGGCAAACTGGTCAACAGTCCATAATTAGATTTATCATATGCCAGAATGACAGTCGATGCGAATAGCGTAGTTAATGCTATTATACAGTAATTTAAATTACTGTCAACAAACTTAGACCTGAAAATACATCATTTCTATGTATTTTGTTTTTCAATAGCTGTGCCTATTCTTCCAATAACAAACTTCTGCCCGGCGGGCTGTAAATTCCACACTTGCCCGGGCAGCTCCCAGTTCAAGAAAACGTCATTATTTTGAAGGGTAAACAAAAGCACATGGTCGCTCTCCTGGACCGATTCCGTTATGTTTGACGTTTTTGCCACCAATTTACGTTTTACGCTGATGCTCTTGGAACTCTGAAATGGCCTGTGAATCGGAAAAATGTGTGAATAAAAGCTGTATTTCTTGCTTATTTCTTTCTAATCGGATATGATTCGGTCATTTGAAACATACTAAAATGTCCCCGACAATCACTGGCATATGATAAACGGGTTATTGCACAATATCAGGTTTCATGCCCTCGGGCCAAGTCTTCAAGAAGCCCTCCGCTTCGCGTCGGGCTTCTCAAAGACTTGGCCCTCGGGCATAAAACCCCATATTGTGCAATAACCCTATACACCACACCAGACAATATTCAATTTGGGTACTCAATTGAACGAGAACAAGATATACTTTGTTTGCCGGGGAAGTTGGTGTAGGACTGTTGGTGCATTATTGTCTTGGTATTGTTGGTGTATAAGAGTTCCATACTGCATGAAACACTGATTCTGTAAAACCATAAATGCACAAAAGACCAATGAAAATTGTGTACTCATTCATTAGAATGCTGCAGTACTATTTTTGAGAAATCACTCATAATACATGTATTCAAATTGAGCAATGTCTGGTGACCAAATTTGTAGACTGTTGACAAGTTTGGGTACAGTACCTGAAGTTTGTCCCTTTCCCCAACTGCTCCAAACACAAACACAACCCATCATATTGTTTTCGCGAAATTTGAGTTTCATGTACCATTCAATCGATTGGATCGAGTAAAGATAATACGGTCGTTTCGAGATAGAATCTGCCCAATGTCTCGTGGTTTTTATTATTCCCTGCGGTCTTAGAATTCGCAGATCTTTTTGTTTATTATGGGACAGCCAAGCTGGTTTTATCATGTTTTGGTTTCATTTGGTCAGAGAAAATGACGTATTTTCATGAAGTCAGCATACAGAAACTTAACTCTCAATACCTCACGGTGGAGAGTTCTAGGGTCCACAAATTGCATCTCGAAACGACCGTATTATTATTCAGTGTGACCAGAATTAGCTTAAGTGTGTTGGTCCTTGATGTCAAATTTTATCAATAACTGAACAATCCTGCTTGTTCAGGATCGGACCTCATCATCATTATTTACCTTAAACATAACTGAATATCAAAGAACACAAACCACCGAAATTTGCGTTATCAGTTTTCCTGGAATTCAATTGATTGAAGCAAGATAATTATGGTTGGACCAGAATTAGCTTAGTGTGTTGGTCCCTAATATCAAATTTTATCAATAACTGAACAGCCCTACTTGTTCAGGATCGGACCTCATCATCATAATTTAACTGGATATCAAAAGAAAACAAACTAAAGTGTAACACAGAATGCAACATAAATTTATTAGCATGTCGTGCTAGAAAAATATATGTATAGCTTGCACTGTTAACTCACAAGAGCTCACCCCAATGCTCGATTGGATGCCGAGACTGGGAACAATCAACATCAGTTCAAAGCTGACAAAACACCATGTCAGTTGATGACCTCTTCATATGTACAGCCAAAGCAAAATTTAATATCTTAACTACACAAAAGTACATCTTTCAACTGGATTCTTTTTGGCAGGAGTTTGGATATTAAAATACTTCTCAGTACCAGCAATGAAGTGGGTTTACCAGGATACTGCACTGCATCATGAACTTCCATCAAATCATTAATTGGAACAAAATTGTTAAATTACTCACAGATGACAGGTTATTCCTTCAAGCATAGACACTGATTTCGAAATGAACATGATAAATGGCGACTATCAAGAATCATAAGCTGTCCTCTATACACACCATGGTCACCCTGCAATAGTGTTATAATGCCAGACTTTAATAGTTGATATATATCTCTCACACCCAATGCAAGAATAGGCTATTCTATTACCTCAAAATATAATTCCAATATCACATTAATTTGCACCATATAATACAGATATATAAAGTCATTTGTAATCATTGCACATCTCACACATGATAAGTTGATCATCACCAGTGAGCAAACAAAAAGAACATATCAGATAAGACTTGTCAACAGCACATGAAACAAACAACATTAGCACCTTAAACAATCAACAAAATAAAACTTTTTGATCCGTGTTATCTTTGTGACACAAATTCAAATTCTCCCTTTCTCCAGCAAGGTTTCCCACTGAACAACACACAGTGGGCTGCCTTAATGAAGAATCACGCACATGTTTGCCACGCAGGACTGGAATATTGGTGAACTTACAATATGATCTTGCTTTTCTGAAACACACATGTAATATTTACTTTGTGACTATCTATTATGATATTAACCAAAATTTAAGCAACATGAATACGAGCAGTGGATGACTGGAAGGTTAAATTTCCACCTGAAAGATCTGATGTCAGACGAGATTAATGGGCAATAGGTAATATTTAAATACAAAGTTTCATTCAGTGGAACAGCAATGGACATCTGCGTCTTGAACTGGATGCTCATAATTCTATGTTGTGATCTGGTAACAATACAGACATCATATGGACAGTGGACATGTTAGAATAACAATCAATGTGCTCATAGCATAATGTGAAACTTCGACAAGTTATGCATCAGTACAGATTATACTCAACTTAACTGCTTACTTCAAAGTTGAATATTGGCAACACATGTGAAACATAGAGTCTGGCCCTCATGATTCCATGTACATGTACACAAGATTATAAATTACGTATCCTCCATTACCTTTTTTTTTGCTCTTAGAAATATACTATCACATTTTCTTTGTGTGGTAGTTTTCCATGATTCAACTTTTTTTCAAACTAATAAAGCATCATCAGCTTACAATATTCTCCTCTCCACATAACAGGATTGTTTTGGTTCAGCTGGGAGACAAATGATACATGTGACAAAAAACCCAACAAGTTGATAACTACATTGTTTGGTTGCAGGCGACTATTTGGGGTTACACTGAACGGTCACCTGCCAATAGCTTGTGCAGGAATGCGAAAGCTACTAGTGAAGATTACCTGGAAGTAACTGTTGACACCGAGAACTTTTCGAAGCATAGAACCAGTTAGTGTTAAGCGTTCAATTTACTAATGTATATAATGTGCTCTAATGGTATTATCTTCTCGAATATTGGATCAATCTTAACTCAACATATGCACCAGGGATGAAATATTCCATGTTTCAAGTACATGTACCAGCAAAACTCCAATTTTAATTGCAGGATAACATATGTATAACTTCTGACAGTGAAGCACATGGGAAGGTACACAGTCAAACCATGAAGGCACCATTCAAGACAGATTAGCATTAACAAAGGCCAGACATTGTTGTAATCCCATGGTAAGAAGCTAGATCGATCAGCTTTTAGTGGCGCTTCTTCCTGCGGCTGCGGCTTTTCTTGTTGCTGCTGGAGCTGGATGTCGACTGACTCCAGCTGGACGTGCCAGACCTCGCCTGTCCATAGCCGGGGAAACCCTCCCCCGTGAAGGTACCACCACCTGGGCCAGCTGCTCCAGTACCCTGCTGGTTAGCTCCAGCTGTCTGGTGAAACAAGTGACTCAGGAAATCCTCCAAGTCCGCCTCACTGTAATACAGAATATATTGTATTGTACGTCATAATATCCATTTATTTTGAAGGATATGCTGTGTGTCACAACAAACACCTAGTATATTCTATGTCCCAAGAACAATATGGAGGTTATGAAGCAGGTTATTCCATACTCTGTGGCAGTTCTCCAATACATTACTCACTTCGTCCCCCGGTGGTTGGCCTGTTGGCGATGTCTGCCCCCTGTATTAGTGTTTGTTGCTATACGATAGACCACATTGTGAGCATTGGCTTGGATATGTTTGAAGCGATCACACTGAAATGAAAAACATGAGCCAACCTAACCAAACATTCAGCACACCTAAGACAACAATTATGTGATGAAAGGCATCGAACACGCATTCTGAAGCATGTCTGAGGAACTGCTAAAGCTGATTAGATGATGGTAGATTTGTGATGATTACACTACCTGGCAGGAAGCCCATTCCGTGATGTCATGTACTCGGTTGTCCATACAAGCATAGTAGTTCCAGAGGAAGCCCAGCATATGACTCTCAGCCCATACATCGCCCTAAATAAAGACATCAAAACTGTATTAAACATCATAATAAAATATTTACAAATGCATCCAATGGCCTGCACTGATGATCATGTGACTAATGGACGAGATGCCTGACCTCTCTCACGGGATGATTGTAGTCACACTTCTGGCAGTATCGGGCAGCGTACATCGGCCGGTCAGTTGGCACACGACGGTGTTTGCCTCCACAGTTCTCACACCGCATTAGATTGGTGGCCTGAATGATATTACATCATGAATATTTTTGGTATAGAAGACAATAATGGTCATAATGCCATGCTATTGGTTTCCTTTCATTGATCCTTTTCGAACGTGCAATTGGCAACACATTTGTAGTGTAGATGTAGTTCAATTCATTACCTCCTGCATCTTGTCGTGAAGCTTTGTCAGTAGATCAGCAAATTTGTGCTGAAAGCAGAAAATGCAGTATTTCTTTGTAACTCCATCCAGCTGCTGGATTCCAGCATATGTAAAAACATTTAGAACACATCTCTACGCAAAGAGCTACATACCAGAGCCTCTTCCTCTTCCTGAGCTTCCATTCGTTGTGTATCAAAGTGTCGTCGCTTCTCCTGAAACAGATCACAAAACCAATGCTTACACAGTACTCAAGGAGATATTTACGAATACATGGACAGTAGCAATTCATGTCGGGTTCTTTCAACACTCAAGTTTGTGCTGTAACCCACCGGTTCTCCAACTAAGTCAAATGCATGTCCAAGTATCTTGAAGGCTTCTTCAGCACCAGGGGTTTGATTCTGAAAATGAGTGGGGCACATTTGTATGATATTATTGCAGATAATTCTTGTATGTAAACTGTTATATTTGCTTTTAGCAGATATCTGAAGCAAGATCTTTTCTTTACTTTATATGAAACACAAACTTTTCTTTGCAAAAACTATAGATTGCATGAGAATCAGGTGAATCAGCATTTCTGATGAGTAATACCTTGTCTGGATGAACCAGTACAGCTTGTCTTCTGTAGTACTTTTTCAAAACCTCATCATTGACATCAGCCCGGACACCTAGAATACTGCAGGGAAAAATCAGAGGCAAGTATTGCTTAGCATAACAAATACAAAGCATTCACAATACATGTACATGCACCAATCAAAGGATTTCTCGGACATTTTCTTGTCACACAACAGCATACTTTGTTGTATACCCACTGAATAACATGCAGGAACAACAATAATCTTAACATTATCATTAATATTTTGAAGTACAAACCTGTATGGATCACTCCCTTTCTCTGCCAGCAGTCGCTTCATTGCATCATCACCTGCGAGGGTATACATTATGATTTGTGATACAATCTAAGTTTATTGTCACGATATAACAACGCTAAGATATAAGTTTGACCACAGAGTAAACACTGACCAGTGGAAGGAAGAACAATGTTCTCCTTGAGACCAAAATTTGCCCTGGCTTTGAACTCCGGTTGGTCCGGCGACTCGGGACTTGGAGTACGGAATACTTTGGCTTCTATCACAATCCAGAGACTTTTGGCAGTGGATAAACTGTACTGTCCCATCATCAAGAGGCTGAAATAAATGGAAAAGCATTAAATTCAACTACATGTAAATCAACATATAAGTAGAAGTGAGCAAATTGTTTACGTGTACATCTATAGCGTTATGAGCGTACAGTGCAAGGCCTATGCTGATGGTGAGTTTGGTGATATTCCACATTACATATCCTAGCTCCTGACCAGCCCACATCATCCACTGCCACATCTGCGTCATCAGCTCTCCTGCCACAGAGGAATACACATGATTCAGCATGCAATGAATGCCCATATCTCAGTAGCCACAACATACACACTGAAACATACAGATAGACAGAGACCAGTTTCATTACCCATGGCATTTTGTTGGTCCCAGTCCGACTGGTTTTTCCTGGTGCCAGGTTTGGGTCTCGGAGGCAGGTCGTTCCTGTTGTGGGTCCTACCATCGTATCTTGACCCCGGACCTTGGCGGTTAGAACCAGAACTGCGAGATTCCGGCCTTGCAGTCCCTCGAGCATCCTGTCGAGAGCTACCTGGGTTTCTGGATTCAGGTTTGTTGTGTCCTCGCCCGTCGGACTTGCCGTGACAAGATCCGCGTGACTCAGATCGAGATCCTGCACCTTTCGGCTCTGCCCTCGAGTGACCAGATCCTCGGCCGTCCTTTGACGAAGCCCCTCCCTTGCCATGATCATACCTTCGAGAAGAACCGTGCGATTCAACTTTCGGGTGTTCAGGTTTATGATTTTCAGGATGTGAATGTCCGACATGAGGCTCAGATTTTGCAGCTCCACTGGAGTTGTCCCTGGAAGGCACAGACTTAGTCTTGGAGTGTGAGGTGCTATGACTGGCCTGACTATGACTAGAACCTCTCTGCGACTGGATGTTTTCAGCATCTGAATTCCCTAATGCTGCTCCTGCATCCCGCTGGATATCAGAGTTGGTTTGCTTTTTACTTGATGTAGGGGATTCGCGTAGATCATTGTTTATGTAGCAGGAACGGCTGATGTTGCTGTTCTGTTTGGTTTTTGGCTTGTCATTATTCAAGATATTCTCTGCTTCTGATAGCTTTGACTTGGTCTGATGCTGCCCCTCAGCATGAACAGAGGAATCTTGGTTGTTTGTGAAAGAGGAGATGTTGGATGTTGAGTTTGATGAAGGTGTAGCCTTTGATTCGAATATCCTTCTTGGATCGAAGAAAACTGGCTGCTTCCCACCAGTGGGTGCCTTAGCATGCAGAATGCCAGTTGCCTCACCTGTGTTACAAGATGAGCTCCGTGGTCGCTTAGCTTCACCACCATCTGTTTTCTGTGGCTGATTTTTTCTCTTTGCGTCATCATGCCTGTCAGAGTTATGTGGCTTACTTTCCTGTCTTTGGAAACCTCTGCTTTCACCACTCAATATGTGTCCAGCCATCACAGACTCATTATCGGGCCCACTCTTGCACGGATTTCCTTTCTTTGAGTCCGATTTCATGTCGGACAATGGTAGACGGTTCTTGCTGCTCTCACTTGTGGCTTCATCAGCCTCCTCAGTGCTGACTGAGCGTTTCAAGGTCTCAGGCCGATCTAGGTCCTCTGGCTCACAGCTCCCGGTGCCACTACTGGTGCTGCCCTTTCTACTCTGTGGGGTGCTCCCAGAGCTTGCTGAGAAATGGTCACTGAAACCTGACTTCGATGTCTGAACAGGATCTTCAAACGTGTCAAGTCCATAACGGGAGTCAGGCTTTATTGTGGTTGGTTCTAGGAGTGGTCGCTTCTTTGGTTTTGAATGCCTTGAAGACCGAGGTTTGCTATGGTATTTGTTGGTTCGGACTCCAGTGAAGTCTGGAAATGCGTCTGGCAGGTTTTGTGGGGGTTTGGTCTCTGGAGGATTGTGCACTGGAGGCAAATCTTTTTTGACAGCTGTTGCTCTGTAGTCTGGAGGCCTGTTCTTGGCAACTTCAGAATAGCTCAATTTGCTCTTGGCTTTGGCATCACATACTTTGACAGGAGGTACAGGTGCACTAGGTATGTTCACAAGCTGAACTGGAGCTTCACTCTGTGTGTCTTTATGGAAAGAGACTGTATTCTGAATTGATGTTGGAATACTAGCATCTATAGTTTGTTCCTGTAAGACATGCGGGGTTCCAAACGGATCATAAGTTTTTGTGTCGGGAGAAGGTGTATTGGTCCACTGTTGGAGAGATTCTGTATAAAGTTCGAAGCCACCTTGTGCCAAATTGGTGAAGTCCACACCAGCCATTCCCCCAAGTACATCAAAATGTTCTGAGTGACTCCGTGCCCTGGATGTGTACAGACCATCTTCTGTGCTGGCTGAGTCTGGCTGACTCAAGGATTGGAAGTAGTCATTACTGGACATGAATACAGGGTTTACTGGAGCTGGGTTGACATTCTCTTGGACAAACTGGCTGGTATCTTCTTCAGGGTCATCATCAGTAGGATATGAAGTCCATCCACCATAATTCGGCAAGAAGCTTGCGAGAGATGGATCAGCTGGGACCCAGGGTGCTACGTAGGGTGAAGGATTTGGACCAGCTGCATTGATGGGAGATAAGTTGGGCAAGTCATTGACACCATCATACTGCACACTGGAGCCTGTCTGAGGCAAGGAAAGACCTGTGGAATGTTGTAGGCCTGAGGACAGGTGTTCTCTCCTTGGATCTACCCCTCCTCCATCATGTCCAAACTGGTTGTTTATTGGCCTTCTTTCCATTTCTGAAAGAAAATATATGAGGAAGGGTAATACTCAGTAATTAATGTAACTGTGAAATATGGAGCAATAGCAAAAAATACATTACTCAGAAGGCCTATTTTAAATGTATGTGTTTCTGGTGTAAATTTACGATGGCAACCACACAATACTCTGCAGTTCACAAATACACTTTGTTTTGGAACTCGTCAACTGGTGTTTACATAATGTGTACTTCCAGTAAAATGTAACAGGTTTTTGATGTTAATGCAAGTTTTTTTTGCAATAAAATAGGCATTTGTACCTTTTTGTAATGATTATAAAGGGGTAGGTACACTGAACAAGGAACGATTACCAATTTTCAAATTCTGTACATGTAATTGATTACACATGTAGTAATTGTGTCGGTATAGATAAATCCAATTAATCATTTTAGCTCTACATTTTAATGTGTTCACTGTTCATTTCCTGGTGACGACACACAATATATACCAGGATTAGGCAAAAAAAAAAAAGGTTTGTGTTTAGGGTTTCCCTACCGACCCTAGGTCAAAGGCCCCTACCCTGCTTTTTCACCTGAAAAAAATACTTTTTTTTTTGGTTCTTGACATTTTTTCCCCAGATTCTTCACCCAGTGTTCCATGTTTTTTATTGACATAAAAGAAAAATTTGAACAGAAAGTAAGTAAATACATGCAGAAACACATTGCTTATGCGTTTTTGGTACACGAGGGAGAAGTAATATGCTACACGAGACTACAGGTGTGCACGTGGTCACAAAAATGTTCTAGACTAGTGTCAAAAAAAAAAAACCTAACTACCGAACCTAAGTTTTTAGGACCATGAAACCCTAAACACACACCTTTTTTTTTTTTTTTTCGGCCTTAATTTGTCCTAGAAAATCATTTCTACGCGAGTATATCTTCGGGAGCGCATGTAGGATGATGTGCCACTCTGGGCAAAAGTGGGTGTGACCAATCAGCGCCATGCTATCTGCACCATATGAACAGTTTTAAACCAACCAATGACAGCCTATGTCTCAGATTGTCGACGTTATTGTGCATCCAACCCCATTTTTGGTCAGTTGAAACTATGTGGTAAGGTATGTGCTTACCGTATTCCCGCGCATAGAGGCGCATGCGTCTATAAATGAAGGTGCGCCATACCTTGTATATAGGCGCATGCGCTTATACAAGGTATATTTTTTCTCCAGCACACTGTGTGGAGGATACGGTATCGTTTATAAGCGCACCTCTCAGAACATGTTTTTGCAATACATTATTGAATTGAAATAAGTGTTATCTGGTACATGGAAGGGTCCAACCCACCTATAGTCTAATATATGTGATTCACTATGTAATAAAATGCATACGACACCCACCTGGAAAACTTGTGTTTGAAGGAAAGTGGATTCACTTATAGGCGCATGCGCCATACCTCACATAAAAGTGCATGCGCCTATATATGAGGCAGAATTATGATTCTGGACATGCCCAAAAAGGCGCGGTTTCATTTATAGGCGCATGCGCCTGTATTCGCGGGAATACGGTAGCTAGATCTATGAGTACAAGGCACAATGATCGGTCCAGAGTGGAGGTGGGGGTGAGCCCGGTGAGGACCGATCATGGGACCGATCATTCATTGTGCCTAGTATTCAGGGCTATGCCTGACAACTGCCATGAACATGTTGAACTGCGAGATGTTCTTAGCTTCAGTTCCGCACTGCGACTTGGCAAGTTTGACGGAACACATGTACAATTTAGTGGGCAATCCTGTTTCTCTACAATAATCAATGACAATGATGAGTTGACCAGTGGCACAAACTGATAAATAGACCGATCAACACAGTTTTCGTCATGTTATGCAAAGCAATCAGTAAAACATCGACTTCAAAGAATGAATAAGTTTTAATGTTTTGTGCATGGTAAACATTCAACATTCTTCACATAATATTATATTTCATTCAATATGACGTCGATAATCTTGAGGGTTTAGAACCAAAATAATCCATGTCACTGGACTGGGACAAACATAAGCTACTCGCAGTATTCGTCAGGTGGCAGCACAGCATACACTGCCTCAATTATGGAGTGGTTTTATTGACATTATTGCTGGTGATCAACATAATTGTACAAACATGGGTTGAGCCTCTTACTGTTGAAGATAAATTACAGGAATTATAATGAAAAGAACGGTGGTTTGTTGGGATATAAATGGAAAGTAATGAAAAACGCTCATCAAAGTTGCCAATATAATACTGATTACACTATTACCGCTCCATACTTTGCCCCATTCATTATTCCTCACATTATTGCAGACGACGATGGTTGTTTTGATGCAAATGACACTTTTAACATGTTTTAGTTTTGTTAAATCATTGAAATCAACCTATGAAGACCACCTGACGAAAACTGAGAGGTGACGAAAACTGTGTTGTGCGCTCTACAGATAAAAAGAACATCTGGTGTGTACTAAAGAACACTTTTAAATCATAACCAATTGTCATTCCGGATCCTAAGTATGAGAAATTAGTTGGTAATAAAATTACCCACGTTATTGTACATTCTAGCCAGTTTGAATTGATCTTGGCCCTGTGCGCTGGTGAGTAACAATCTACACTGCAGTCATGATGATTGGCATTGCACTGCACAGCACTGTCAATGACTGTCAGTGTGACTGTCAGCAGCGACTGACTTCTGTGAGTGAACCGTATGACATGAGCAGGTTGACATAGCTGATAACATTATACTCACCACTATCATAAATCTAAACAGGATTTCAGAAAGTCATAATGAACGCTGTTTTGTCGTGCTCATTCTTGGGTATTTGGACATTCTCGTGGATGCCCAGTTTGCCCAGGACAATCTTGGAATATAAAATGTTTCTTATTAAATAGTGGATGTAAACAGCAAAATAATATTTATACAATTTTCCTCCCAATTAAAATCGAGGAATATAAATTAATAAAATTTTCCCACATGTTTATTCAATGATTAAATACATTTATATGGAAGTTTGTTTTATTTAAATTTATCAGTGAAATTCACGGTGTTTCCCTGCTTGTCAATTTTCTGACATTTAATTAGCTTTGTATAATCCAACTTGGTTATAAAATATAGGTTACATTAATATTTCTTGCCATATTGTCAAGAAATAAATCAAAATCATCTTAGTAAAGCACCTTTCCAAAATGGTCCAGGACCGTTTTGGAATGCTCAAGTTTGCCCTGGACCTTCTCGAGATTGTCCAAATTTCCAAGAATGACCACAACAACTTAACTTTTGTTAAATCATTGAAATCAACCTATGAAGACCACCTGACGAAAACTGAGAGGTGACGAAAACTGTGTTGTGCGCTCTACAGATAAAAAGAACATCTGGTGTGTACTAAAGAACACTTTTAAATCATAACCAATTGTCATTCCGGATCCTAAGTATGAGAAATTAGTTGGTAATAAAATTACCCACGTTATTGTACATTCTAGCCAGTTTGAATTGATCTTGGCCCTGTGCGCTGGTGAGTAACAATCTACACTGCAGTCATGATGATTGGCATTGCACTGCACAGCACTGTCAATGACTGTCAGTGTGACTGTCAGCAGCGACTGACTTCTGTGAGTGAACCGTATGACATGAGCAGGTTGACATAGCTGATAACATTATACTCACCACTATCATAAATCTAAACAGGATTTCAGAAAGTCATAATGAACGCTGTTTCTCTGCCAAGAGAGGAAGGTACTTTTTCAGCAGCCATGACACCTGTGTGAACAACATAGCGCGATTTCACCAACGTCCACGTGCTCCATTTGCGTTGCTGATTGGTCAAAAGACAAAAACGTCAAAAAGTGAACGAGAATCTACGAGAAGTAATGACACGAAGGTCAAGGTCACTTACAGGGCAATCACCCCATCAAACCGCAAAGCATTTCAATGTTGCTCCGCCAACTATGCTAAATGCGTAGATTTGACCATTCGGCAACGAGAATAATAAACACAGACAACTTAACTGAATAGGCATACACCTAAATCTTTTTCAAAGCCACGCAAATTTAGAATATTCAGTTATTTCACTGTTATTTCAATGTGTTCTTCAATATAAAATAACATCGGTTTTGACTTTACTTACACTTTTAATACGATTTAACATTTTGCCCCTCTGAACGAGTCCCTCAACATAGCTTTTAACGTTACCAATCATAGCTATTGGGTACCTTTGATGGGACCGGTTCCTATGATTGGACATTGATTCAAGGACTGTTCAAGTTTAAGATTCTTAGAGCAATCAGGTCGGATTCCACTCATGGGACTGGAGCTTTACCAACTAGAGGAGCCATCAGATGGAAACCTCAGGACTGACTCCACCCATTGGACTGGAACTCTGCCCCAACAAGGTGAGCCATCAGATGGAAACCCCAGGTCGGAGCCTCCGCCCATGGGAGTGGAACTCTATCTCCAACCAGAGGAGCCATCAGATGGAAACCACAGGCCAGATTCCATCCATGGGACTCGCACTCTACCCCAACAAGAGTAGCCATCAGATTGATACTCCTGGTCGGACTCCACTCATTTGACTGGAACTCTACCTCCACAAGAGAGGCCATCAGACGGAGGCCACAGACCGGAGATTCAGCCTGTTGGACTAGAACTCCAGTCCCGACAAGAAAGGAAATCCCAGGCTGTTCATGGGATGCGAATTGTATATCAACAAGAGGAACCATCAGATGGAAACCCGAGGCTGGAGAAAAGCCATAGGAATGAAATTCTACCCCAACAAGAGATTCCATCAGAGTTCAGATGGAGATTTTAGGCCTGACATCACCCATGGCACTGGAACTCTACGTAAGAAGCCATCAGATGGAGACCCCAGGCCGGACTCCAACCATGGGACTGAATAGTTACCTCAACAAGAGGAGCCATCAGGTGGAGACCCAAGGCCGAGGACTCTACCTATGGGAGTGGAAATCTACCCCCAACAAGAGGAGCCATCAGATGTAGATACCAATCATAGACATAGAAGAGAGATGGACTGCCAACTCGACCTCAGTGACCTTGAGCTTGTGACCAGAGGAACATGGGTACTTTATTTTCGGTTTGAAGTTTCATGGGAAAATTTAATTATCAAAATACGTTGAATACCGTACGTGACGCCAACACGCTCAGGGTCGTCAGGAATGAACAATGGCAATAGGACGTTATACGTTGACAACGGAAGTGTAACTACCATCTTCCTCTGACCTTTTGTGACCTCAAGCTCCATGACTAGAAACAGAGAGAGTGATATCGGAGTTGGCAGTCCATCTCTCTTCTTTGTCTATGATACCAATCAGACTCCAGATGAATTCAGATGGAGACATTAGACTGGATTCTACACTTCACGTCACTTCACGTCACTTCATTAGACACTTCACGTCAATATGAGGAGCCATCATATGGCCAGAATCTCGAGCCAGAATATACATATTGGAGTAGAACTCTACAAGAGGAACCATCAGATGGAAACCCCAAGCTGGAGACTCCACCGGTGAGACTGGAACTCCACCCCAACAAGAAGAGCCATCAGATGGAGACCCCAGGCTGGAGACTCCGACCGAGGTACTGGAACTCTATTCCAACAAGAGCCATCAGACGGAGACCCCAGGCTGAAGACTCCAAACATGCGACTGGAACTCTACCTCAACAAGAGGAGACTTCAGGTGGAGACCCCAGGCTGGAGACTCCACCAGTGGGACTGGAACTCTACTCCTACAAGATGGGCCATCAGATGGAGACCCCAGGCTGCAGACTCCACCCGTGGGACTGGAACTCTACCCCAACAAAAGGAGCCATCAGACTGAGACCCCAGGCTGCAGATTCCCTGCATGGGATTGGAACTCTACCTCAACAAGAGGAGCCATCAGATAGAGACCCCAGGCTGCAGACTCCACCCGTATGACTGAAACTCTACTCCAACAAGAGGAACCATCAGATGGAGACTCCAGGCTGGAGACTGCACCCGTGGGACTGGAACTCCACACCAACAAGAGGAGCCATCAGATGGAGACCCCAGGCCGGAGACTCGACCCGTGGGACTGGAACTCTACCCCAACAAGAGGAGCCATCAGGTGCAGATCCCAGGCCGGAGACTCGACCCATGGGACTGGAACTCCACCCCAACAAGAGGAGTTGTCACATGGAGACGCCAGACTGGAGACTCCACCTGTAGGCTTTGAATTCTATGAGGTATCGAGCCTGAGAATTCAAGTCTAGAACTCTACCACATCGAAGATTTTCCCACAAAGATAGATAATTGAGATAAGAAAAAGGATGGGGAACAATTCGCCGGGTGTGCTCTTTGCTGATTTGATCACTAGCTTAGTATTTATTAATGAAAACATACTTTTATGGAAACATCATGACGGCCAGTGCATCACACCATGTTACCACTTAAACATGTAATGGTGTAAAAGAACCATTACAACAATTGGAAGGACCGCTACAATCCCATAATATTTTCTTTTTATATTCAAGGGTTTCGGTATTGAGATGTTGGGTTTTTTATGGCTCTGAGAATTGCATACTAGAAAACATGAAAAATCCGTGATCGAACATGACTAAAAGTATGTAGCCAACCTCAGGGTTTGAACTCTACCAGGTGTCGAGCTGGAGAATCAAGCTGTGGGGCTGGAACTCCATCCCACCATAGATCCTCCCCACCAAAGATTTTCCCACCAAGATAGCCAGCTCAGGCAAAGATGGGGCTGAACAATATTCCTCTGATGCACTCTTTGCTGATTTAGTTTAGTTTTTATATCTTTTTCCCCGAAGCGTCATTTTATGAATGAAAACATAACTGTAGGGAAACTTCTTAACGGTTATGGCGTTTTTATGGCTGAAAATTATACTACTAGCAGAGACTAGTACTACCGGTACATGATGAACCCGTGATCGAACATGACCTAAATTATGTAGGTCTATCTAGGCAAACGATGGATTCAGGTCTATATAGGCAAAGAAATGGGTACGGGGACTGTTTCATGCGGTGTGCCTATTTTATTTTTGACAGAACTCAAAGTCAAGGTCGTGTAAACATGGCTGCAAATTCAGGAGCTTGGAAAAATGTCATCGAAGAAGTGTTTTGTTCGAGGAAAGACAGCGTTCAAGAGATTTCACGTTTCCTATGGCAAAATCCAGAGTCAAGTTTCAGTGAAACTCGTGCACATCAGTTCCTGACAGACTTTCTAGAAAAGGAACATTTTGTTGTGGAGAAAAGTTTTGTGGCCCCGACTGGTTTCCGTGCGGTTTTCGACAGCAGTGGGGGCGCGGCCGACAACACAGGGGCGGGCGATGCCAGTGGGAACAGACCCAACATCTGCTTCATTTGCGAGTATGACGCCACTGCGGAAGTTGGTCATGCAGCCGGTCACAACTTGAAGAGCCAAGCCAGTGTTGCTGCAGCACTGGCCATCAAAGAATGTGTCAAGAAGAATCTGCTTGATGCAAAGGTGACATGCATGAATAATCGGATACCCTCCAGACATTCGAAGAAAGGCTTTAAAGCTTGGGCCTCTAAGTTATCTGTTGGGTGTCCTATGGACCAAATCTATGGAGTTCCACAGGCGACATACTACATACTACA
Organism: Terebella lapidaria; assembly: GCA_949152475.1. Classification (NCBI taxonomy): domain Eukaryota; kingdom Metazoa; phylum Annelida; class Polychaeta; order Terebellida; family Terebellidae; genus Terebella; species Terebella lapidaria. The sequence goes on along the minus strand of OX424557.1, from coordinate 28,180,312 downwards.
TATGACATACGACATACTACATGCATACGACATACTACATATGACCAGTGATGACATACTACATATGACATACGACATACTACATATGACATACGACATATGACATACGACATACCACCCTATCCTTAACATTGAAAGAAAAAACTTTCTCATGGCCGCCTCAGAAGGACTGAGGCACGATGTGCAATCACTACTTAAACAAAGAAAACCACCTCAGGGATGACAAAAGTTGTTCATGTAGTCATGTAGTGTGTCATATGTCGTAATAATCGTATGTACCATGTCATATGTAGTATGTCATATGTATTATGTGGTATGTCACATGTACGTGGTATGTCGTATGTCATATGTTATATGTCATATGTCGTATGTCATATGTAGTATGTCATATATATATATGTAGTATGTCGTATGTCATATGTAGTATGTCGTATGTCGTATGTCATATGTATGTCGTATGTAGTATGTCGTATGAAGTATGTACCATGATGTCATACAGTGGTAAGTCACTTTCACCCTATAGCCCTGAAAACAAGGCAAAAGCAGGTTGTATTTTAAGTTGTTTTTTTTCGTTCACCTTCACGAAAAAAAAAATCTCGAAATACACCCTGCTCTTGCCTTGTTTTCATGGCTACTTTCACCCTGGTCACTTTTAAAGTCATATGTCGTATGTAGTATGTCGTAAGTAGTATGTCGTATGTGGTATGTCGTATGTCGTTTGTCGCCTGTGGAACTCCATACAAATTGGGCATGCTGTTAATATATGGCATTCTTTCGAGTGTGATCATGATTTTTCTCAGCGTAGGCCACCGAATCCAGGCCGAGCCTTCAGGCGAGTCCTAGATTCGGTGACAAGTGCTGAGAAAGATCATGATCACACTAGAAAGAATGCCAAATGCATTTTCTCACACGATTACGAAAGAAATATAATCAAAAGTAACGAAATCTGTGGTTTCCATGACACCTGTACTGGGAATGATTTTTCCCGGAACTGGTGTCATCATTGTGTTGTCACAGCAGAATGTGAGAATGAGGCTGAACTGCATCAAATCCATCACACTGTCCCAGAAAATCAGCATAATTTAACAAAATCAAATTCGTTGTGAAAACAAGCGCATTTATCAGACAAATTGAATCTTTCCTGTTGAACCTCTTCAGTTTTATGAATGTGTGTTTCTTATAACATGTTTATCCTGAACCAGTTTTATGTTTTGATTTGAGTTTATTACATATTGCAACCAGACTTTCTGACATTTTCAGATAACCATATTGGGCACACCCGGGGAAGACTGCGGATGTGGTACGAAGATTGGAATGGTGCGGCAAGGAATCTTCCAGAACTTAGATATTTGCATGATGCTTTCACCATTCAACAAGAACATACTCTACCCAAAGTTCTACACGTTACTAGTCGTGACAGTCAAGTATCGTGGAAAAGCAGCTCATGCATCAGCATTTCCTTGGGAGGGAAGGAATGCGCTTGATGCAGCGGTAGCATGTTACAACAATGTCGGCCTGCTGAGACAACAGATGAAACCAACTTGGAGTATCAATGGTACTCATGTCTTTTTAATCAATATTTGTGTCTGTATTTATATTCTTGTGTATAAATTGCATATGAAGCTTGTTTCATGGAAACATTAACAATATTATAACAGTACAGAGTACTGAAAGTCAAATCTCCATAAATTTTATATTTAATATTCACAGGTGATTGAGCGGATATCCCAGTACATGTACTATCATGAAGTTCATATTTGTTGTTGCCAGGTATTATTTTATCCGGTGGAGTGCAGCCCAATGTGATTCCTGAATTCACTGAGCTGAAGTTTTGGTTGAGGGCACCAAACCACAAAGACCTTGTCCTGATCCAACAGAAGTGCACAGCTTGCTTCGTAGCTGCTGCAAAGGTGTGTATTGAGTCAGAGTATAACTCTATCATTCTATTTGTTTGTCATTCGCTCATGATTATGTATAATAATTTAGAGGTACAAAAATAATAATTTACTCGGTATATATATTGGGTATGAGAATATCAAGACAATCCTCACAGGCCACTGGGTGTGAAGCTACCTTCCATTTTGAGGAGACACCATACTACCCAATGGAGCCCAACGTAACCATTGGAGAAATATACAAGGAACAGGCACAGAATCTGGGCATTCAGTTCTCCGAGGCATACAATGACCTGGAAACACATATAGGTTTGTTAGAAAAGTTGAACTGGTCAAGTTCAGTATGAAATTAATTACCCGGTACCAAGAATGCTTGCTTATTATAACATGTCATGCTTATTTCTTATTCTTGGCAGGTTCAACTGATTTTGGCAATGTCTCGCAAGTTGTGCCCTGTATCATGCCAGCCTATGACATTGGCAAGCGCAGTCACATCCACTCTGTGGAGTTCCATGAATCAGCTGGATCCCAAGAAGCAGCAGGTATCATAGCAACATGATAACGCATAGCAAATAGCCAAATTCAGTCAATTCAGAATAGTCACTACAATGGCAATACACCTGCATGATTCCGTGCTGGAAATTTTCAGAGAACACTATGCGGGCTGCGAAGGCCATGACGCTGACAGCTGCCGAGATCTTGTCATCGCGGCCGATACTGGAGTCAATCCGTAGAGAGCATCAGGAGCAGCACGGTCGCAGGAGCTCCGCAGCATTCCTGCAGAGAATGAGGTCTCAAACCTCAGAACAGGGTGACTGAGCTCTCCGACTGGGGAATCACTCGCAGTATTGGGGTCTTTTCTAAGGATAAATATGTATATATGAATGGTTGTTTAAGTTTTCATACCCTGGTAATCATATTGGTACTTTAAGGAATAATGTTGGTGATCACTATAGAAGAGTTGGTGCAGTTCTGCAGCATTTAGGATGTTTATACAGATTTCATCTTAGATGGTTTTATACCCTATGAATACATCAACTTTGTACCATAGTGGTGTTTACCATTATAATGTTGTGATCATGATGATGTGAGCAGTGTTTAGTTGTACAATGTGGATGAATGATCATGTTCTTTCCAGAAATGTATCACATTAATTGTAACACTTTAGACTTGAAATGAAAAATTTTGTTTCGCTTTCTTGAACAACCCCTGATAACTATTTACTGGCATATTCCTTCATGTATACATTGTAGATATTATTGCTGATTCATCGCAGACACCAATCAGTGCTCAGGAATTGTTTTTCGTATCAACTTATGTGTCAATAAGTTTATTTGCATTGATGTTGCATTTTAGTGGTATTCTGTAAATATGTCAACTGGATTTGTATATTTTATGCTGTACCGTTTTGTAGTGATCTGTTTGGGACCGCTCATTTAAACTCTTTAGAACATTTAATATACGCAATTATGCTTATTCATGTGGCATATGTGCAACAAATATGAATGGGATATAGAAAAAATACAGTAAGTTGCTAGGTTGATGCATGTTCAATTATGTGCTCTGAACAAATTTAATATAAATTTTCAGCATTTTGTTGCTAAATTTGGTTTAATATTTTGCACCAGAAGCCAACTCAACAATGTACAGTTTATAACTGATTGTGGAGTATATCATTTTGAGGATACTTGACTACCCCAGCTTCAAATATTTTCAACATCCAGCTCACTCTGTGAGGAAATACAAGTCTCATAGATATAAAATATTTATTCACCATGTAGCCAACCACCAAGATTACAGGTAACATTGAATGTAAACAAAAATTATAAACCAAAATGTGTCTCGAATGTTACACGCCAAAAAAGCTGTATACTGGTAATAATAAAAATTGATTGACAAAATGACCAATATCCACATCCATGATTCATCAGAGTATAGCAAAGGAAATAATGAACTGTAAGTTGCTGACTAGCTTAAAAAATGATATGTATAATACATGAATACACTGGTAAATATGATTGGAATATAATGGCAAGAACTCGAAGATAACGTATACCTTCATGCTTACTGGGAAGACTAGAATAGTCGCTGAACATGTCACATTCATATTCATACATACGTCACATTCAAGTCAAAACAGCACCATTGTTCGTGAAAACATTTGGTATTGCATCACACATGAAAATAATGCAGTTGGACAACTAATTGTGTCCCGATGTGGAATGATTCTTTGTGAGAAGGTTGTCTACATGTTAATGTATATACACAATTTACACAATTTGACAAGGATAAAAATTATTGCATTGGTCCCATATACAATGTACATGTACCAGCATATTCTGGCATACCCATATATTCTGGGTTTCTGCATACAAATGTATACTGATACTGTTACGACTCCCTTCATCATATGACTAGGCGTGTGACTAGCATCTGTTGTAGCTACATGGACCTTTATATCAAGAAGAGCAATCCAAATATTGATTTAAACTCATATTGGATGAAGCAAATAATCCAGCTCTCTATCATGCAGTAAAAACATGTCACAACAGATTTTTGCATTTCACCAATCCTATATTCTTCTAAAGTTCAACAGTGCACTTGGCAGTACATGGCCATGGAACATCTATAACAATTTGTTTGGCAAATGCACACAAAAGTGAGAGGTCTGAAATCTCATTCAAACATAACATACATACTAGAGCTACAGGTGAGCTTGTTCAATATTCGAATGCGACCCGTTTTGTGTTCCTGTAGGCCTCGGCCTACTTCAAGATATCTCGCAAGTGGCAATGCCAGCTCCGCTGACGGCCTGGTCCTGCAGCCTGATGTCCGTGTATTGCTGAGGCAGACGAGCTGCCCTGAGCTGGATGACACAGCCCCCCAGTCCATCCTGGAACATGCCTCCTGTACCCAGAGCCACCCCACCCGGCAGCCCCCCAATGTAAAGTGGCTCAGTCCCTACGGTCAGCTGGTTGTCTGAGCCTGGTGCCCGACCGTAGTAGGAGTTTGTGTGGCCAACTTGGTTGGTGACTTCCAGGGATATCACAGTACTGGATCTGGTGATATGTATGAAGAGTATGTACCCCGGTATTCTGATAGTCATTCATACTGATATTTTGGAGTTAGATGCATAACCAACCACAAAGCAATAACTCACAGTATCAATCTAGCTGAGGTCCACTGATTGTTGTCCACAACTTCTCGCGTGATGACATCAGCAGAACCACCTCCTAGATTTATCCTGAGGAAAGAAAATCTCAAGTAGGTCATACTGCAAGTTACTGGTACACAATACAATTCATCTGCATATTTGCTGTACATGTATGATGTACATGATACTAAAGTTCACAAGTCACAATCCTACCGAGCTTCCAATATTCCATTGCGGATCACCAGTGCAAGGAACTCCTCATCAGCCTGAGAATGAAAAGACACAAGCTCACAAAATGTTATTTCCTGAAAATGTGTAATAATGGACATCCATAAATAAACCACACACCTTTCCCATCCACACCAGTAGCCCATTGGGGAGGGCTGTTCTGAAAACAATCTCCACAGCGGCAAACTGGAACCTGCAACAATAATACTCCACATGAAATATCATGCATAGCAATGAAACTATCATAACAAAGACAACACAATTTTCGCACAATGGAGATACAATTTTTGAAATCAACAAGTACATACCCTATAAAGTCTTCATTTGCATACGCCAGGTAGCCATTGGAAGCAAAAGATGCCACAGAAAACCTCAAACCTGTAATGAAAAGAAAAATACTTTGAAACTGTTTGAAATTGACAGTTTTCAATGTTGACGGCAACTAACGATCCAAAATGAAAATAGAGTGCATACTGATGCTACAGGTGGGTCCCATCCACAGGTATGTGCACAGACACTGGGAGTCTCCCTGGGTGTTCCTCACACACTGCCCGTTGTTCCTGCACTCCGTACCAGATGTACACATGTTGGCCTCGCAGAATATACCTGTGCAGGAGAGGAGCAAGCGTCGCAGATACATATATCAGTAGTCAGAATTTTTGTATCATATCAACAAGTCATTAAATTATTCAAGTATTCAAACATTTGCTGCTGACCTGTTTTGCCAGCAGGACAGACACACTCATAGCCCCGAGAAGTTGTAGTGGAAGCCCTGCAGGTGGAGCCACTGGTGCACTGGTTCCCATCACAAGCGGGTACTGTACAAGTCCCGATACCGAACCCTTCGCTGACTAGGGTCAGGTCTACAGCGGCATTCTGCACTGTCATATCCTTTATGCATCCAGAAAACCCTTCAGGAGAAAGCCACGTACATTATATATAACTGCATGACATCACTTCCATGAAATGTAGTTTATAAAAGATATCTCCCTACTCCATGACACAACACACAGTATCTTACCAACGTCAGTGAGTACTTCAGTGCGGACACCAACAGTAGGAGGCACAGCACCGACGTACATGTGATTGCCGACATCCAAGCCAAGGTTAGATCCAAGAGCATTCCCAACAACTGGACGATCAACTCCAAGCACCATCTGAGCCCTGACCCCAGACCGAACAATATTTACTGTTGACCACGTGCTCAGAGTGACCGTGGATAGGGACCTCAAGGTCACTGACCCAGAGCCAAGGTCAAAGGCGAAGTACAGGTTACTCTCGGAGAGGAACAGCGAGAAGAAGTCGTTGTCCTCGGCAGTGTAGAGGAGGATGCCGTCAGGGGTAGTGGGGCGGAAATCCAGACTCATGGCAAGGTTTTGGCCGGTGAGAGGCAGCGACATCAGGTGTAGGTAACTGGCGCCAGTGAAACCGGGGATAGTCGGTCTGGCTACAACTGAAAGAAATCAGATGTGTATTTCAAGCACCGATATTCTCCTTTTTTCAGATTACAGTCAAAATCTGCGACAATGGCAATCGATCAGTGAATAGTGACAGATTTGATCTCTACCTTGAGTGCAAGATGTTCCACCAAAGCCCACAGGACAGAGGCAGGAGAACCCTGAGCCAGAGTCCATGATACATTGACCTCCATTAGCACAGTTGTGGGCAGTGCAGGGATCTGAGGTACAGGAGCTCACATCCTGAGATTCTACGGAATCGCCCCATGGCAATAGTGCTGCCTGACTTTGACCCACCTGAAAATGGGATGGAATGTACTGATAGCCATAGGTCACCATGTGTAAGATGGTAAACATTACAATCTGATACATGATGTATGTACAATGGAAGCCATGTAATATACCTTGACATCATGCACACAGCCCTGGAAGCCGGTGGAGAACCCGATCCTGGGGTTGACTTCGCTGAAGTTGCTGACCCCTCCCACGGAAATGGGAGACTCCAGTGTCAGCCCCACACTGCCCTCAGGCGCCTGGCCCTGGACAATGAAGTCACCTACCCTCATCTCCGTACTCCTCTGTACACGCGTGATCTTGATTGTGTGCCACATGTCAAGCATCAGAGCCTGTCCTCGTAATGGCAATACTCCAGAACCTGATTCCAAAGCATATGCTGTTGTGAAACTTAATGGTTTCCTCAAAGTTGAAAAATATTTTGGACATATATCGGACTGTCACAGATATACTGTTCGGTTTGATCTAGCTGAAACTACCTATAATATCTCCATAATTCACAACCCTGTCCAAATCCAGTTAAATATATTCAAATATATGCACATTCTACTAATCAGTGTAACAGAGCGGTTACATACCAAGATTAATCCTGAAGACAGGGACCTGTTGCTCCAGGCCAAGTGCCATGAAGTCCCCATTCGCTGTGTCTGAGTGGCTGGCATAGAGCAGCAATCCATCTCCGTTACTGGCTTTGAAGCGGACCTCAATCGCAGTCCGGTCAGACAGTCCAGGTACTAGAGGCAGGCTCAAGTAGGAGTTTCCGGAGAACTCTGGCCAGACAGACTCAGAAGCTGTGAGGCAAGTGTAAATCCAGTACATGACATTTTTTGTACCACAACTACTTCAATATACATGTATGATCAGTGCAAAACTTTGCAGATGAGAGGAGAATCGCAAACAAATGACTCTTTATTATAGTTGATAGTCAAATTTAAGAATGCCTCTCTTCTGTTGCTAAAATAGTTTAACCTTGAACTTTGGTCAGATTTTTTCCCCCATTCTCTATGGTTTACCATATAAAGCTCAGTCACAGACACAGCAAGTATCTACGCGTACCTGTCTCACACTTGTCACCGACAAGGCCTTGAGGACACTGACAGAGGAAGCCAACAGTCTCAGATACCTTGCAGACACCATTGTTGAGGCAGGGCTGGAGGCCACAGGAAGAGCTCTCACAGTCTTGGCCCACGAAGCCTTCCGTACAGTTACAGCGATACCCAAACAGACCGGTGGGCACGCAGGTACCTCGCCCATTACAGGTCACACCTAGACAAGAGAAGATTGTGGTTTTATCTATCATGATCATTATTCTGCAGCAAATTTTGATCATCTTCAATTCATCATGCTTAGTCATCATAAAGTGATCTCATTTCATGACTTGGAACATGCACGGACAATTACCATTGCATCCCTGAATCTGTTGCTCACATGTCGGTCCTGTAAATCCCGGTTGGCAGGTACAACTGTGACAGAATATGAAAGTACTTGAAAACAGTACATAGAAAAATGTGTCAACGATACACTTAGATCTCATTATGACTTGACCGGGGCCCCACCTGAAGCCAGTAGGTAGGTTGGCGCAGACACCCGCATTCCTGCAGGGGGAGGAGGAGCAGTAACGGAACTGTTTACAGTTGGGACCCTCATACTCGGGCAGACACACACATGTGTAGTCCAGGTTGTACTCAGTGTTAGGGACACTCTGGCAGGTTCCCTGAAGACCACACGGCTCGTTGATACATGTGTCACGCACGGTACACTGGGTACCAGAGTAGCCTGCCTCACAGTCGCACCTGGGGTGGGGAATCAACAGGTTACCATCATAACAGTGAGCATGGCATGATGTCATGTATGGTGATGATGTGACATGTATGGTCTTGCATGTGACATTACAGCTTTACAGCACAAAATGTCATAATGTGTGAATAATAGTGTATTATGTGAATGAAAACACATAAACTCACAATGGCATTGAAATGGCAATACCTGAAGGAATTGACCAGGTCACGACAAGTTCCTCCATTGAAACACTTGATATCCCCAGCACAGTCATCGATGTTGACTTCACACTGTGTACTGGTGAAACCTAAAATAGACAATTACCCCGGTACACATACATCTGCCACTGTTTGTGTTAGCTCTATCCATGTTATGGCATTGAACACATGACACTGACAACCCATAATTACCTGGCAAACAGGAGCAGACAAATCCCGATGGAGCTGTGGAATTCTCTGAGCAGGCTCCTCCATTGAAGCAAGGTGCACTTGCACACCTAGGCATTGAGCCTCCACAGAGAGGGCCTGAGAATCCACTGAGACACTGACAGGTAAAGTCAGCCTCGTTAGCCACACAGGTACCGCCATTGTTACAGGGCTGGGCTGTGGTAAAACATGTCAAATGACATCAGTTTATTATTGCCATACTTCTACCACTATGTTAGATGTTTGGACAATATAACTAGACGCTTCCGGTCGCCTACGACCGCTAGGGTGTATCCCCCATAGCCCTATCATCACTGTTGCCCCAAATATATCGCTGATGTACATTGTGAGTGTGAAACCTTTCAAGCTTATTGAAGGTCGAATTCAAGATCACCACTAAAATCACTGCATTCGAATTTCCATTTCGACATGTTCGAAAAAAATAACGAAATTACAGCCAGATAAAAGTTTTCACCTAAAGCTATATTTCAACTCAGAATATTTGACAAACTTGGTTCCAAGTTGCGAGATGACTAAATTGGAGCCAGATCGAACTTTTCACTATAAGTTATATTTCAACTCATACATGTACTATGTGCCAAACTTGGTTCCAAGTTGAAATTCAAAGTAAAAGTTGACCAAAACTACATTAATGACGAAATTTGAGCCAGATCGATCTTTTCACCATAAATTATATTTTAATTCATAATATGTGCCAAACTTGGTTCCAAGTTGAAATTCGAAGTAAAAATTAACTTTACTGGTAAAAATAATGTTAACTTATCCGGTTACACCCATGAAATCTCTACTGGACAAAAATTTTAAATTGTTGAGCTCAATAATAAATGTTTCTTGTCTTAACTATTTTTCTTGAGGTCAATAATAGACTTAACTAGTAAAAATGATGTTAACTTATTCGGCTACAGCCATGAAATCTCTACTGCACAGAAGCTTTACCTTGTTGAGCCCAATAATAAATGTTTCTTGTCTTAACTATTTTTATTGTGGTCAATAATAGACTTAACTAGTAAAAATAATGTTAACTTATTCGGTTACACCTGTGAAATCTCTACTGGACAAAACCTTTACCTTGTTGAGCTCAATAATAAATGTTTCTCGTCTTAACTATTTTTATTGTGGTCAATAATCATGATAATAGACTTAACTAGTAAAACCAATATTAACTTATTCAGTAATATTGTTCTTTTTTCACCAAAAACATCAGTTCTGTATTCTGAACAAGAATCCAGTGCAATTTGCTTTCATAGTACAGGTTATTGAAGTGATCACACATGTCAAAGTAGGTATTTTAATTGTCGTAATAAGTTAACCTCTCAAACTTATTAATATTTATTCGATCATTCTGAAAAACAATAGGTTTCGTGTGATGGTCTTTCTCATTGAGCCTGTGCGATTTCATCATCATTCATCGAAAACTCCCACCCGTAGAGCGTTCACAACTCATGTGTGTTAAACAGGCTAATTTGAGCACAAAATGTTACGCCAATCGGCTATTTTGGTTGCTATGGCAACCAAAATCGATAGGTGTCCAGATCTCACCATAAGACATGTATTATGAAATATTATCAAAATCGGTTCATACTTGCAAGCTGCAGTGCGTTCACAAGAAAGTGTCTGCGGACGCGGACGCGGCGGCGGCGCGACGATCGTAAATCCATAGTATCCGCCGAACTTTGTTCGGGGGATACAATAAGTGTTTACTATAGATTAAAATGGCCATTTCAGTAAAAAAATAACCTGTACATTTCTAGCCTTTCTGGTTTGGGTAAACCTTGCATCATTATTCATCATTCGATTATTCAAACCATTAATCACCAAATCAGATCATAATAATAATCACGTTGAAAATATGGTAATCAAATCCTTTAATGTGAGATTGAGCCTTACAGAAGCAGGGGTTCCTAATCTGGCACTGGGCTCCGATCCAGTCAGGAGGACAGGTGCACTGGAAGCTGCCCTGGGAGTTCTCCACACAGTTGCCTTCATTACAGGGGTTGGGGATACAGCCAATAACACTGTTCTCACAGCGCGGACCCTGATACAAAAAAGGACGGTATGCATGGAGTTCATGCACTGAGAGATATACTATTGTGTGAATTTTGCTAAATAATTTCAGGCTGGAAAGCTAAAGAACATGGAATGTGCTGCAATCTCCAGCTGAAGTAAATGGGAAAGAAACAATCCTGTTATAGTTTTATTTTATGTACAAGCGAATCGAACCATACCTCAGTTCCCCTGGGGCAGTCACAGACAGCAGCTCCATCCACCTGCCAACAGTCTCCTCCATTGAAGCAAGGGTTAGGGTCACAAAGGCCTGTGAATAAATGTAACAGTGTCCCTATGAGCATGTAGCTCTACTACATACTTAATGTATGCTATAACATTTATTTCATATCCTAGGCATGGAGTACAGTCGGACCCACACAGCCAATAGGCTGGAGTCACTCACCATCCAGGAGCTGACAGAAGAGGCCTCCATACTGCGGCAGACACATACAGAACACGCCGAGACTGTCCGTATGACAAGTCCCTCCGTTAGCGCAGGGTCCCTCGCGACAGAGCCGAATCTCAACCTCACACACCTCCCCTGTATCGGATAGAGGGCATGCAAATCAAAGCATATACATGGACACTTCATTTATCTTCATTTGATTGATATCCCCAATATTGCATCCAATTTAAGCATAATAAGACACAAGACATATGGTGGTCTAGAAAGTAATCCATTGCATAATGTACACAGACCAGTCCAGGGAGGCTGGCAGACACATCTGAAGGACGATCCGTCATCTATACATCGTCCCTGGTTGAAGCAAGGCCGATTGTCGCACACCCCAGCTCGCTTCTCACACCGTGCTCCTGTACACAGTGTATGCACATGTATCTATGACAAATTTTACAATACAAATTGTGTTTATAATTGGCTGTACAAATAACTTAAAGTTAACTTACAAATTGCATGAAAGAAAATGTATCAAGCAGTGGGTAATCTTAAAAGCAGAGAAAAGCTCAAAATTCAGTTTGCAGAATGTGATAAATAAGACATAAAAAATACACTGATGGGAAAATAATTATGGCTTTCACTAATGGCAGAGTCATCTTGTCCAAATAAGCTAGGCTTCTTCAAATGATTCTATTAATAATTATGTCATGTGAATTGCACAGAAAGTGTTAGAAAAATCATTACTAAATTATCAGCTAATATTATAAAACATGTAGTCTTGAGTACTGTTACGAGTATATTTTCAAACAATTCACTTACCGTACAAGAAAGTACTATCAAGATCAATTTACATGATTTAGATGATAGCAAGTTTTTAGAGATTTCATCTCTTTTATAATGTAAGTAAGTCATACTTATGAATTCTCTCTTCAATACATGACAGTTAAAGCTTGTTTCCATATAGCAGGATTCCATATAAGTGCCAGAGAGGTAAAAGCCAACCTTCTATGTATCCTTTGAGATTATGTGAAAGGCATAACGGTAATAAATTAATTAATTTTGCACACTATTTTATGAGAAAATGTTTCCACAGGTTATTGTCACCTACACCCTCCAAGCTTGCAACAATTGCCGGTAATCTACATGTATGGTATACTTTTAATAAATGTAACTCATTAATATGAGCTATCATTGCATTAAAAGTGCAAGCAAATACATGTAATTATCTAAATGTAAAATTTGTAATTAAGAATGCAAAAGTACATGTATGTATATTATGTCACCCAACAGTGTCAATGAAGCTGTTATTTATTTATATGTCCTGTAAAACTTTCATGCACATGTACCCCAATCTTACTGGATCCCAATAACTTCACCTCAGCACATGCGTGATTCGTTAAGTTGAATGCTTACCTTGGTAAGGTGGTGTGCACTGACAAAAGGTACCACTGTCCAAGTGGATACACTGGCCGCCGTTAAAGCAGGGAGCTGAGTCGCAGGACACTAGGAGGGGGGTGGTCTGGGGGGTGGGGGGAGGCTGGGTGACAGGGCACTGACACTGAAACAGGCCCACAGACTGCTCTATGCACTGACAGGGCGACATACACGGCTCAGAGCACTGGGTGATTGGCACATCACAGACAGCGCCTTTACGGCATAAAGTGGAAAATAGTGCGAGGTCAGTGCAAGAGAGAGAGAGAGGGAAGGAAAAAAATGAAAGAATATGTCTGAAAACTAAACATGCTAAGTGGTGAATTATTGGAGACACTAAAGTGAAATATTAAAATAATTCCCAGTGAAATATAAGTAGGTATGTGAAAATTGAAATAGGAGAAAGCCATAATGCGTCAAAATTTTTCAGATAAAGCTCTTAAATTGTTAAACAGCATAAATAACAGTAAAACATAACTATATTCTTTGAACTATGTAATCAGGCTAACCATCTTAACTTATGCATAAAATACTCTTATGCATTGAAGTTAAATGTACTACATGTAGATTGTATTCTTATGACATCACTTAAACTACACAATTATGTGGGTTCTACATGTATATAAAGCTGACATTGAAATATGCTCTACTTTTTAACTTGTCATAAATGTGAGAGAATAGGTGCCAATACATGTACCGGCACATACATATGTGTACATAATAGTGCATCAGAAATAAATGGATATAAGGTGAGGCAACAATTCTCGCACATTGTCTCACACTGGTCTTACTACATGTATACTGAAGTATTGACCATGATGCTCATTCAACGTACCTGTGTACCCTGCAAGACAGACACAGGTCCCGACGCCTCCGATGACCTGACAATTCCCGTTGATGCAAGTCGCCACGTCACAGATCAGTGGACTGTCACAGTTGCGGCCGGTGAATCGCGCATCACACTCGCACACGTACGATTCACCTACATTGTTGCAAATTCCTGCCAGACAAGGGGAGCTTGCGCACTGGGTGGCTACCTCACAGTTGACGCCCTGGTAGTAGGGCCGACACTGGCACTCATACGTTCCCCCACGGTTGATGCACTGTGCGTCGTTGAGGCACGGGAAGCTGCCACAGGGCAGGAAGTTCTCACAGTTGCGACCGCCGTAGATCTGCGTGCAGGTACAGAGGTAGGTGTTGCCGTCTTCACTGCAGGCTCCATTGTTCAAACAGGGGTTACTGGAGCAATGCAGGAAAGTCTCACAGTTGATCCCAGTGTAAGACGAGGTGCAAAGGCATCTGGATCCGGTCTCGAGGTTGACGCAGTAGCCTCCATTCTCACATGGCTGATTGACGCAGTTGTCCCGCATCTCACACCTCGGACCCATGAAAGGAGGTACGCAGGAGCAGATGATCTGTCCGTTCTGTATGCTGCACTGTCCGCTGTTCAGGCAGGGATTGGGGAAGCAGAGCATTGAGGTCTCACACAACCTCCCTGTGAACATTGGAGGACAGTCGCACCTGAACTGACCATTGTCCAGGTCAGTACACAGGCCCTGGTTCTGGCATGGTAGGCTTGTACACGAGCGGAAGAACTCACAGCGGGGCCCCGTGTAGGCAGGCGTGCAAGCACAGCGGAATGTAGTTCCATCTGGCACACAGACTCCACTGTTCAGACAAGGGGTGGTGGTGCAGGGAATATAAACCTCGCACCGAGTGCCTGTGAATGAGGGCTGACACGTGCAGCTGAAAGTTGTGCCAGTGTTTTCACAAACGCCATTATTGGCACAGGGTGAGCTGGCGCATGCCATGAATGTCTCACAGTTCAGTCCAGTGAAGCCTGGATTGCAAATGCAAATGAAACTGTTCCCTACTGGGGTACACTGTCCCCCCGCACCACAGGGATTCATTGCACATGATTGGATGATTTCACAGTTCAGTCCTGTGTATGGCAGGGGGCAGTCACATCTATACGAGCCAGAAGTCTGCTCTACGCAGTTGCCTCCATTTCGGCACGGCTGACTAGAACACTGCAGAAACCTCTCACAAAAAGTCCCTGTGAAGTTGGCTGGACAGGAGCACTGGAACTGGCCATTCGCTGCGGGGAAACACTGTCCGTTGTTTCTGCATGGTAACCCAGCACATGGCAGATAGATCTCGCAATTCACGCCTCCGTATATAGCAGGACATTGGCAGTCATAACCTGAGTCTCGGTTGACACAGAGTCCCCCGTTTAGGCAGGGCTCCCCCAGACAGGGGATGATGCTCTCACAGTACATCCCAAAGTGCTCCTCATCACATGTGCACTGGAAAAGGCCTCCTCCAATATCTTGACACTGGCCACCATTGAAACAAGGCTGGCTGGCACACGGCGCTGGTGTTTCACAGTTTGTTCCTGAAAATCAGTATTAAAAAAAATACATTCCCCGGTACAGTATTAGAACTCAAGGATTATCTTCCAATAACTCTCTTTCGGTACAGCGATTTCTTCTGTTTTTGAGAGTGTTATGTTTTTGTCACAGAAACTCACCGACATAGTTGACGGGACAGGTGCAGACATAACCAGTGCCCACATGGTTACAGAGTCCACCATTTCTGCAAGGGTCCGGAGAGCAGGGATCAGGGGGACGCTCACACCGGGAACCTGCATATAGACATGGTAATACAGATGCCTGAACTTCTAGCATGCTCACATCAACATGTTTCACATTTACTAAATGTGATATACAGCCAACAATTTTTCACATGACTTGGGATGTCTCTGTTCACCTGTGTAGCCGTTTGTGCAGTAGCACTCGAAGTACCACACAGGCAGATGTGCGGCACACCAGGACTTGCCACTTCTGCAGCAGTAGCCATTGTTTTGGCAAGGATTCGGCTGGCATGGGTCAATTCGTGTCTCACAGTTTGGTCCTGTATAACCTTCATTACACTGGCATGTGTATGACAAAATACTGTCCATACATATACCTGGAGGAAAAGACACAAGTTTATTCAGTTATACCTGCAGAAAAGAATATCTAGAGATTCCACAGTACACACCGGTACTGTATAAAGTTGTTGATTGAATAATACAAGACATTTATACAATTTATTGATTACCATTGACACAAGTATTCCCAATACATTCATTGATATTGACTTCGCAGAATGGCCCGGTGAAGCCTGGCAGACACTGGCAGGTCGGCTGCTGGCCGGGAATGGGTGACGGAAAACACACTCCATAATTCAGACAAGGATCTGTAGTGATAACAAGAAAAATGTAACATGTTATGTAGGTAAACAGAATATTCAACAGTTGTAAGTGAAATAAGAACATTCAAACTATCAATGTGTTCTCTGTGGCCCCTAACCTTGCTGACAAAGCTGCTGGCGCTCACACAGTCTGCCGGCTCGAGAGGCAGGACACTCGCAGCTGAACTGATTGATTCCGTCCACACAGGAGCCTCCCTCAGCGAGATAGCAGGGACTGGAGCCACACTCGTCAATGTTAACCTCACAGCGTGCACCTGTAGCAAATACAGGGGTGGGGGGGGGACATATACTTGAGGTATCAGGGTATATTCGTTCACCATACATGTACGTGTACATGTACACAAGTTAACAAAATGATGTGTACCTTTCACATGTTTCAGGCTAGTTACTGAGCATTTTGCATTTTTTGAAAAATAAAACTTGTATGGATATAAATTAGAGTAGAAAAACATGTATATATTGTGCTCGAGCAAAGAAAGAAAGTACATAAATGTTCATTACGTGAGCAAACATAAACCAAACCTGTGTATCCAGATCGACACTCGCAGGTGAAGGCAGCCACTCGGTCCACACACGTTCCACCGTTTTGGCAGGGATTACTACTGCATTCGTCTACAGCTACCTCACACTGGCGACTGGTGAAGCCCGGTTGACACGTACAGACAAACGGGTTCTCACTCTGGCCTGACACCTGATGTAGGCATGACAATGGTTTAAAATTTCAATGGGTGAATTAAAGAGAAAAGTCCCATAAATGGTAGATACACTCTTGTACAATGCTTTTTGCTGAATGTTCTTTTGGGGTATGTTCACAGGCATTTTAGTATACTTACAGAGCAGACACCACCATTGATGCAAGGTTCTGAGGCACATGGGTCGATGCTCATTTGACATATTGTTCCAGTGAAGCCTGCAGGTATATGAATCACACAGTCAATTTAATTCCCCTCTGACAATGATCATAAAAATATTTGTTACTCGACTTGAGAAACTGCTTGGAGAAAAAAAAGTACCCCCAAATTCTCAGTTGAACTACTCATGGTACTCGGAATTTAATCCATATTGCACATGTCCAGATTCACTATACTTATTTGTAGGCAATAGCCTCTTGACATTGCTGTAGCACTGACCGGGTCGACAGGTACACTGGAATCCCTCCCAGAGAGGTGTACACACTCCATGGTAGCATGGACTGGGGAAGCATTGAGAGACGTCAGGCAGAAGAGTGGCTCGAGGTTCCTGCTGCAGCTCTGTCACAGGCTCCAGTGTTGGGTCATTTGCTCTGTTCTCCAGGGCATCAAATGATGTTATCTCATCTTCTGTGGTGTCTGCTGATGGCTGATGTGTTGGAGGCGGTTCAGTGGTAATTACCTGGTTGAATTGTGTGGTTTCCTCGGGGACAGTTGTTGGTGGTTCTGTTGGCTTTGTGTCAGAAGGTTCTAATGTTGCTAATTCATCGCTACCCACTGGCGTCAGGAGATCAGAAGCAGTAAAACCATTTATATTACGTGACAGTTCACAATAGCGCCCTGTATATCCATCCTGACAAATACACACATGATAAGCTACAGTCTTATGTACTTGGTAGGGAACACCATAACAAGTTCCTCCATTCCAGCAGGTGATATTTCTGCAGGGGTTATCTGAAAAATATAAACAACAAAGTGCAAGATACATCATGGATGTACATGTAATCACGTTAAGAACAAAATACCATGTTCATACTGTTTAAATACCAAACATGATGGAAAATCAATATTTCAAGTCAGAAAGGCTAACCTCCAGAACATGTAGCAGGAGACTCGTCGAGACCAGTGGAGCAATCTTGGCGACCATCACAGAGCCACACTTCAAGTGTGCAGTCACTCGGGCTCCATGGGTTCCCACAAAACACCTGCTGGTACACATAGCCTAAGTTTGGGCAGTTCTGTGGCAGTTCTGGCGATAAAATAAAAACATAGGCAAATTACAAATTATGAACACAAACCATATGAAGTAACACGACTTATAGTGGCCTACATCCCATAGTAGGGAAGTAATACTCATTGCATGGCTTCTAACTGAACCTTGATCAATTGGACATTTATTTGTTTAAGATAGCTATAATTCGTAAACACATACTTTAGAAACATGTAACCAGTCGATGAGTCCTTGACCAATCACAACTGAATCATAAATGAGTAGGCCTAGTTCTAAGATCCATATGGAAGATGTCATTAAGTTTGACTCCATTTTTCCTCAATAGCTTTATCAAGATAACCAAATCCTTGGTAGTTTAATAAGAACAAAAAATTATGATATTAAAAATATTAAAAATATGGTATTTAAAAAGGTTGAGTTAAGGCAGTAAAGAGAAAAGTTAGCCCAGCTTTTTCTGCCCATAGTAAAAATTTACATAGTGAACATAGCCATAGTTGCAGTTGACAGACTTCAATTTTGTTGTTTTGGTTCCGTGGGACAAGGCCATATAATATAAATAACATTTTGTAGTTTATATGCAGACCAAATGGGCTAACTTTTTTGTTTGCTGTCTAATTTTTAAACAA
This sequence comes from Terebella lapidaria, assembly GCA_949152475.1. NCBI lineage: Eukaryota > Metazoa > Annelida > Polychaeta > Terebellida > Terebellidae > Terebella > Terebella lapidaria. Next base: position 28,161,384 of record OX424557.1, on the reverse strand, counting down.
ATTTAGTAATCAATTAATTTAGAATAGACCATTAGCAATTATGAAACCTGTGCATAACATGGGTTCACAATTGAACGATACGTATATTACATGGTTTGTTTTGTATCATGCATGCCCAGTATCATTGCCCGGAGTGCCAGTATCAGCGCGAGTCCAAAGGACGAGTGCAGATGCAGCATGAGGGCAATGATACAGGGCATGATACAAAACAAACCATGTTGTAATATTTCATCACCTAATACAACTGATCACCATAGCACCAATTGATTGTTCAGGACAATGGCAGAAATCCCTACATTTTGATTTGTTTTATACCACAGGGCGATACAGGAATTTTTTGTATTGCCCTGATTTTTGTGCCGGGGTAGAGCGATACGAAGAATTTCCTATTTTGCCCTGTTTTTCAGGGCAGATCATCTGTATCATGGTTAGTATTCTGTTTATCAATCAGGGGGCATTTTTTGTTATCAGGGCAAATTCAGTTCTATTAGGTGATAAATGCAGACTATCACTCATGACTGACTGTAGGATAAACATCGCCATAATACAAGATTCCAGATATTGCACTATTATTTAAAGAGGCACTATATGGGATTCTGTTTAATGGGGATTTCCAAGATTTTTCAGCCGATGCTTCAGGACTGTTCTATATATAGAACAAAAGGTCAGATAACGTTTTTGACCCAGGATCTTTGCCAAGCCGCTGGTCAGATAACCTCAGGTCGGCTCGGCAAAGATTCTGGGTCAAAAACGTATTCTTTTTTTAAGAACTTGAAAATTCAAGTTGTCATCTTGAATATTTAAGTTGTCATCTTGACTTTTGAACTTGTCATCTTGAATATTCAAGTCGTCATCTTGAATATTCAAGTTGTCACCTTGAATATCAACTTTGTTGACTTGAATATTCAACTTGTTATCTTATAGGTAATTGACTGGATACAGTGTTTGAGGCCCGAGACACGACCGAGTTCCTCAAACACTGTATCCAGTCTATTAACTTATTATTATATGCCGCACCATGATAAGTACACCCATCGGGAGAGCTATGATTACAAATGCTGACATTTTCCAGGCATTTCAGGCCCTGAAAGCAAAGAATTTTATGGACATTTCCATGCACTACAAAACCAGAAACGTCATTTCACCAGCGCATCAATACGTCAATCGTCGAAAGATCGTCCGTTGCTATGCGCGACGCAGGTCAATATGAAGGAGGTCAATACCGCAAAATATCGGACCGCTTGCTCTCTGTGTAATGGGGATTTCCAAGATTTTTCAGCCGATGCTTTAGGACTGTTCTATTTATAGAACAAAAGGTCAGATTACGTTTTTGACCCAGGATCTTTGCCAAGCCGCTGGTCAGATAACCTCAGGTCGGCTCGGCAAAAATTCTGGGTCAAAAACGTATTCTTTTTTTAAGAACTTGAAAATTCAAGTTGTCATCTTGAATATTTAAGTTGTCATCTTGAGTTTTCAACTTGTCATCTTGAATATACAAGTTGTCATCTTGAATATTCAAGTTGTCATCTTGAATATCAACTTTGTTGACTTGAATATTCAACTTGGTATCTTATAGGATTTGACTGGATACAGTGTTTGAGGCCCGAGACACGACCGAGTTCCTCAAACACTGTATCCAGTCTATTAACTTATTATTATATGCCGCACCATGATAAGTACACCCATCAGGAGAGCTATGATTACAAATGCTGACATTTTCCAGGCATTTCAGGCCCTGAAAGCAAAGAATTTTATGGACATTTCCATGCACTACAAAACCAAAAACGTCATTTCACCAGCGCATCAATACGTCAATCGTCGAAAGAGCGTCTGTTGCTATGCGCGACGCAGGTCAATATGAAGAAGGTCAATACCGCAAAATATCAGACCGATTGCTCTCTGTGTAATCCATTGTAGCATTTTCGTAGGCATAATAATCTTGAATATTCAACTTGTTAATTGAATATTCAACTTGACATCTTGAATATTCAATAAAGAAGTTGTATGACACTGATAGCCTGCGGTAATTGATAGAAGAGTCCTGAAGCGTCGGTCGACAAATCTTGGAAATTCCCTGAAAACTGAATCCCATATAGTGCCCCTTTAACAGTGTTTAAAGTCTGATAGATTTAGGAATAACAAATATTCTAACATGGTGACGTCACAGCGCTCTTAGCATTTCAGTCATTTCAAAAGCAGTTATATCAGTTGATATACGGCCCTAGGGCCTATATCAGATTTACGTTTCCAGGAGCAACGGCCTACAAAACGTCATGACCGCAACAAACATTTGTTGCCATGGTAATGTTTATTTCCTAACAATCATTCACCATGTTATAATAGAAATAATGTATAGATTTGTCGTAATTGTCTGCAAAATAAAATTCTCGGGACAGGTGATATAGCCCTCATCACCTTGCCCTCGAAGTTTATTGTGCGACAATTACTCTAAATCTATACATTATTCCTTAAATAATATGTTCAGTTGATTGCTAAAAATAACATCTAGACATCTAGTTGGCAGAAAGCAGCCACCGTAAAAATCAGAGAACAGCCAGATACAGCAGGACCATAATATCATCTGCTATGTACGATCTGAATATAAATTGACTGAAATCGATGGCACACGCACCTTGCCCGGTCGATAAACAAGGCAGAAGGAACAACCATGGCACGAGGCATTTCATCAATATCTCCCAGTTTCTGTGAGCAGTCCCAGGCTTCCACAACGCCGTTTGTGTATTGAGGAAAACGGACATCTTAGTGAGAATATTTCATTTTTGTCGACATCTTCACATGGCCCACACCAACCTCAGCCTGATAAAACATGAATTTATCCGTTTGCAACAATTAAAGTAGGCTTTCATGAAGCAGATCACTCAGACATCTCCGTGTGTCATCACCTTCCCCGTCCAGCATCATCAGCCAAGCAATGCAAGCAGCGTGAACATCTGTCACACAGGTTTGTTTACATGACGACTATGGAACGCTTTTTATGTCGTAGACCTACAACTGTAGACAAGCGGTGGCGCGGTAAAATAATTTTGAACGGGCTTTGGTGAACTATTTCGAACGGTCGGTGATCAATTTCGAACGGTTGGCGATCTATTTCGAACGGTCCACACAATAATGTACGTGAAAAGTATATCTGCCTGATGTATCGATAACAATATCGATAGGGGTATGTCCGACTTTGGTCGTAGGCCTACTTACCCCATGGGGTAAGTGCGACTCGCATTTACTCGTTAAACCATAGTTTAATAAAGTGTTGAAAAGGATTAAATAATAATAATAATAATAATAATAATAATAATAATGGTATGGAATCCCGGCGTGGCAGACCAAGCTCATTTTAGTCTGTCATATGAAACACCATCAATATAGATGAAGGTGCTTTCGATGAATGTGACACTATATCCAATGAGCATTAAACTGTTAACGATACTGCTGGTGGAAAGAAAAGAAGTAAAATTGTCTTACTAGATGTTTGCGCTTGTGATACGCTATCATTATATCCTCGCTTTTTGCTGCGTGGGTTTTGTACACTTACCCCTGACTGAACCCAGCTTGGCATAGACGGAAGGGGTGGGATGGGGGTTGTCCTTCATCCATGAGTAGACGATGATGTCACATATGATCACATAAATTAAGTCGTAGTCATCCCCATTTTCATCCATTGGCATTGACACCGTTTCAAACGCCAGTTTCTTAGACGCACCTGGCTTTTCTGGGGTTTGCTTTTGTTAAGTTTCAGTCACACCGACGATAGACTAGCCCCGGACTATATCCAGGACAACCCCGAATGAACCGGGATGAAGAGAGACTGAAGAAAAGTCACTGGACGGTCACTCGATGGTCAAAAAAAAAAGAATTCACCCCGGATCATCCAGGATCATCACGGATCCACCACGGACCACCAAGGATTGAGCCAGGATCGCCACTGACTGATCCATGACCGGCCCGGATTCACCACGGACACCTCCACACCACCCAAGACTCGCTCAGGATTAACCAGGACCACACCGGATGGCCAGGACCACCCAAGATGGCCCCGGACTCAACCAGGAACGCCCCAAACTGCCCCGGAGTCACCCAGGACTGACCACCGACAGTGAGAGACCATTTCTGGATCATTGTCATTGTTCTGTTGGGCAGCACGAAGAATTGGTGTGTCTGGGGGGAGGGAGGGAGACAGGGTTATCCTGGGTGATCCTTCGTGGGTCCTGGGTGATACATAATCCAAGGTTTTCGCCGGATGTTCAAGGATGTGCCAGGACCAACTAGTACGGACCGTCCAGGACATTAACGGACCGACTACGGACCATACCAAGATAACCCCAGAAAATCTAATGTTCCTGGCCCAACCCGACCATTTCAAACGGTCGGGGTGACACCCTGGATGACCCTAGATCGCCAAAGACCGCCAAGGATGTTCCAGGACTTTACCGACTTCACAATAATCAACCAAGACTCCCTCCCGTACCTGACCCCAGTTATATAAAATTACAGCCAGGGAACGTTCAGAACCAGTTCGGGGCTTGGTGTGACTGGTTTAGGTATTTTTCTTCAAGGGATTTCTGGTCTCTGAAGTCCTTTGTCTGAATATCAGCCGACCCTCTTCACCCGTGCAACATTGCTCGGCATATTCTTGCAATACATTGCATTGCAAGGCTTTACAAGCTTTGTAGTGCTGTAGTGCAAGGCTTTACAACCTCCATTAACTTTGCACAATATGCCAAGTCTCATTTCCGCGTGTTCTTCCGTGTTCTTATTTCCGCGTGGCCCAACACATCAGCTATGTCATCATAAGCGATCTTACAGTGGTAACACCTATAACTGGTCATGGTGAGTCCGTTTGGAACCTACAGAACACATGATACAGGATGAATAAAATATTTTTTGAACGTTCGAAATTGATCGCCTATGAAAAATAACCGTTCGAAATCAACACCGCCCGTTCGAAATTGATCGCAGGTCAATATTTATCTTATCACAGTTTTGGCATCTTTACCCTTCGATCTCCGTACATTCATTTTTAGTGATAGCTTGTGAGCCATATGTACTTTGAAAATCATCAATAAACAGTAATTAAATTGATCTATATATTACGCAGATTGTCAGCAAACTGGAATAATCACGAAATGCAAGTAACTTGTGTTTCCTCGTCGGTTTATCTCTAACTGTGAAACCCTCAACAACTTTTAAATGGCATATGATCATTCCTTTGTACCAAATTTGAAATGTTATGTCTTTAAATTTGAAATTACTTCAAAATTTACTAACTTTTAACCCTGCCTCAGTGTGCGGACCGTTCGAAATTGATCACCAACCGTTCGAAATTGATTACCAGGCCCGTTCGAAATTATCTTACCGCGCCACTGCTTGTCTACAGTGAGTATGTCTCATTCAGTTCATTTAGCATGTTTAATATGAGATATAGTTTTCAAAAAATATTGACTGGTTTCGAAGGCAGTTGCTTTAAAGCCAAACTGATTTGCACAAGGCACCAGATATGGGCCAATCATGGATAACATCAGTGATTCCATAAGTTTAGCAATTATTGTGGATATATACACCTATTACCAAAAGTCTGGAATCACAAATATATGTGCACAAATATTAGATGTTTGTGCGTAATTGAGAAGTATATGCTTACTTTTACGACACTAACAAACGAATAACAATTTATTGATGTTTTGAAAGGATTCATGTATTTGTAATCCATAATTTTGGAGAGCAGATAAGTTCTCATTAGCTACTGAAAAATTGTGCGTTTTAATGCAAAAACTGCGTTCACTGGCGCATATTGATAGCCATCGGCCACCAGTCATCAATGTTAGGGATCTTGCTGTTGTAATCTTGGCAGAATGGTTTCAGATTCTTTAGAAGGATATTCACGAACTGTAATATTCATGTCCATCCAGATTCCAAATCTGTCTTCATAGTGAAGGAGGACCGACATGTTGAACATTACGTTTGCGAGTTTGTCGTTTTGTGCATTATCAATATTACTGTTAGCTTCTAACAAATGCATTTGCACAACTTTCATTAATAATAAATATCAATTTCTCCTGTATGCTTGCCTCAAACATCTATAGCAAGTACCTGATCCATAGTTTTTGTGTGTTATCGCAAGAGCATAATTACTTCAAAACCAGATAAAAGTGATTCCAGACTTTTGGTAGGTATATGTCTATAGTTGTCTTTATCACAAATACGTTTATCAGTCGAGGACACAGTCAATGTACCATCGTTAGGTATACAACTAGATTTGTAAACATCAAGGATTCCACCGCAAGAACTATTATCAACACACTTAAATATGGAATTATAGTGATATCTCCACATAGAGGGAATTTTAGTTCCTCGAGTTTCACCAATAACACTTGGTAACTCATCTCTGCTATGTGCATCTATAGATGCAAGTCATCCAATTTTTAAAAGTTCCCATTGTGAACGAGAATGGTTATTGTGGTATTTCAATACATCGCTGTTACGTTAGCAGTGTCCGTAGATTTACACCCCAATTTCCGAACAATGGATGTATTCCATGTACTGAGTTGGACTTTGTGGAATAGGCTATCTTAACATTTGATTGAGAAAGTTCATAAATGTTCCAAATTGTTGCAGGAATGCTCAGGTTGAAGGTTTTGGGTTCAAGGTTTAAATTTTGTACGGTACCAACTTATACAACGACTTTTTGGAATTTCCCAATATTTGGTTGAATAATGTTTACGTTGAGAAGTAGGTGAAGCGCGCCTGTGCTTTTGTTTTTAATGGCGATCCATAAACATCTGCACTCGCCAGATGGCAGCATTCATATCCATATGTAAAAAAAGATGGCCGACAGTGGAGGCGGTTTTTCCAGAAATATCTGTAAAAACGAAACATTTCGAGGAAGAATTGCCACAAAATTGCCGTTGCACCCGATCACTAGATTACAATATAGAGAGGTACTCAAAATATGTAGAAGAGTCTTATTTTATTGACAATGGAGGTGCAAATGTGTGAATGTAGATCTACTCACTGGCTCTGCAGTCTGCACTCACTCCTCTGCCTCTGGTATGATCTGCTCATGACATGACCAGCTGATGACATTGATCTACATTCCTAACTTGGTCACATCCACAATGAAACGTTTCCTATCCTTCTCACTGAACAGTGCACAGCCGTCTCGCGGCCGTTTCAACAGCACCGAGAAACCATCTGTAGTTAGATCTACTGATAAATCTACGAAAAAAAAAAATATCACTTTCATTGAGGAGAAATTTAAAATAGCTTTTTCTCGCACTCCACCATTTCCATCTAATGGTGAGAGCAGTTCCAAGATATTTGGATCTGGCACTCAGCGGGTAAAATATATAATTTGTTTGCCTTGACAGCTGTTTATTGGCATGTCGTGCAAGAAAATGCATATGACATTGTATTCTCGTGCTAGATCGGTTTATCTAACACTCTGATGATCAGAGTCTGATCACCATCTAAGCCTCGCCTATTTAGGCTTGGCATAGATTCAGTGACAGAGTGGTAGATGAACCAATCTAGCACTTGAAACAATGCCATATGCATCACACTTTGAAAACTGGTGTTTGGACAACATGCTATCTTTTAACATTATGAAGAGGGATAGGCAAACTGAAACGTAAACTTTATTTGTTTAAAGAGGATTCCCCACAGCCGAAGCCACTAGGGGGTCTCCTCTGAATATTTCAGGAAGGTTTTAAGGCAAATTCCAATTCCAAAAGGAAAGTAGGCAAATTCAATGCAATGGTTCATTGTGACATTTTGCGTGCTAGTCTATCTTCCAATAAATCTTGATATATGACAAGTGATGAAACATGGAAAGCCATTAGTATCATTGCGGACTATATTGCAAATTGCGTATTGTGAATCACTTTTATATATAGTGGTTTTGTAAACTACATTTTACATGCTTTTGACCATGTATGCAGGACAAAGTAATAGGCCCAGTTCTAACCAATATTGTGTAAAGCCCTTAATTTTCACAGACGGTTAACTTCAGTAGGAATTGTCATCTTTACTCATTCGCGGACATTTGTTTTGGCGAAATGAATGTTTTTGCAGACATTGATTTTTGTGAAATTTTCTCAATAGCGAAAATAGCGAAATTCAATATCCGCGAAAATTTATGGGCTTCACAGTAATAACTATGCACTGACATACTGTATTGCAGATTGGTGGCATTCATCGACACAACAATTATCATGGAACTGCCAGCTCACAAGTCTACAGCAAGCTTCCAGGACGGCTCGGGTTCCTGCTTCGGAGTCTTGTCGATGAAATAACACTGGATGAAGGGTAAATATTTTTATAACTCAAATTGTGAGAGTTCTCCACTCTGACTCTGGAAGTTTGATGTTGGTTGTGAACATGTGTTTGATTTGAAATATCGGAGGCAATAACAGTTCTCGAAGTCTGGAATTTGTATTCTCCATGTATTCAACGAAAGCTTTTTTTTTCCAGCCACGTATTCCTTGGGTTTACTAAAAGTGGCCAGTTTGTTATCTCATATACCCTGCATGTGGAAGCTGATGATCACACTGCCTATCCCATCTATGTGTTTCGGCTGCAGTGGTGGAGGTTCATTCCATACAAACGCCTAAAGAAAGTACGTATTGAGAATCAGGACATTTTTTCGCAAATCTCGGGATGAGTTTGATTGTTATCGTAATTGTCTTGTCTTATATTTCTCACTGCAGTGGGCAGAGGTGCGGCTATTTGGAGAAGAAGATATTCAACAAGATCTGCAACTCATCGTTTGCGAATGGCCAACTGATGACACTAGAGTCCTTGTACATGGTTGCTGGTAAATAAATGAATACTCAACAGCATACCAATTATGTTCTTCAGTGATTATCTTGTGCATTGATGATTTCCAGCAACTCACACAGCGTCAGTGTATTTTCAAGATCATGTCATTTGTGTTGTTTTCCAGTGCCCCGAGTGACAATGAGAAGCGTCAATGCTATGTGACCGTTACAGCAGTGCCACCTGTGGGACCTTGTGAAGATTGCAGTCAACTGGCCATTCTACGAGCTCAAAATGGTACTGATTGCAGGAAACAATCAAATATACATGGGTACTAATGAAGTGCGAATATATGAATTGTATTGTCATAAATGTCGGGAATTTTTTTGCAGATTTCCAAGAATCCTCTGGTATGTCTTCCGCCCCACCACGGTGCCTCAACCATGCCTTTGCAGTTCACACGAAGTATGAACTAGCCCCACCATATCCACCATTTTTGCCATATGTCTTTCTGAAAATCGATGGTGTTGTGATAGTGAACACTGGAGATTCATTGGTGGCACTTAGTGTCAATATCGAAGACAACCACAATGGCTTCGGTTTTGGTCTGTACTCTCCCCGAGTGACTCGCTCAGTGTCCAACCTGAGTACGACCAATAGTACCATCTCTGAGGACCAACTAAGTGTCAGTTCGCATGGCATGTTTGACTCTAGGCCCCTGAGGGATGTGAATGAATTAGCCACAGATCCTTTGCGCAGTGTTATAGGGGGTAGTCCATGTTCAAACCCTGCTGTTCATCGAAGTCCTGCCACCCCGAAAGACACAACAAATAACCCCACAGAGATCCAGATGCGTACTCCACCTTTCAAGGAAAGGCATGCGTCTTCTGGCAAAGAGAATCATCTCAACAAACAGCTCGGTAGTCCAGACTCTGGGGCCAATCAAGGCCGAATGGCTCGATCCCTCGACGTGTACAATTTTGAGGCTGGAACACCAAAGAAGGATGAGGATTCTGGCACTGATGTTTGTGACACTGGACCAGACTCAGACAGTTCTGGACACTGTCCACCCAAGGTGGTTCGCACCACACTGTCATTCACAGGCTTTCAGCAAGGTGCTCGGATTCCCAGTAGCACGGAGGAGATCAGTCTCACTCAAAATGAGTCCATGGATTCCCAGCAATTGGAGGAACCAGAGAAAACTGATCCTTTCGAGAAGCCATCAGGACTCCCACGCTGGCAGCCTCGAGAATCATCCTCATCGACACTGGTGACGCAGCGGAACCTGTCTGCACTGACCCTTGTGCCTCCAGAGAACTTGCCATTTGGTCGCAGCTTGGCGGTGTCCCCAGGCTATGGGAAGTGGGAGGCAGGCAGCAGTACATGTAGCTCCTGTGTCAGCAGTCCAATCATACTGCAGAGTGAGTCACAGTGCTTCACATACTCTGTGCGTCGCTATGTAGAGACCTACGGTATGAGCAGGCCAGATTCACCTATTGATTTGGAAGGTCAGTGTCTGCTCTTCATCTTGTTCATATTGTCAGGTCTCATTCGGATTTTTGCCATTTCATACTAAAAATATTAACGCATGTGACACTGCCATTTATAACTGAATGTACATTTATTTCTATGGATTAATATCTCCACAGATGACTTGAATCTAGCATATCACAGTTTACTGCCACTTGAAGTTCATGGTGCAAACTATTCTTCAATGAGATTACTCACCAAACAATCCATGGCATCACAAACTGTAAGTATGGATGTACATTGCAATAGAGTGTGGAAGATTAAACCTTTACAGTCTTGCTGACAGATTTGTTTCGGTTTGCAGCCATATGTAGTTGTCAAACAGCTGACTCTGGACATAGAGCATTATCTTGGGGAAACCATACGACAGTTTGCTGACTGGGGCAAGAGATACTTGGCCTTCACAGATTACGATGTCCAAGTAATTGAAGTAAGTACTGGTGTAGGCGTTTTAGAGAGCAGTGGTTATTTCTGATAATTAGTTTCAAACTTTAGAGTACCCTTCTGATTGAAATGTATTTGTATGATTTTTCAAAGGTTTGTCCAGGGACAAGTGAAGTGATTGCCATAGTCTATGCTTTAATCCGAGCCAGACCACCAAAAGATGCCAATATCAAACATGCCCATGGGATTAGGTACAAGACTATAATCAAACGAATTACGTACCTGGTTTTACTTACAAGAGACCTCTTACTAAATCATGGCATGTCTATATTTTCAGTCGAACCGTGCCAAAGCTGTACAGAACTGCATGTAAGCTGATTTGGAACCTTCAGACAGGTATGCTGTTGTGAACGTACCAGTAAGTTCTGAAGTCTTCATTGTCACATCATCATAAATGCCTGTCCGAATAGGCATATGACATTAATTACAAAATCACAAATTATCACTTCTCTGTAGGAAACACAAAGTCACTTCTCAATGATACACCATCTACACTCCTTCGACATACATGTACTAAATGTTTAATTTAACTAATTGGTTGCATAATTTACCATCATACCATTTTTAGGCAAAAGTACAGAAGAATAAAGTTATTTTAATAATGAAAAATGATTGTATTTGGGAATGATTGTAAAAATGTTTACTGGTATATAGCCATGTGATCTGCTCAAACTTGACAGGTTCATACAATACACTGGATGTGGAAGACCTGACAGAAATCAACCAATCAGAACTCCTAAGACAGGGGTTAGTACACTTTCAGTACAATTTACACTTTCATCACACTATTGCAATAGATGATACACAGTTGTCAGCTACTATACGCAGCTAAGCCTTTTCATGAATTTGTTTTGTGAAAAGGCTCATCTGGTTATAGTAGCTGGTGACTGTTAGATAATATCAAATCTGACCTAGTGCGTAATTCACTGGTGAAGAGTTTTTGATGTGTTTTAATATATATTTACTCAGTGTCAAGAAGTGGCATCCTGGTTCCAAGGGGTATGAAGTGTTGACCTGGCGATATGCCATCCGCAGCCAGTACTGCAACAGTGTTCACATTCTCACCAATGAATCTGTGTTCAAAGGTGAGTGTTGCCTGTAATACATGTATATATATATATATAAAATGTCTTAAAAATTCTTAAGCTTAGCTGGTAGTCGCATTTTCTGTGTCATTTCGCATACATGTACATGTAAATGTTTAGGGCTCAGCTTCCGACGCTGGTGGCACATGTTTAAGCAATGTTTCACCGAGTTGCCAGTTTCTGATTTCTTTGCACATTCTGCCTTGTTGCAGGACGATCGCTGAAGATGCTACTGGACAAACACCACTATGTTGCACTACTTCTTTGATGAGAAGCCAGGCTCCCTGTGTCTGGTGGAATATACTGCTATATTTTGTAAAACGATGTGTTCACATAGTGTGTGCTTCTCTGAATTTGAATGAGTGAATAACATTTATGCTTCACCACTATAATATGGTCACAGCTTCGCAACAGTGATGTTAGAATGTGATACTCAATCATTCAATTGAACACTATAGTTAATAGTAAAAGTTCGCAAAATGATGAATGTGTGTATCTGGTATTATGTGTATCAGCGCAAACTTGTCATTTCCATGGATCTATTTCTTTGGTCCCCATTAGGTATAGGTCAAAAAGTTCTCGAGTCACATTAATTTATAAATTTTAGAATTTCAAGAAGCACTAACAAAATGACTGAATTAAATTTGTAGAATGATAGTTTGCTTTGTTTGTTAGTTGTTTATACATGTACTAGGTTATTGTTTGATTTTATACTTTATTTACAAGATAATAGTACAAGTTTCTCATAGTGCTTTGTAGCAGAATGGATATGTGTGCCACATCACAAATAGTGCAATTCAGTATTTGTTATGGGAGAGTCCTGTGGTTACCAACTAATCATCCTGTGTGACTTGCATGGCCTGGAGTTGGTTTCAGAAATTATATGTCTATCAATTATCTCAAAAATCTTGATCTAGCTCAGATTTAAATTCTGTGAAACAGGCCTCAGTCAAATGTTTTCACATGTTTGAATATATTGTTCAATCATTTTGTGACATGAAATAAATTTTCTCGGCTGGTCAAATTTGTGTGTGTTATGCAGATTAATTGTATCCCCCGAACAAAGTTCGGCGGATACTATGGATTTACGATCGTCGCGCCGCCGCCGCGTCCGCAGACACTTTCTTGTGAACGCGCTGCAGCTTGCAAATATGAACCGATTTTGATAATATTTTATATGGACATGTCTTATGGTGAGATCTGGACACCTATCGATTTTGGTTGCCATAGCAACCAAAATAGCCGATTGGCGTAACATTTTGTGCTCAATTTAGCCTGTTTAACACACATGGGTTGTGAACGCTCTACGGGTGGGAGTTTTCAATGAATGATGATGAAATCGCACAGGCTCAATGAGAAAGACCATCACACGAAACCTATTGTTTTTTCAGAATGATCGAATAAATATTAATAAGTTTGAGAGGTTAACTTATTACGACAAATAAAATACCTACTTTGACATGTGTGATCACTCCAATAACCTGTACTATGAAAGCAAATTGCACTGGATTCTTGTTCAGAATACAGAACTGATGTTTTTGGTGAAAAAAGAACAATATTACTGAATAAGTTAACATTGGTTTTAATAGTTAAGTCTATTATTGACCACAATAAAAATAGTTAAGACGAGAAACATTTATTATTGAGCTCAACAAGGTAAAGGTTTTGTCCAGTAGAGATTTCACAGGTGTAACCGAATAAGTTAACATTATTTTTACTAGTTAAGTCCATTATTTACCACAATAAAAATAGTTAAGACAAGAAACATTTATTATTGGGCTCAACAAGGTAAAGCTTCTGTGCAGTAGAGATTTCATGGCTGTAGCCGAATAAGTTAACATCATTTTTAGGTTACCGGACCTATGGTCCGTAACCTATTGGCATGGCGATGCGTCCGGCGTCGTCGTCGTCGTCGTCCGTCAACAATTTTATCTTTAAAGTTTACGATCGAATTTTTCTGAAATTTTGCACAAAAATGCCTAAAAATATTTCGAGAGGGAGGTATTTTTAGGTTACCGGACCTATGGTCCGATAACCTATTGGCATGGCGTTGCGTCCGTCGTCCGTCGTCGTCCGTCGTCGTCGTCGTCGTCCACATTTTTATCTTTTTTGTTTACAGGCGAATTCTTCTGAAATTTTGCACAAAAATACTTGAAAATAATTCAAGAAGGAGGTATTTTTTAGTTTTTTGATTTTCGCATTTTTTGCAAAATGGCGGCCGTTTTCGTCAAAAAATGCCTGATTTTGGACTTTGGCGGCCGTTTTCTCAAAATCTGTTCAGTAACTTTTTTTCTTTTTGATACATAACACTCCTCGTATGTACTCCTATGATGTCTATGAATTTCGTTGCGCTTGAATCGTTCGAAGTGGGCCATTTTGGCCCAAACTCGGCCCAAATGGGACTTTCCCATGTTAAATTCTCCTATGCTTTATAATGGGACACATTATGCCTAATATCTCACTTAATATTGAGATTAGAGACTAGGAATCAATTGTGGACATATAGGAAATGATATATGCTGAATATTCTCGTGACCTTGAATTTGACCTCTGATCTCAGTTTCAAGGTCAGAGCACAAAATGGCTTATATCTCGCTTATTATCGACTCTACAGCTTAGGAATCAATTGTGGACATATAGGAAATGATATCTGCTGAATATTCTGATGACCTTGAATTTGACCTTTGACCTTATTTTTAAGGTCACAGGACAAAATGGCTAATATCTCACTTATTATCGACTCCAAAGCTTAGGAATCAATTGTTGACATATAGGAAATGATATATGCTGAATATTCTGATGACCTTGAATTTGACCTTTGACCCCATTTTGAAGGTCATAGGACAAAATGGCTAATATCTCGCTTGATATCGACATCACAGCTTAGGAATCAGTTATGAACATATAGGAAATGATATATGCAGATTATTGTCATGACCTTGAATTTGACCTTCGACCTAATTGTCAAGGTCATAGGACAAAATGGCTAATATCTCGCTTGTTGTCGAATTCACAGCTTAGGAATCAGTTATTAACATATAGGAAATGATATGCAGATTATTGTCATGACCTTGAATTTGACATTTGACCCCATTTTCAAGGTCACAGGACAAAATGGCTAATATCTCACTTTTTATCGATTTTACAGCTTGGGAATCAATTGTGGACATATATGATATATGCTGAATATTCTCGGGACCTTGAATTTGACCTCTGACCTCATTTTCAAGGTCACAGGGAAAAAAGTTCAATATCTTGCTCCTCTATTGACTGTATGGCTTGGGAATCAATTGTGGACATGATATAGAAAATGATATACACTGAATATTTTGATGACCTTGAATTTGACCTTTGCCCCTTCATTTTCAAGGCCACAGCACAAAATCGCTAATATCTCTCTGATTATTGAATTTACAGCTTAGCAATCAACTGTGGACATGATATATGCTTAATATTATATATGCTGAATATTCTCTTGACCTTGAATTTAACCATTGACCTGGCTAACATCTAAAATATTAAATATTGTCCGGTAACCTATCTTTGGCCCTTGGCCTAATTTTTGATTTTCGCATTTTTTTAAAAATGGTGGTCGTTTTCGACGAAAAATGCCTGATTTTGGACTTTGGCGCCATTTTCTCAAAATCTGTTCAGTAACTTTTTTTTCTTTTTGATACATAACACTCCTCATATGTACTCCTATGATGTCTATAAATTTCGTTGCGCTTGAATCGCTCGAAGTGTGCCATTTTGGCCTAAACTCGGCCCAAATGGGACTTTCCCATGTTAAATTCTCCTATGCTCAATAATGGGACACATTATGCCTAATATCTCACTTAATATTGAGATTAGAGACTAGGAATCAATTGTGGACATATAGGAAATGATACATGCTGAATATTCTCGTGACCTTGAATTTGACCTCTGACATCAGTTTCAAGGTCAGAGCACAAAATGGCTTATATCTCGCTTATTATTGACTCTACAGCTTAGGAATCAATTGTTGACATATAGGAAATGATATATGCTGAATATTCTGATGACCTTGAATTTGACCTTTGACCCCATTTTCAAGGTCACAGGACAAAATGGCTTATATCTCGCTTATTATCGACTCTAGAGCTTAGGAATTAATTGTGGACATATAGGAAATGATATATGCTGAATATTCTGATGACCTTTATTTGACCTTTGACCCCATTTTCAAGGTCATAGGACAAAATGGCTAATATCTCGCTTGTTATCGACTTTACAGCTCAGGAATCAGTTATGAACATATAGGAAATGATATATGCAAATTATTGTCATGACCTTGAATTTGACCTTTGACCTCATTTTCAAGGTCACAGGACAAAATGGCTAATATCTGACTTATTATCGATTTTACAGCTTATCGACTGTACAGCTTAGGAATCAATTGTGGACATATAGGAAATGATATATGCTGAATATTCTCGTGACCTTGAATTTGACCTTTGACCTCATTTTCAAGGTCCAAGGACAAACTGGCTCATATCTTGCTCCTCTATTGACTGTATGGCTTGGGAATCAATTGTGAACATATTGAAAATGATATACACTGAAAATTTTGATGACCTTGAATTTGACCTTTGCCTTCATTTTCGAGGCCACAGCACAAAATTGCTAATATCTCTCTGATTATTGAATTTACAGCTTAGCAATCAACTGTGGACATGATATATGCTTAGTATCATATATGCTGAATATTCTCTTGACCTTGAACTTAACCAGTGACCTGGCTAACATCTAAAATATTAAACATTGTCCGGTAACCTATCTTTGGCCCTTGGCCTAATTTTTTAGTTTTTTGATTTTCGCATTTTTTTCAAAATGGCGGCTGTTTTCGACGAAAAATGCCTGATTTTGGACTTTGGCGGCCATTTTCTCAAAATCTGTTCAGTAACTTTTTTTTTTATTGATGCATAACACTCCTCATATGTACCCCTGTGACGTGTATAAATTTCGTTGCGCTTGAATCTCTCGAAGTGGGCCATTTTGGGCCCAAACTCGGCCCAAATGGGACTTTCCCATGTTAAATTCTCCTATGCTTTATAGTGGGACACATTAAAGCCTAATATCTCACTTAATATTGAGATTAGAGACTAGGAATCAATTGTTGACATATAGGAAATGATATATGCTGAATATTCTGATGACCTTGAATTTGACCTTTGACCCCATTTTGAAGGTCATAGGACAAAATGGCTAATATCTCGCTTGATATCGACATCACAGCTTAGGAATCAGTTATGAACATATAGGAAATGATATATGCAGATTATTGTCATGACCTTGAATTTGACCTTCGACCTAATTGTGAAGGTCATAGGACAAAATGGCTAATATCTCGCTTGTTGTCGAATTCACAGCTTAGGAATCAGTTATTAACATATAGGAAATGATATGCAGATTATTGTCATGACCTTGAATTTGACATTTGACCCCATTTTCAAGGTCACAGGACAAAATGGCTAATATCTCACTTTTTATCGATTTTACAGCTTGGGAATCAATTGTGGACATATATGATATATGCTGAATATTCTCGGGACCTTGAATTTGACCTCTGACCTCATTTTCAAGGTCACAGGGAAAAAAGTTCAATATCTTGCTCCTCTATTGACTGTATGGCTTGGGAATCAATTGTGGACATGATATAGAAAATGATATACACTGAATATTTTGATGACCTTGAATTTGACCTTTGCCCCTTCATTTTCAAGGCCACAGCACAAAATCGCTAATATCTCTCTGATTATTGAATTTACAGCTTAGCAATCAACTGTGGACATGATATATGCTTAATATTATATATGCTGAATATTCTCTTGACCTTGAATTTAACCATTGACCTGGCTAACATCTAAAATATTAAATATTGTCCGGTAACCTATCTTTGGCCCTTGGCCTAATTTTTGATTTTCACATTTTTTTAAAAATGGTGGTCGTTTTCGACGAAAAATGCCTGATTTTGGACTTTGGCGCCATTTTCTCAAAATCTGTTCAGTAACTTTTTTTTCTTTTTGATACATAACACTCCTCATATGTACTCCTATGATGTCTATAAATTTCGTTGCGCTTGAATCGCTCGAAGTGGGCCATTTTGGCCTAAACTCGGCCCAAATGGGACTTTCCCATGTTAAATTCTCCTATGCTCAATAATGGGACACATTATGTCTAATATCTCACTTAATATTGAGATTAGAGACTAGGAATCAATTGTGGACATATAGGAAATGATACATGCTGAATATTCTCGTGACCTTGAATTTGACCTCTGACATCAGTTTCAAGGTCAGAGCACAAAATGGCTTATATCTCGCTTATTATTGACTCTACAGCTTAGGAATCAATTGTTGACATATAGGAAATGATATATGCTGAATATTCTGATGACCTTGAATTTGACCTTTGACCCCATTTTCAAGGTCACAGGACAAAATGGCTTATATCTCGCTTATTATCGACTCTAGAGCTTAGGAATTAATTGTGGACATATAGGAAATGATATATGCTGAATATTCTGATGACCTTTATTTGACCTTTGACCCCATTTTCAAGGTCATAGGACAAAATGGCTAATATCTCGCTTGTTATCGACTTTACAGCTCAGGAATCAGTTATGAACATATAGGAAATGATATATGCAAATTATTGTCATGACCTTGAATTTGACCTTTGACCTCATTTTCAAGGTCACAGGACAAAATGGCTAATATCTGACTTATTATCGATTTTACAGCTTATCGACTGTACAGCTTAGGAATCAATTGTGGACATATAGGAAATGATATATGCTGAATATTCTCGTGACCTTGAATTTGACCTTTGACCTCATTTTCAAGGTCCAAGGACAAACTGGCTCATATCTTGCTCCTCTATTGACTGTATGGCTTGGGAATCAATTGTGAACATATTGAAAATGATATACACTGAAAATTTTGATGACCTTGAATTTGACCTTTGCCTTCATTTTCGAGGCCACAGCACAAAATTGCTAATATCTCTCTGATTATTGAATTTACAGCTTAGCAATCAACTGTGGACATGATATATGCTTAGTATCATATATGCTGAATATTCTCTTGACCTTGAACTTAACCAGTGACCTGGCTAACATCTAAAATATTAAACATTGTCCGGTAACCTATCTTTGGCCCTTGGCCTAATTTTTTAGTTTTTTGATTTTCGCATTTTTTTCAAAATGGCGGCTGTTTTCGACGAAAAATGCCTGATTTTGGACTTTGGCGGCCATTTTCTCAAAATCTGTTCAGTAACTTTTTTTTTTATTGATGCATAACACTCCTCATATGTACCCCTGTGACGTGTATAAATTTCGTTGCGCTTGAATCTCTCGAAGTGGGCCATTTTGGGCCCAAACTCGGCCCAAATGGGACTTTCCCATGTTAAATTCTCCTATGCTTTATAGTGGGACACATTAAAGCCTAATATCTCACTTAATATTGAGATTAGAGACTAGGAATCAATTGTGGACATATAGGAAATGATATATGCTGAATATTGTCGTGACCTTGAATTTGACCTCTGACCTTGGTTTCAAGGTCAGCGGCCGTTTTCGTCGAAAAATGGCCAATTTTGGACTTCGACGGTCGTTTTCTCAAAATCTGTTCAGTAACTTTTTTAGGTTACCGGACCTATGGTCCGATAACCTGTTGGCGTGGCGTGTCGTCCGTCGTTCGTCGTCGTCGTCCGTCGTCGTCGTCGTCCACATTTTTATCTTTTTTGTTTACGGGCGAATTTTTCTGAAATTTTGCACAAAAATACTTAAAAATAATTCAAGAAGGAGGTATTTTTTAGTTTTTTGATTTTCGCATTTTTTTCAAAATGGCGGCCGTTTTCGACGAAAAATGCCT
Organism: Terebella lapidaria; assembly: GCA_949152475.1. Taxonomy (NCBI): domain Eukaryota; kingdom Metazoa; phylum Annelida; class Polychaeta; order Terebellida; family Terebellidae; genus Terebella; species Terebella lapidaria. The sequence goes on along the minus strand of OX424557.1, from coordinate 28,141,661 downwards.
GATTTTGGACTTTGACGGCCATTTTCTCAAAATCTGTTCAGTAACTTTTTTTCTGTTTGATGCATAAGACTCCTCATATGTACTCCTATGATGTCTATAAATTTCGTTGCGCTTGAATCTCTCGAAGTGGGCCATTTTGGCCTAAACTCGGCCCAAATGGGACTTTCCCATGTTAAATTCTCCTATGCTTTATAATGGGACACATTATGCCTAATATCTCACTTGATATTGAGATTAGAGACTAGGAATCAATTATTGTGGACATATAGGAAATGATATATGCTGAATATTCTCGTGACCTTGAATTTGACCTCTGACCTCAGTTTCAAGGTCAGAGCACAAAATGGCTTATATCTCGCTTATTATCGACTCTACAGCTTAGGTATCAATTGTGGACATATAGGAAATAATATATGCTGAATATTCTCGTGACCTTGAATTTGACCTCTGACCTCAGTTTCAAGGTCAGAGCACAAAATGGCTTATATCTCGCTTATTATCGACTCTACAGCTTAGGAATCAATTGTGGACATATAGGAAATGATATATGCTGAATATTCTGATGACCTTGAATTTGACTTTCAACCTCATTTTCAAGGTCACAGGACAAAGTGGCTAATATCTCGCTTGTTATCGACTTACCAGCTTAGCAATCAATTATTAACATATAGGAAATGATATATGCAGATTATTGTCATGACCTTGAATTTGACCTTTGACCTGATTTTCAAGGTCACAGGACAAACAGGCTAATATCTCACTTATTATCGATTTTACAGCTTAGGAATCAATTGTGGACATTTAAGAAATGATATATGCTGAATATTCTCGTGACCTTGAATTTGACCTCTGACCTCATTTTCAAGGTCCAAGGACAAACTGACTCATATCTTGCTCCTCTATTGACTGTATGGCTTGGGAATCAATTGTGGACATGATATAGAAAATGATATACATTGAATATTTTGATGACCTTGAATTTGACCTTTGCCCCTTCATTTTTTCAAGGCCACAGCACAAAATTGCTAATATCTCTCTGATTATTGAATTTACAGCTTAGCAATCAACTGTGGACATGATATATGCTTAATGTTATATATGCTGAATATTCTCTTGACCCTGAATTCAACCAGTGACCTGGCTAACATCTAAAATATTAAACATTGTCCGGTAACCTATCTTCGGCCCTTGGCTTAATTTTACTAGTTAAGTCTATTATTGACCTCAAGAAAAATAGTTAAGACAAGAAACATTTATTATTGAGCTCAACAATTTAAAAGTTTTGTCCAGTAGAGATTTCATGGGTGTAACCGGATAAGTTAACATTATTTTTACCAGTAAAGTCAATTTTTACTTCGAATTTGAACTTGAAACCAAGTTTGGCACATATTGTGAATTAAAATATAATTTATGGTGAAAAGATCGATCTGGCTCCAATTTCGTCATCTTGAAATGCAGTTTTGGTAAACTTTTACTTGAATTTCAGCTTGAAACCAAGTTTGGCACATATTATGAATTAAAATTTAAATTATGGTGAAAAGTTGATCTGGCTCCAATTTAGTCATCTCGCAACTTGGAACCAAGTTTGTCAAATATTCTGAGTTGAAATATAGCTTTAGGTGAAAACCTTTATCTGGCTGTAATTTCGTTATTTTTTTCGAACATGTCGAAATGGAAATTCGAATGCAGTGATTTAGTGGTGATCTTGAATTCGACCTTCAATAAGCTTGAAAGGTTTCACACTCACAATGTACATCAGCGATGTACTATTTGTACTATTTTTCAGTACTATTTGGGGCAATAGGGATGATAGGGCTACGGGGGATACACCCAAGCGGTCGTAGGCGACCGGAAGCGTCTAGTTCAAAACATTTTTAGGTTACCGGACCTATGGTCCGATAACCTATTGGCATGGCGTTGCGTCCGTCGTCCGTCGTCCGTCGTCGTCCGTCGTCCGTCGTCGTCCGTCGTCGTCGTCCACATTTTTATCTTTTTTGTTTACGGGCGAATTTTTCTGAAATTTTGCAGATTTCTACTAATTTCCACTAATATCCATTAAGTTTCTACTTAGTTTAAACTACTTGGGTTTTTACCCATTAATTTCCACAAATAACCATTCAGTTTCTACTTAATAATTAAGCTAGTATTGAAAGCCTTCCCTTAGAGCGTCAGCTTCTGTAAGATCAATACGGTAATAAACATTATTACACCCTGTCCCAGTGTATTACATCTGAATGATTTTCAGAAATCATTGATATGATACCTATATGGTGTTAATTTGGTTAGAAAATAGCTTAGATATGACTTCAAAACCATAAGATCCTACTATAGCGAAATAAACTAGACACTCTCCGGTTGCTGATTACTGCTAGGGTGTATACCCCATAGGCTCATTATCCCATCATGCCTGTCAACCGAAATATGTCGATACAAAAATAATACAATCAGTGATTTGATAAATGTTTCAGAACTCAACTATTTTCCTTTAAATTATTATTAAGGCATTTCGGCAGAAATGCCTTTATGGTTTTAGCAGAATTTTTTTTTTTTTTTTTCTTCTTCTTCCGCCACTTTTGGTTTCCGGACGATAACTTTAGATTGCCTTGACGGATCCTCGTCAAATTTTCACCACAAGTCAGAAATGATATGTGGAAGAACCCTATTCTTTTTGAGCCGGATCCGAGGTCCGTGAGGTCCGTGAGGATGAAATCAAGGCTAATTTTGAGACTTGGTTTCCGGACGATAACTCGAAAAATATTTATGCAATAGTTGCAGAACTCTGCATGGAGGTTCATATGCCACCAGGGAAGAACCCTATTGATTTTGGGATCGCTCCGTCAAACGACCTTTGACCTAGAGGTCGAAATAATTTTTTGCTGATTCATCCTTGAGGCTTCCTGCATATCTCAGAAACCGTGCATCGTAGAGCGAAACGGACGTTATTTTCGGACTCGTCGCCCTAGACAAACATCTCTAGGGTGTATTATTTTTTTTGATCCGGCTCCGAGGTCCGTGAGGTCCTTGAGGATGAAATCGAGGCTGATCTTGAAACTTGGTTTCCGGGCGATAACTCGAAAAATATTCAGGCAATAGTTGCAGAATTTTGCACGGAGGTTTATATATCAACAGGGAAGAACGCTATTGATTTTGGGATCGATACGTCAAACGACCTTTGACCTAGAGGTCGAAATAATTTTTTGCTGAGTCATCCTTGAGGCATCCTGCATATCTCGGAAACGGTGCGTCGTAGAGCGAAACGGACGTTATTTTTGGACTCGTCACCCTAGACAAACATGTCTAAGGGGTATTATGGATGAACTTTGACCTTGACCCAAAATTTTTTTGCCGAGTCGGCATTTTTCGTTTTCGTCGATATCTCGGAAACGGTGCTTCGTAGAGCGAAACGGACGTTATTTTCGGACTCGTCGCCCTAGACAAACATGTCTGAGGGGTATTATTGATGAACTTTGACCTTGACCCAAAATTTTTTTGCCGAGTCAGCATTTTTCGTTTTCGTCGATATCTTGGAAACGGTGCGTCGTAGAGCGAAACGGACGTTATTTTCGGACTCGTCGCCCTAGACAAACATGTCTTAAGGGTATTATTGATGAACTTTCACCTTGACACGAAATTTTTTTGCCGAGTCGGCATTTTTCGTTTTTGTCGATATCTCGGAAACGGTGTGTCGTAGAGCGAAACGGACGTTATTTTCGGACTCGTCGCTCTAGACTACATTTATCTTATATGTATTATGGATGAACTTTGACGAGTTGGCATTTTTCGTTTTCGTCGATATCTCGGAAACACTGAGTCGTAGAGCGAAACAGACTTTTTTTTCGGACTCGTCGCCCTAGACAAACATGTCTAAGGGGTATTATTTTAACGGTAAGTTTTTTTGCGGAGTCGACATTTTTCATTTTCGTCGATATCTAGTATATATTATAAATTAATCATCACATCGAAATGCCTCCAAGGCATCTTTAGGCCTTGACGTCTAGTTTATCACCAAATAAATCAGATGTAGATTATCACCCACAGTAACTAGTATCCATAGTAACTTTATTTGGGGGATACAATACCATGCTGTTTGCACATAACACAATATTTTTAAGCTGTCAGTCTCTTGTGTATAAAATGCTCATTCTTATCAGAAAACAATTCTTGCAAGAATATTAGTCTTCTCTTCAAGAAAATTAATCTCACCTTACAAGAAATACTTTCTCACTTTCAGGAAAATACTAGAAAATTATACTTAGATTCATAAGTAATATTTTCTCATGATCCCAAGATCTCCATAAGCATATGATAAGAAAATTGTTCTTCCCTGAAAAAATTACTCATTTTAAGAAAACTGAGAAAATTATTTTTTAGTGTGTAATATTTATAACATGTTTACCATGGGCTCTATGACACACTGTTTCCAAGATATCGACGAACATGAAAAATGTCGACTTAGACATGTTTGCCTTAGACATGTTTGTCTAGCAGGACGAATCCGAAAATAATGTCCGTTTCGTTCCACGATGCACCGTTTCTGAGATATCGCAGGAAACGAAAAATGCCGACTGAAAATAAGTCTGAAAATAACGTCCGTTTTGCTGTACGTCGCACCGTTCCTGAATATCGACAAAAACGAAGAATGCCGACTCGGCAAACAAATTCCAGTCTGTTTTGCTGTGCGTCACATCGTTCCAGAGATATCGACAAAAACGAAAAATGCCGACTCGGCAAAGCATTTGCGGGTCAAGGTCAAAAGTCCTTAGACATATTTGTCTAGTTCGACGAGTCCAATATAAGCGGGCAGAAGTTGGGAGACCACACACTCTCATGGAATCAGCAGCTTGTGTCGGACTGCATGCAGTCAGTGTTTTGTGATAGTCGTGTATTTGGCCCAAGTATGTTGTGTATTTGAGCAATTACGTCATGTATTATTTGGCCGTGTAGGTCGTCAGCATTTAGGCTGTGAGGTCGTAAAGATGGTGATCGGGAAACTTGATGTTAAGCGGTTGAGTCGCGACCCTAAACAGGCGAAACATAGAGTTCGTCATCTCTGTATCGATTGTGAGCACTAACAAACACACACACGAGAGTGAACAGATAGGAGTAGTCAGAGCCACAGCTCCGAGTCCGATTACCCAGGCAACAATGGTTAAAGAACTGGTGCACGTAACCAGAACAACAGGGATATTGCCTAAGGGACATCCTGATGATGACTCAGACGAGATGAGAAGTTAGGGATCAGATATACAGCAGGTGGTGGAAGGTGTTGTGGGAGACACACAGAAGGGAGTAAAAAAACTCAACATTGTCGACATCAGGGTCAACAAGAGCCGGCCAGGGCGAGTGGCCACGGGTTCTATCAGGTGCGGGGCGGGTCTGAGTCGAATGAGTCACAGCTGCTGCACGAAGGGCCACGGACGTTTCCAGGGGATGCTGGATACCCCAGGTTCAGGGAGATGCAGTTCCACCAAGCTCCGGAAGGCGGGGGACAACTATGAGTGATGGGGAATTCCGAATATGGAACAGAGTACTGTCGGAGCCGGCTTGGGACCAGGTTCTCTGTGGCGGAGTTGGATGCGCTACATCAGAGTCGCAGTCTGTTTGGAGTCGGTGGCTCGAGTCAGAGTCGGTGGCTCAGAGTCGGAGTCTTGGAGTCAGTGGCTCGAGTCAGGGTCGGTGGCTCTGAGTCAGAGTCAGAGTCTTCGAGTCGGTGGTGGAGCCGGCCCCGTGATGACATACCATGAGGAAGGGCTGCACCGCGGCACAGTAGCCATAAGGGAGAGCCATAAGAAGAGCAGCTCCGACAAGCAGGGAAGTGTGCAGAGTTGCTGGAGCACCTGAGAGCCTGTCCAGCACAGTTCGATGAGACGAGAGGCAAGGCAATTGAGATACCAGAAGCCGGGCCGAGAGGGCTAAATGCGAACAGGATGAAGAGAGAAGGCCAGGGAGAGACCCCAGCCTGGGGTCTAGGGTGAGGGAGATGCCAGATAGGTCAGTTGGTCGGGGGATGTATCAAGCCAGCTGGGGCACCTGGTCACCTGGAGAGGCCCCGCCAAACCCTCAGGTGGGAGGCAACACGGGAGCTGCTGAGGCCATGGTCAGCACCAGGGGTGTGCACCCGCCACCCCAGCTGAAAGAGGCGCCTATGTCAAACCTCATAAGTTCAACGAAGAGCAGAGTATTTTAAACAATTTGAGCTGATTTGCCGGTTGAACCAATGGGATGACCAGAGCAAGGTGCTCTAAACAGTCAGCAGTTTAATGAGGGGGGCTCGAGATGTGTTGAATGACCTGTCGTTGGCTCAGACGGCTGACTGGACCAAGGTAGTGCATTAGTTGGAGCGGAGATACAACAGGGACGGATGGGAGGTAGCATTCAGGACCCAGTTGTGAAACGAAAAGAAGAAGCCGTCACAGTAACCTCAAGAATGGGCTGCTGAAGTTGGTCCACTGGGCTTACCCGAATGTGAATGAGGTTGGCAGGAATGACCTCATCAAGGATAACTTCCTGAGGGGGTTGCCAGACGGAACCATGCTTGTGTCCGAAGAAGTGAGTCAACACAAGATGTTCATCAACGCAGTCAATCATGTACTCTGTTATGAGAGTATGATCAGTAGGGGTTGATGCAAGCGGTCAAGACGCTGGGGGATGGTGGGATCCACATGGTAGAAGAGACAGTTGATCTCCAGGAAGGTGACCGGGAGGAGACAGGTGGATGGGAAAGAGAGCCTGCTATTTGCCAGCCCTGATGTCCCAGCTGGTCAGATGACCAAAGCCAGACGTGGGTGAATCAGAAGGAGGGATCTACCTGTGAGGCAGCGGCCATGGACCGAGCAACAGGATGGATGAAACAGCTGATCAAACTGCTGAGGGATATTCCCCATCCAGTTGGGGAGCCACAAGACGAACAAGCAGAAGGCCTGAATGCCAGAAGCAGAAGTGAATGAGATGGAGAGCAGATATCATCTGTTGGAGGGGCCGAGGAAAGGCTAGCCCACCTAGGATTCAGGTATGCTCTTACATCATCACATATCCAGAAGGTTGTGATGGCTGACCTGGTAGTCACAGGCATACTTGGACAAGAGGCCCTCACCCAGCTACGAGTGAAACTAGCTTTCCACGAGCTTGAGCTTCGAGTGAAGGACGAGATCATACAACAATCTCGGAGGTTGTGGCCAATGAAGAGGCTGAACTGCAGCCCTGCTCGAAAATAGTGATTAAGGGGAGAATTCAAGCCTAACCAGAGTGGATGGATGGTGCCTTGGTGGAGATAGAAATGAGAAACGGAAGTCCCCTACAAGTGGAATATAGCTTGTGGGTGGTTGTGGGAGGCCGGGTGTGAGTATGACTGCTCAACCCAGGGCTTTACCCACAAGTGGTGGTGAATTGTGATTGCTCAGGTGGAGACCATAGAAGGAGTGTGTGGTAAGTCCATGCCAGTTGAACCACGAGGCCCGCATCAGAAAGAAAGTGATCTGATGGTGGCATCATTTACGTCAGAGGAAACTTCCAAAGGCTTTGAAAGGCTGATGGAGGTGGCCATGAGGCATCCAGTTGAGGTGATGCCTCGTTTATCTACACCAACCTCCAGCTGGTGTTTGAACGACTGCAACAGGTGGGTCTGAAGCTGAAAACCGCCAAGTGTGAACTATTCAGAAAGTGCTTTCCCAGGACACGTCGTGTTGGAAGAGGGCGTTAAGTGTGAACCCAGAAAAAATTGGTGGTACCGAAGTACCAGGTACCGGCTTCGCTGACAGATGTAAGAGCATACCTAGGATTCAGGTATGCTCTTACATCATCACATTATCCAGAAGGTTGTGGTGGCTGATCTGGTAGTCACGGGCATACTTGGACAAGAGGCCCTCACCCAGCTACAAGTGGAACTAGCTTTCCACGGGCTCGAGCTGACGAAGATAGGTGTGAAAAGAGCGGGATGCTGAACGACCTCTATGGGCAAAGGTCAGACGGTATCAGACGGTACCTGAACACTTTGGCAGCTATAGAAGGATCTTCAGATATGGAGACAGTCATTGCGCAGACGGTAGTGGATACCTTGATGACACAATTCATTTGTCGGTATGGAGTACCGAGGAGGATACACATGGACCAGGGCACAGAGTTCGAGCCCAGGCTGATGAAAAAGCTGTGCAGATTACTACAATGCCAGAAGACGAGGACAACACCATACTGGCCGCAGGGTGACGGACTTGTAGAACGGGCAAATCGGAATATTATCGTTATGCTCACATAGTTTGTGAATGAAAAATAAGAAGATAGGGACGTATGGCTCCCTCATATGATGGCAGCATACAGGATGTCAGTGCACGAGTCCACTAGGTGTACACCCAACTTGATACTCTTTGGTGGAGAAAAGACATACCACTACTCTTGATGGTCGAATCAGGGGAGACGGAGAACTTGGAGTGGGAGCAGGAGTATGAGGAATGGGTACAAATTGTAATGCAAGGCCCATGCGAAGGCTCGGCATAGCCTGCAGACAACAGCATGTTGCCAGAAGAGGAAATACAACAAAAATGCAAACCTCTGAGAGTACAGGCAGGGCGACTTGGTGTGGCACTACTATACTCCGGACATGAGAAAGAACTGAAGCCCAGCTGGACAGTTCCGTATCTCATGGTAAGAGCCCCAAATGAATCCTTAGTGGACACACAGAGAGGTCCACGTCATGGAGTAAAGCGAGTACACAAGGATTACCTCAATCCCTTCACTGCCTAAAGCACGAGAAGGTCTCGGGTACTAACGTCCATTCCAGTGTGGGTATAGCCCGAGAAAGTCTCAGGCTCTGAACAGTGTGTGATAAGTCAGTGTGGAGTGTCAAAATTCTTATGATATTCCCCAGAACTTTGGTAAGGATGCATGGACACTGTAAGGTAAATCAATGAGTACTATTTTGCCACTCATTTCACTGTTATATAATCTTTAGATTGGCTTCTGCAGAAGAGCTGAGAACCTGATTGATTGTTGCCATGGTTACATGGTACATAGCAAACAAATTATATCGGCGCTGCAGTGATAATGATGAGAAGAACTTTATTATCAAATACATGTACAGTTTAACAATAATATTCCTTTTCTCTGTTGTAGTATTCATGATGTCTGAGAATATTGTAACGGGCTTTCCCCCTCTGTGACGTCCGGATAAACGGCTTCTTGGAAGGTGGGTTGTTTTTTTTTGTTATCCGGAGCTGAAACGGAAAATTCCGGGAAACTGCTGCTTACATGGCTTAATCACGGCTAGAAGTCTCTAAGGGTTGGTAGCGTGGTCTGGAATGGACCTCTTAACCGCTTTTCCCGACTGCAAACGGCAACTGCACCTGAAATAAAGATCCCAGCTGCGTTTCCGCCTCCGGTTACTGCAACAGTAAACTGCCCTGTCGGTTTACCGCTTCCGCAACTGCTCCGTTGTTTCCCGTCTCTCTGCAACTGCAACTGCACCTGAAATGTAGAATCCGGAAGCGTTTCCGCCTCTGACTCTGCAACTATTCCATCAGGTTTACCGCTTCCTCGTTTACCGAGGTCGACGTCGGGACACCAACTCCGCCGTCCGCTCTGAAGCGGGGGCTTTTATAGACCTGAGACCCAGGGTCACGTGACCGACCATTGTGACGTCATAGTCCGCCAAAACACTGATTTTTTCCGGGATTTCCAAAAACATGCTAGAACCAATCAGTGGCTGACACGTCACCTTTTAAACCGAAAATGAGGCTGATCACGTCACCTTCCGGAAATAACGTCATTACGTTTTTGTACTTCATTGTTCCGGCTCCGCTCCGGTTCCGTCTCCGGCTCCGGCTTCACCAACATTGAATTATTCTAAGTTCCAAGCCGGAACACCTTACTAATTTCGCCAATACGGAACCGTATGAACCGTTAAACACATATACATTTTAATAAACCGTTATTCAATCGTAATATGACAAAATATACACGAATTACCTTGGGGAACTTTTGGGAACACCCCAAAACCGTTACAATATGTCCAGTGTTGCTTTTTTTCGTCCGCACAGGCAATTTCAATGCGCCCTGCGGTGAAGGGCTAAAGCTGGTGGGGGAGCTACATGCAGAGAAGAATAGGAGAAACCAGATACCACATGTAGCGTTGTGACGTGGTGGCTACCTAGTAGTGACACCACGGTTATAGCGTGATTGTGCGGACAGGTTTATAAGACATTCGGTGACACTCCAGTAATGGGGTATACCTCTTTATCGTGGGGTCGCCGAACTTTACATTGGTGCCTGGCCTTTCGAGCCACATGGGTTTCTCTCGGCGTAGGTCCCGGGTCGGCACCCGCTGTTGACTCGCATCACCGCCGTGTGAGCGGCAACATATGGCCTGTGATGTGGCTCAACAGTGGGATACAGCTGACCTCGGGGACGAGGTCTCTCCGAAAGGGGAAAGCACTGTATCGTTGTGACGTGGTGGCTACCTAGTAGTGACACCACGGTTATAGCGTGAATGTGCGGACAGGTTTATAAGACATTCGGTGACACTCCAGTAATGGGGTATACCTCTTTATCGTGGGGTCGCCGAACTTTACACCACATCAAGGAGGAAACCTCAGAAACCGAGGAAAAGGACATTATGTCGGATGTGGAATATACACCAGTTAGTGAAAAAGCAGAGCAAAGCCAGGAGGAACATCAGGGAAGATACCCGAAATGAAATGGACGTACCCTGAGGAGGCTGATGCAGACATGTGGGGGATGAAACAAGCGGTTAGCAACAAGCCATACCTGGGCGCCCATACTCCATCGCCGATGTCAGATTCACCAGGTCGGAGACTACCGCCTCTTGTGGGAGGGCTGGGTCAGACGATAAAAGTACATGCAGGCAAGGGGAGACCCACTGGGTATGAAGAAGATTTTGACGACTCAGATGATAGATTAGTTTGCTGGGGGGCATAGGAAGTACAGAGCTGCTATGATTTGGCTGAGCATGGAACTGTAGCGGCGACGATAAGAAAGGGGGACAATCCCCATGGTAGCTGCATCAACCATAGCAGCAGACATCAGGAATTATTCCTGGGAGAATGCCATGGCGATTTTGTGAATGTGGACAGGGGAGAATATACAGAGCTTCTGCTTCCTCTAGACCAATGAAGGGGCCATGGGACAGTGCAGTGTCAGTGAGGAGGGAGACGCGGACTATCCCCTTGGGGGGAGGTCTGGACCTCGAATGGCCCATAGTGTCCCACGCCAACACAGCGGGTTTTGCGACTAGTAGTCAGACGGTGACAAAAACTTGAGAACAGGTCAAGTGAGAATCCCAAATGACGGTAACCGTGACAGCCTCCATGGGAAGACAGATCGAGGTCAGCCCGATTCACACTACTGCTGGGGCTGCCCAAACTGAGGGTAGCATCCACCCACGGGAGGCCGCGCCGATACCACCAGGGCCGATCTATAAAGGAAAAGCGCTGAGGGTGCTAGAACCAATGAACATTAGCTTAGATAAATTGCAATGGGACATCGGGTCGTGGAAGGTCCCCACAGAATTTACTATATTTTGCTACATTGGGGGAGCAGAACTTCCTGGGATGAATAGCGAATTTTATGCAATGTTATGACTGTGCCCACGGGCCCTTCTGTGTGCATCGCCAGATCATTGGTGTTGCTCGAAGGGATGCTGCCATGGAGGCGGAACGACGGGTGCGAGCATTCGGAAGGATACTCTGCAGCAGGCAAGGGAATTGCTCATCCAGGCGGCTGTGGACCTGAAGGAAAGAGAACAGCTGAGACACTGTGCATAACACTGATAGTGTTACAAACACTGAACAAACACTGAAATATAATCAATTGTATTCTCTTAAAACATTGTTGATGTGTGATAGAACTGAGAAACAGTGGATTCGTCTGCACGAATCCACTGATTCATCTGCACGAATCCACTGAGAATGAGTAGCAGCCATAATTAAATTTAGTTATTGTTTTCAACTTGGAATTGCAACCAAATTGTAGATTCGCAAATACTAGTAAGCATCTTAGCCGAATCTGTGCATAATATGTAGTTAAAAAATCAAGAAAATCCGTTTTGGAAACACTTTATGTTTCATTTGAGTCCATTGCCAATTAACACATAGTCACATCACACATGACACATAATCATTATTGCAAGTTCACATTCACTGTTATGTTCATTCCGTGTCCTTCACGTGCTGCCACAACACAGTCGTTAGTACAGGCGTTGTCATCTTTGGACACGTGGCCTGCCTGAATAATACCACTGGGGTTGACGTTTCATGTCGGCAGTGGTACGTTAACTTTCGGACGGAATTCGAGCGATGCTCTGTTGTTTCATAAATGAGTTGTTCATCTACGTGGTTTTCGTATAGACGTGAAGCCGCTGAAGCACGGAGCGAATGGTTGGTCCTGTGTCCAGATAACCCTACCTTAGCACACAGTCGTTTCACAACCGAAGACAGCTTGTTTATTCCGAGAGGTTGCCGGCCATACCATACACTTGATTGGGGATTATGCAAAGGCCTGAGATACAGTGCGTTAAGCTTGTCCTCTGTGGGGCAGTGCGACAAGTACTTCTCGTACACATCCACAATACAGCGACGCGGGTTCGTCAGATTTTCGTAGGCATCCACGGTCTTGAGTTCAACGCGGCGATGGTTCAAACCCCCCTGGTTGGCTTTGCTGACATCTTCAGTATAACGCAGACATCGCCGGCCGTCCTTATCTGTCAAACATTCGATCTGTGGGTTGATCCATTGTAGATTTTTGTGTTCCTTAGCGGCGCGTAATGCAAAATATATTCCAAACAGATAGATGATCGTATCCAACAGTTGTTGCGGTGACGAGTCCCCGAGTATCCCCTTTTCCCACAAGAGCTCTTCCTCATCAGTTGTGATGACGGCAGCCTGTCGGCGCTTCACATTCATACCGGCAGCTGCCCTCTCTTTCATCGTCGCATCCAGAGTGTTCTTGAGTGTCGTAAACGCCTTGTCATCGAGGAACTTGAACTGCCGCCCGAAGTCTATTTCTAAGCTCAACTGTATGCTCAGAAGTAGTTCTGGCGCGTTGCTTCGGAAACACTGCAACAAAATATGCACGCCTGGTGATACGGATGAGTTGACGTGAGAACATCCGAAAATATTCGAAGACCCTCAATTATTGGAGTATTTTTCAATCGATTGCCATGCAGGCCCAAAACTGATACCATATAATTATAATTTTGCCAACATTAAGGGTTCCAACATTCAAATGTACAGAACAAATAAACCCAATGAAATACCTTCGTCTTCCTAATTGAATCATCTCTGCGTCAGACTTGGGTGCACGGAATCTGTTGGTTGATTCCGCAGGCCTCGGGACGTCGACAGTTGGAACTTCCGGCACAGGCGGGTCAGCACGTGGTCTGATGTTTTTGTCCACACGTCTCTCAACAGCCTCACACAACTGAACCAGCTCGTCATCTGATATATCCGAAAAAGCCATCTCACGGATGCTTGTTGACTCCGCTGGCCTCGGAACATCGACAGTGGGAATTTCTAGCACAGGCGGGTCAGCGCGTGGTCTGGCGTCATTGTGAAAGCGTCTCTCGGCAACCTCACACGATTGAACAACTTCATCATCCGATATATCAGAAAACTCAAACTTGTTACTTTCAGGCTCATTGTGAATAAGTTTTTCCAATGTAATGTCTCCCATATTTTCAGACATATCAGCGGCATTGAAAGCGGCAATGCTGTCCACTGTGTGATCAAGAACATTCTCTCTGAATGTACTCTGCGTGATGAATAAATCGTCGTCTGACATGTTGCGCACTGGTCTTCATCTATGTTGCCGTATGAAAACGACGATTGCGTGTTCGGCTATATATAGGCATACGAGAGCATGACGACTGACCATGTGATAAATATATATACCGTTTGACAAATAATAATGGATCACAAGTGCATGCCATATTCAATCTGAAAAAAATGCGTTGTGTCTTATATACCTAATTTAAATTTGTAACTCTACTTCCCGCGATTAATTTCTCAAGACAGTGCCCTAGGTAGATTCAGTCAGGGATAATACACTCGAAACAGTGAATTCGTGCACCAATCCACTCGCGCTTACGCGCTCGTGGATTCGTACGCACGAATCCACTGTTTCTCGTGTATTATCCCTTACTGAATCTACCTAGGGTATGGTGTTAAACACGACATTTAATTTTAAAAAATCAAGTTGAAGTTATAACCTCTGATGATCCAAGCCGAACCAAACATTTTATAGCTCCTACATGTATACAATGGTCCCCCTTAAATAAGACCCCCTCATTAAAGACTTCCCCCTCTGTACAGACTTTTCTTGCGGCACTAGGATGACTTTAACATGTAAATTAACCCCACTAGTAAGACATCCCCTTAGATAAGACCTTCATTTTGTATCAGAAGGGTAGGTCTCATCTGAGGGGGACCACTGTATACGTTTCCACTGGGCATCAACCGCAGTTCTATTTCTAGATCTGAAAAAAAAGGAAATCTATACTTTGATTTTTATAACTCGTTTACACTGTTTTTCGCTGATATTTTTGCGATGCTAAATGGTATCGTTCTATAACTTCGCATACTTCACCTGGAAGTGAAACGGCAATATTCTCGCGAAGCATCGCGAAAATATCGTCAAAAACCAGTGTAAACAAGTTAGAAAAATGAGAGTATAGGCTACCCCAATGTTGAATTTCACCCCAAAAATTAATTTTCTGCAAAATTAAGTCAATCTGGTCATTTTAACCTGCTGCTATTTGTAGATTTTCCAGCCCTATGTGCCCGGCTAGCTGGTGCCAATAATTAAATTATGCATACACCTCTAGCCCTCTGTACAAAATACTTGCACATGCGGTATTGCACAGTAAGGTTTCCGTACAGTGTAATGGCGTTACTCTCAAACAAAACATGTAAAACGTTTTTGCTAAAAGTAACGGGATACGTTTTCATTTCTAGTTCATTATTGGTATGCAATTTTCATCGGAACAAACAGGTGTTGTAACAAATCATAAACTCCATGGTTTATGCTGTGTTAGTGATGTGCAAATTTGAGGCTATATTTTTGGTTGCCATTGACGCTTCTCACCTTTTGACAGTTGTGAGAGCTGGCAACTCAAGGCCAACTGTGGCCGTGCATCATCAGCTGCTGATCATCTGATCATAGGAGGGTTTGTTCTGTTGGTAGAGAATACAGTTAAGTCTATCTGGATTTACTGTAATCAACTCCAAATTGGCTCTAGCCTAGGGGCCTACTGTCAGTGTCACTCACTCACTGTCATTGTCAACCCCGGCCAGACGGCCCAGAGCGAGACCAGTCCAACTCCAAGGTCCAAGCATATACAGTCACTGCAACGACAGCTAGATCTAGATCTCATCAACACAAGTACAACTTGGGCTACAAGCCGAGTTGGCCAATGCCAGGTGGCCAGTCAAATCAACGGAAAACTTGAACAGTTATCGTCATCATGGCCGAAAAAAAATTCAAGGGATCGCCATTCGGGACGCAGACAGCCAGGTAACTTCACTTCACTTCAGCCTATATCTGTATTAATTTAGTGTACAGTACACACTGTGATGTGCCTATTTCTGAGCTGGGACTTACACCCGAACACCCCTCCAGTTTGGTCGTTTGTACACACGTGTACCGTATTCCCGCGCATGCGGGATGAATGTATAAATGAAACAGCACCTTTGTGAGCACACACAGATTTATAATTCTGACTCATATATAGGCGCATGCACCTTTATGTGAGGTATGGTGCATGTAGCCGATGTTGCTCCATTTTGAACGTTTGATATGAGGGGTTGAACGAAACCCCCCATATCAAATGTTCAAAATGGAGCAACGTCGGCTATAGTGCATGCGCCTATATGTGAATACACTTTCTTTCGAACGCACGCTATCCAGTTGACGTCAAATGCATTTCGTGATATTGTGGAGCACATGGTAAGCTACAAGGCGGCGGGATCTTTCCCATACTAAAAAGCACT
This sequence comes from Terebella lapidaria, assembly GCA_949152475.1. Taxonomy (NCBI): domain Eukaryota; kingdom Metazoa; phylum Annelida; class Polychaeta; order Terebellida; family Terebellidae; genus Terebella; species Terebella lapidaria. The sequence continues at coordinate 28,125,669 of OX424557.1, read as the reverse complement.
TACTTAAATTGACAGGGATCCTGTTCACTGTCATTTTATGAAAAACTGGTACCTATCATGCTGCTCTGTAGTGACATAGATTTTTTTTTGAAGGATTATGATTATACTGTTATACCCTATCAACCGCTAAGCACCAATTTTTTTTCTTGGAAAGGTGAAACGCACATCCGAAGTTGCCAAATTTAAGATTGATTCAAATGCAACCAATAATTGCTTTGTTCAGCCCTATGTATGCGAGGTATGGCACACCTTCATTTATAGGCACATGCGCCTGCATGTGCGGGAGTACGGTATATTCTGTTGTTGTGATAGCATATGTACAGTGGCTTCTATCTGCCAATGTTTTTATGTAGAAAAAAATTTCATGCTGTCTGTTTCTCTAAAAAAAATCTGTGAATAAAATTATTTTCCTCGTGAATGAAATTGCTCAAACAATAAAAATCACCAGTTTTATTATTATATTTACGAATTAAATTGAATTGAAAAAAAAAACATGTTTGTTTTTGGGAGCATCTGGCATGATCTGCACATTACTTGCATGAAGCGAGGACATGTGCTCACTGTAGCCGTTTGTTGTAGATACCTGGTAGACAAAGCCACATTGCATACACTAAAGTGCACAGAATAAATAAAAACTGAAAATACATCGGTTCCAGTATGACTTTAAATGTAAAGTACACCTGTTTTCATACTGCAACCCAGCCATAGTTAAGGCATTTCAGCAGAAATGCCTTTATGGTTTTAGCAGATTTTTTTTTTGGTTTCCGAACGATAACTTTAGATTGCCTTGATGGATCCTTGTCAAATTGTCACCACTAGTCAGAAATGATATGTGGAAGAACCCTATTCTTTTTGAGCCGGATCCGAGGTCCATGAGAATGAAATCAAGGCTGATTTTGAGACTTGGTTTCCGGACGATAACTCGAAAAATATTCATGCAATAGTTGCATAACTCTGCATGGAGGTTCATATGCCACCAGGGAAGAACCCTATTGATTTTTGGGATCGATCCATCAAACGACCTTTGACCTAGAGATCAAAATAATTTTTTGCTGATTCATCCTTGAGGCTTCCTGCATATCTCAGAAACCGTGCGTCATAGAGCAAAAAGGACGTTATTTTCGGACTCGTCGCCCTAGACAAACATCTCTAAGGGGTATTATTTTTGTTGATCCGGCTCCGAGGTCCATGAGGTCTGTGAGGATGAAATCAAGGCTGATTTTGAGACTTGGTTTCCGGACAATAACTCGAAAAATATTCAGGCAATAGTTGCAGAACTTTGCATGGAGGTTTATATACCAGGGAAGAACCCTATTGATTTTGGGATCGATACGTCAAACGACCTTTGACCTAGAGGTCGAAATAAAACAATCTCTAGATATCTCGGAAACGGTACGTCGTAGAGTGAAACGGACATTATTTTCGGACTCCTCGTCGTAGACAATGGACTTTGACCTTGACCCGAATTTTAGGTTACCGGACCTTTGGTCCGATAACCTATTGCCGTGGCGTTGCGTCCGTCATCCGTCGTCGTCGTCGTCGTCCGTCGTCGTCCGTCGTCGTCCGTCTACATTTTTATCTTTAAAGTTTACGATCGAATCTTTCTGAAATTTTGCACAAAAATGCCTAAAAATATTTCGAGAGGGAGGTATTTTTTAGTTTTTTGATTTTCGCAATTATTTCAAAATGGCGGCCGTTTTCGTCGAAAAATGGCCAATTTTGGACTTTGGCTGTCGTTTTCTCAAAATCTGTTCAGTAACTTTTTTTCTTATTCATGCATAACACTCCTCATATGTACCTCTGTGACATGTATAAATTTCGTTGCCCTTGAATCGCTCGAAGTGGGCCATTTTGGGCCCAAACTCGGCCCAAATGGGACTTTCCCATGTTAAATTCTCCTATGCTTTATAATGGGACACATTAAGCCTAATATCTCACTTAATATTGAGATTAGAGACTAGGAATCAATTGTGGACATATAGGAAATGATATATGCTGAATATTGTCATGACCTTGAATTTGACCTTCGACCTCATTTTCAAGGTCACAGGACAAAATGGCTAATATCTCGCTTATTATCGACTTTACAGCTTAGGATTCAATTGTGAACATATAGGAAATGATATATACTGAATATTCTCATGACCTTGAATTTGACCTTTGACCTCATTTTCAAGGTCACATGACAAAATGGCTAATATCTCGCTTATTATCGACTTTACAGCTTAGGAATACATTGTGAACATATAGGAAATGATATATGCTGAATTTTCTCGTGACCTCGAATTTGACCTTGACCTCATTTCCAAGGTCACAGGACAAAATTGCTAATATCTCGCTTATTATCGACTTTACAGCTTAGGAATCAATTGTGAACATATAGGAAATGATATATGCTGAATATTTTTGTGACCTTGAATTTGACCTTTGACCTCATTTTCAAGGTCACAGGACAAAATGGCCAATATCTTGCTTATTAGTGACTTTACGCCTTATGAATCAATTGTGAACATATAGGAAATGATATATGCTGAATATTCTAGTGACCTTGAATTTGACTTTTGACCTCATTTTCAAGGTCAACAGGACAAAATGGCTAATATCTTGCTTATTATCAACTTTACAGCTTAGGAATCAATTGTGAACATATAGGAAATGATATATTCTGAATATTCTCATGACCTTGAATTTGACCTTTGACCTAAATTTCAAGGCCAGTCGTTTTATTTTCAAGGTCAGAATACAAAATGGTTTATATCTCTCTTATTATCAAATTCACAGCTTAGGGGTCCATAGTGAACATATAGGAAATGATGTATGCTGAATATTTTGGTGATCTAGAATTTGAACTTTGATCCAATTTTCAAGGTCAGAGAACAAAATGGCTAATATGTCGCTTATTATCATCTTTACAGCTTAGGAATCAATTGCGAACATAGAGGAATGATATATACTGAATCTTTTCATGAACTTGAACTTTGACCTCATTTTCTAGGTCACATCACCGATCACAGAATGGCTAATATCTCACTTATTATCGACTTTACAGCTTAGGAATTTATTGTGGACATACTAGAAGTGATATATTTGTTGAAAAATTATTTTCAAGGTCACTGGACAAAAGGCTAATATCTAAAATGTATATTGTCCGGTAACCTTTCTTAGCCCTTGGGCTAATTTTTTTAGGTTACCGGACCTATGGTCCGTAACCTATTGGCATGGCGATGCGTCCGGCGTCGTCGTCGTCGTCGTCCGTCGTCGTCCGTCGTCGTCGTCGTCGTCGTCCGTCAACAATTTTATCTTTAAAGTTTACGATCGAATTTTTCTGAAATTTTGCACAAAAATGCTTAAAAATATTTCGAGAGGGAGGTATTTTTTAGTTTTTTGATTTTCGCATTTTTTTCAAAATGGCGGCCGTTTTCGACGAAAAATGCCTGATTTTGGACTTTGGCGGCCATTTTCTCAAAATCTGTTCAGTAACTTTTTTTTTTATTGATGCATAACACTCCTCATATGCACCCCTGTGACATGTATAAATTTCGTTGCGCTTGAATCGCTCGAAGTGGGCCATTTTGGGCCCAAACTCGGCCCAAATGGGACTTTCCCATGTTAAATTCTCCTATGCTTTATAATGGGACACATTAAAGCCTAATATCTCACTTAATATTGAGATTAGAGACTAGGAATCAATTGTGGACATATAGGAAATGATATATGCTGAATATTGTCGTGACCTTGAATTTGACCTCTGACCTTGGTTTCAAGGTCAGAGCGGCCGTTTTCGTCGAAAAATGGCCAATTTTGGACTTCGATGGTCGTTTTCTCAAAATCTGTTCAGTAACTTTTTTTTCTTATTGATGAAAAACACTCCTCATATGTACCCCTGTGACATGTATAAATTTCGTTGCCCTTGAATCGCTTGAAGTGGGCCATTTTGGGCCCAAACTCGGCCCAAATGTGACTTTCCCATGTTAAATTTTCCTATGCTTTATAATGGCACACATTAAGCCTAATATCTCACTTAATATTGAAATTAGAGACTAGGAATAAATTGTGGACATATAGGAAATGATATATGCTGAATATTCTCGTGACCTTGAATTTGACTTTTGACCTCATTTTCAAGGTCACAGGACAAAATGGCTAATATCTCGCTTATTATCGACTTTACAGCTTAGGAATCAATTGTGAACATATAGGAAATGATATATGCTGAATATTCTTGTGACCTTGAATTTGACCTTTGACCTCATTTTCAAGGTCACATGACAAAATGACTAATATCTCACTTATTATCGACTTTACAGTTTAGGAATCAATTGTGAACATATAGGAAATGATATATGCTGAATATTTTCGTGACCTTGAATTTGACCTTTGACCTCATTTCCAAGGTCGCAGGACAAAATTGCTAATATCTCGCTTATTATCGACTTTACAGCTTAGGAATCACTTGTGAACATATAGGAAATGATATATGCTGAATATTCTCGTGGCCTTGAATTTGAGCTTTGACCTCATTTTCAAGGTCACAGGACAAAATGGCCAATATCTTGCTTATTAGCGACTTTACAGCTTAGGAATCGATTGTGAACATATAGGAAATGATATATGCTGAAAATTCTCGTGACCTTGAATTTGACCTTTGACCTCATTTTCAAGGTCACAGGACAAAACGGCCAATATCTTGCTTATTAGCGACTTTACAGCTTAGGAATCAATTGTGAACATATAGGAAATGATATATGCTGAATATTCTCATGACCTTGAATTTGACCTTTGACCTCATTTCCAAGGTCACAAGACAAAATTGCTAATATCTCGCTTATTATCGACTTTACAGCTTAGGAATCAATTGTGAACATATAGGAAATGATATATGCTGAATATTCTCATGACCTTGAATTTGACCTTTGACCTCATTTTCAAGGTCACAGGACAAAATGGACAATATCTTGCTTATTAGCGCCTTTACAGCTTAGAAATCAATTGTGAACATATAGGAAATGATATATGCTGAATATTCTAGTGACCTTGAATTTGACTTTTGACCTCATTTTCAAGGTCAACAGGACAAAATGGCTAATACATGTATCTCGCTTATTATCGACTTTACAGCTTAGGAATCAATTGTGAACATATAGGAAATGATATTTTCTGAATATTTTAATGATATTGAATTTGACCTTTGACCTAAATTTCAAGGTCAGTCATTTTATTTTCAAAGTCAGATTACAAAATGGCTTATATCTCGCTTATTATCAAATTTACAGCTTAGGGGTCCATAGTGAACATATAGGAAATGATGTATGCTGAATAGTTTGGTGATCTAGAATTTAACCTTTGATCCCATTTTCAAGGTTAGAGATATGGCGATTTCAGTGGTCACCTTGAATTTGACCTTCAACTTTCTCGGCTTAACTCTGTATATTTCTCCGGTAACCTTTCTAGCCCATTGGGCTAATTTTTTGCCGAGTCGGCATTTTTCGTTTCCTTCAATATCTCGGAAACGGTGCATCATAGAGAGAAACGGACATTATTTTTGGACTCATCGCCCTAGACAAACATGTCTTAGGGGTCTTATGGATGAACTTTGACCTTGCCCCGAATTTTTTTTGCCGAGTCGGCATTTTTCGTTTTCTTCGATATCTCGGAAACGGTGCTTCATAGAGCGAAACGGATGTTATTTTCGGACTGGTCGCCCTAGACAAACATTTTTAATGGGCATTATCGATGAACTTTGACCTTGACCCGAAGTTTTTTTGCCGAGTCGGCATTTTTCGTTTTCTTTGATATCTCGGAAACGGTGCGTCGTAGAGTGAAACGGACGGTTTTTTTTGGACTTGTCGACATAGACAAACATGTCTTAGGAGTATTATGGATGAACTTTGACCTTGACCTGAAATTTTTTTGCCCAGTCGTCATTTTTCGTTTTCGTCAATATCTCGAAAACGGTGCGTCGTAGAGCGAAACGGACATTGTTTTTGGACTCGTCGCCCTAGACAAACATGTCTCAGGGGTATTGCAGATGAACTTTGACCTTGACCCGAAATTTTTTTGCCGCGTCAGCATTTTTAGTTTTCGTTGATATCTCAGAAACATTGTGTTGTAGATTGAAACGGACGTTATTTTCGGACTCGTGGCTCTAGACAAACATGTCTAAGGGGTATTACAGATGAACTTTGACCTTGACCTGAAATTTTTTTTGCTGAGTCGACATTTTTCATTTCCGTCAATATTTAGGAAGCGGTGTGTCGTAGAGCCTGTGGCAAACATGTTTTTAATATTACGAATTAGTCTTAACACCGAAATGCCTCTAAGGCATCTTTAGGCCTTGATGTCTCTAGAGTTGATATTAATTTTGCTGATAATGGCATTTACATTAAATCAGAAAAATATCAATAACAATTGCTATATTCTTTGTTCCTAATGTCCCGAAACTGTTCCTTTTATTTTCATAGAGGAGCATCATTCATTTATGACAAAAAAACACCTTCTCTTTCTCCAACAATCATTAATTTATTTTTCAGGTTTGATGTGTCTGGCATCCACCCGAAAAATAAAATGCCTGGTACATTTACCCAGACACCGTATTGCAAGAAGGCGACCAGTGAAGTGGTATGTAACTTTAGCTCAGTTTATATAAGTATCTACGTTATCAGTAAATACATTCCAATAATAACATTGAATTGGTTATTAAACGAACAAAAAATTTCCCTGACAGAACACCATGCTTGGTCCTGGAAAATATTCAATAACAGAGAATGCAGACTTCAGTGATAAATCTGTGTCTGCCAGGGCATCCGGCCCGGGCTGGGCTCGAGCTTATGAGGTGGCTAGACTAGCTGCAATGCCTCATCTTCTTCACAAGGAACAATGGGAGATGAAGCGTATGCTGGTAAGAGTAAACACATCATTATTGGTTTGTGATCAATTCATCTTTCAAATACGTATTGGTCCTAATAGTAGCACGGCGAGCCAAAGCAAGACCAAATGCAGCAGTGCGCGCAAAAATGGCGCCAAACTTGGTCAAATTTAAGAAAATCACTGAATAATATACATATAGCCTTTAATCCCCTTTATTGTGATTCAAATAACATGAATGTATGGATTGGAACACTCCAAGATCCTAATAGAAAGATATGAAGTAAATTGTTTGGTTACAAAAATCAAACATTTATGGACAAAAGAGGGGGCCGCTCTACTATTAGGGCGCATGCCACTATTAGGACCAATACGGTATATATTTCATTCAATAAAGACAGAAGTAGCGTCCAGCGAACTACAGTTTGAAATATATTCAACCAATGCTATATGTCTACATGTATTGCCAAACATCTCCGTTTACGTTGAATGTAAGGCATCTCCATTCACGTTGAATTTAATGCTGTGTCACTTTGATATTCATATGCAGTTGGAAACAAACTGAGCAATATACATACATGTGACCTTGATACTGAGTGTCTTGGGACTTATCGTCAGTCGAATGCTTGCATATAGCACTGAGCCAGTTCACCTGCCAAGCCAAACTTTCAGAACAAACACTGTTATCTTGTTCAGCATATAGGGTCATTCAAAATAATTTACCGATCAAGCACTTGACTTGAGTCACATGTAGTTATGGCTCAACTCACCCTGTTTGTACCTTTGGTTAAAAGTGAAATATTAGTACATCTTAAAGAATATAATTAAGCATAGTAATATGCTTCAGTAGACTGTATGTACCAATACAAAATTCATGTCAAACACATATCATTTCTGCATGTATGTCTCTTCTGCATGGTCTCATGTCTGAGAACTGGAAGCTACTTAAATTGCTTGATGGTGTACATGTACAAGAAATATGTTTTATTAATAATTTGCTAAATACCCTGAAACGCTAGAATGCACAGTGTTCATGAACCTTTTTCCTGCAGAAAAGAAAATTGGGTCCTGGAAGTTACGAAATCAAGGATTTTCTGGAGGCTTCAGATGAAAAGCCAAGGAGCACTCGAGGCATCGTACAGACTCGTGACTCTCGCTTCAAAGACAACAAAGTCTTGGTAAGGTCAGCCTCGATCAGTCACAAATGTCAAACTGCTTCTGGTGACTTGTCAGTTTGAAACCCACCACCAATTTGCCATTACCCCGCGCCTGTTGCAGAGCGAGTTTCCAGGCCCCGGCACTTACGGTAAGGGAGGCGTCCCGCACGCCGCTGTAGAGGAAAAGGAGAAAAAGTCAGCCAGTAGATACGGAATGTTGGATGCTGGTGGGGCGTCCAGATCACTGCCACCTGTGGTTAGTTCTGACTTGTTACATCAATTGCTTGAAAAGGGAGCCCTGCAATGTTCTCTATATACATGACCTTGAAACTGACTACTCAAGGACATCCAGGCTCCAGTTTAACATATCAAAAGATTCCCCATACATGATTTCCGATATGCTTCATTGCTTATAAAAATATTTTATATTTGGAATTTGGAAGTTGTAAAAATTGCATTTTTATATCATGTTCTAGGGTTCCCATCTTGGACCTGGTAACTACAACTTTGAGAGCTTTACAGAACAGACATCCAAGAAAGTGACCAGTTTGAGAGGTCCATATGATTTGTACTCCGGCGACAGAAACCAACCAATCAGAACTGGCCATTATGCTGCTCCAGTATGTACAATTCAGCATTTGGAAATGGAATTATATATTTGTATTGTTAACTTGAAATACATGCATTTAATGATGTGTTCTCCTACAGTCCCATGCCAACCTGGGACCTGGACAGTATGACATCAAATCCTTCCTTGATGACTGGAGCACTGAGCACAAGAACCGAACTGGCAAATTCGGCAAAGTCGACCAGTATCCGGATAAAAAACCAGATAGGATCTATGCCTTCACTCTATCGCAGAATCCACGCAAATCAGTAAGTATAGACTGAACCACACATGAATGATGAATATGTATGTTACATTATACAATGTATGACGAATGTGAATGATAAATGATGAATGTACTGACATATTGCACTCTCTAAGAACACACACTAGCACCATACAAACAAAGGTCCATTTACACAAAACACACCAATACAAGTTCTTCCTGATTTGAAATGTATAGTTGGAGCCCGGTCCTGGCCAGTACGACCCCAATCACCCAAATGCCAAGCCTCTCTCCCAGGCCGCCAAGTCACCAGGATTCCTCTCGTCAGCACAGAGAAGCGACAAAATGGCCACTAAGTTCTTCACAGGCAACTTTGTGAGCATACTGCTTAAGTTTTATGTCATGTTTATTTCATATAGTTAGTTACAAACTTAAGCTTACAAGCCCGCTTTGTAACTTGACAAACTGACTTCTAACCTAACAATATTTTCTACTCTGTTCCAGAATCCAGTAGGTCCAGGCCGCTATGACATCCAGAAGTTTGAAGAATCGCAGCATGGTAACGGCCACAGTAGCGTATTCAAGTCCAAGACTGGGAAGCTCGATCTTGCTCGTGAAAAGTTTCTTCAGTAAGTTGGTGTTCCAGATGGTTTTTTGTGACCTGTATTTGTTTTCTGTGAATGATATTTTGAAATTCAAATTAAGAGGTGGTTTCTGACTTGCATTTGTCTGAAATTGATCCATCTCTCCTTATACATGCACACTTCAGTCTTTCCGTACTCCACAATTGTTTTCCAGGGAACGAATTCGCGAAAAGGACGTGCCTGTTAAAGATCGCATTTTCCTTGTGAAGCCAGGAGCACCGAGTCATCAGATGTCAAGGTCCAACACCCACGTACAAAATTCGAGTATGCAGACAGACTTTGGAGCACAACGGACACTCACTGTTGCCTAAATGTACATTGTGTATCTATTTATCTTCCATGGAGTTTTTATATTGTATATTTTTTGCGCATACATATGTTATGTATGCTATTTTTGTCAAACCTTGTTTACAGGGTTCTGTACTTTTTACTTGACCACTGTCACAGTGCACGTACATGCAACATTTCAGTTTTATTTGATGTGCCTGATAGCAAGTAGCTACAGGCACGGTGGCAGCGCAAAGCAATGCACTATTGTATTATAATATCTGTGATAGTGAGCCATACTCTTAGCAAGTTGTGGACAACTGTATATTCGTAAAAAGTACAAACGCGAAGTTCCAGATTTAGCTATGCTCTATGCTCTTTCCGACCTGCTACCAGCATCACCACCAGCATCTCCAATCAAACGTAATACTGTAAGGACTCATTTTGACAGGCAATTTATTTGGCGGGCTTGACAGCAAGGAAGAAAACACCAAACTAAATGTCATGTCAAATTAAGTACATGACATGTAGTTCCATATCAAGACAGATACATGGTTCTGAAACCATCCAAATAAATCTCTGACAAGTAATATGGGTGTCACATCCGCCAATTTAATAGCCATGAATATTTATAGTCTTTTTACAGCACGAACCACTCTGTTGAGTTATCTGTGTGTAATAAAAATGAGAATTATGTCCTCACGATATTGAAGCTGGCTCAATTCTTAAGAAGTTTTTACAAGTACATAGAGGTATTTTTGGACCCATATCACTAAAGGATTTCATCCGTTGGGAACCATTCATATGACACTTAGAGTGAAAATTCCAGATGTCGGATGGTATAGTTATAATAAATAACGTTTATGACATCTAAAACAGTTCTACCATCTGGCGATTGAGGTTTTTTCTGCCAATGCCCCCATTATGTCCGAGCGCATCTACTGAACCATTGATCACGTATTTGATTTATTGTTGCCAGTAATCAAGGCATTTCATAAGAAATGCCTTAAAATGGTTTTAGCAGAATTTTTTTCTCTTTTTTTTTTCTTTTTCTTCCGCCGTTTAGGTTTCCGACCGATAACTTTAGTTTGCCTCGATGTATCTTCGCCAAATTTTCAGCATTGGTCAAACATATTATGTGGAAGAACCCTATTGTTTTGTCGTTTCTGTCGATATCTCGCAACGGTGCGTTGTAGAACGACACCGACGTTATTTTCGGACTAGTCGCCTAGACAAACATGTCTAGTGGGAATTAGGGATGACCTTTGACCTTGAACTCAAATGTTTTTGCCTAGACAAACATGTCCAAAGGGTATTGCCTTAATTTTTTTCGCTGAGTCGGCATTTTTCGTTTTCGCCGATATCTCGGAAACGGTGCTTCGTACAGCGAAACGGACGTTATTTTCGGACTCGTCACCCTATAAAAACATGTCTAAGGGGTATTATGGATGACCTTTGACCTTGACCATATATTTTTTCGCTGAGTGGGCATTTTTCGTTTTCGTCGATTTCTCGGAAACGGCGCGTCATAGAGCGAAACGGACGTTATTTTTGGACTCGTCGTCCGAGACAAACATGTCTTATGGGTATTGAGGATGAACTTGGACTTGACCTGAAAGTTTTTTGATGGGTCGGTAGTTTTCATTTTCGGCGATATCTCGGAAACGGTGTGTCGTAGAGCGAAACGGACATTTTTCTTAGTTCACAAAATGGAAAGTTCTCCATTGTACAGGGCCAGCATTTTAGCGTTTTCATCTTGTTCATCTAAGTCAATTTCTTCTGTGCAGTCCTCAGACTCAGATTCTGTGTCTGACTCAGGGGCCTGGTCTGGTCTTTATTCCCAAGGTTACCCACTCAAATTCAGATTGAGTTATCTTGAGTTATCTTACACGAGGCAATTGAAAATTTACAGGAACAAAAAAAATCCTATAGATTTTTCAACCGTGATGTGCAATGATGCCATCTGGAGCAATCATCAGACGTTTTGACTGATGTTGGGTCAAGAATCACCGACATTATGAATTTACCGTAATGGCTCGAAGCGCCTGTCCTTTAAAGAGCGCCTCCCTCGAATGAGCGCCCGGGGTACAAATTTTTTGACAAATACCTGTGTGCCTCCCTTGAATGAGCGCCTCCCTCAAATAAGCGCCTCTCTCTAAGGAGCGCCGGCATTGCACAAGAATTGCCGTTTATATCAGTGATTAAGGCCTTGTGGAATTAAAAGACACTTCAATTGCACTTTGATTTAGCTTTTCTTTATACTGGTAATTTACTGGAAACAGTATGTATGAGCACTGCATAACAATTTATGGCAGTTGGTCTACTAACTGTCAAGTGCAGGTGAAATTTCAAATTTACAATCGGGAATTTGCGGTAGGTATTCCCTGAATTGGACATTTTCAATTTCTATGCAATGCCATCTTTGTGTGACTGGAATAACATGGATACTACCGTTCAATGCGAATTGTACCGGGGTAGTTCTGAAATATGAACCGAGTATGCCCAGTGTTGGTGACATTTTTCTGGCACTCGACAGCTCAGTTTTCTATTTATTACTCCAAAATTACTTCCGCACCGTCTGTTGCAATCACATCTCCTAATTGGCAATCAATTCAACTGATTGGTTTTATGGTGAATTTGGAATGCTAATTGCCATTAACGCCGATTAAAGGCCTGGACATTGACCGGCATCATAGTTTCAACTTGGAAAAGTTTATTGTCAAATAAGCGTCTCCCTTGAGTAAGCGCCTGTCTTGAAAGAGCGCCGGGGGGTAAAACTTCATTGACAAATAAGCTCAATTGAGCCATTACGGTACGTCAGACATGTCTGATGTTTTTCGCGAACTGAATTTTATCTTTAAAGTTTACAGGCAAATTTTTCTGAAATTTTGCACAAAAATACCTAGAAAATATTTTGAGGAGGTATTTTTCATTTTTTGCTTTTTTTTTTCAAAATGGCAGCCGTTTTCGACGAAAAATGACCGATTTCTGACTTTGGCCGACATTTTGTCAAAAACTGTTCGTACAGTTTTGAGATGTTTGTTTCAAAAGATTCCCTTATGTACTTTTGTGATGTGTATCAGTTAGGTTGCCCTTGAATCGCCGGTCTGCACATGGCGGCCATTTTGAATTCTTGACGGGTCGACAAAAAAAATTTTTCGGCCCTTTGAAAAAATTTGTTGACTTCATTTATAATGGGAGCTGCTAGAACTGTACTCATAGAATGTCTGAAGATAGAGCCTAGATATTGGCATTTTCAAATGGGAAGTCATATACGACGATTTGTGTGGTGATCTTGAATTTGACCTTCAATGACTTTGAAATATCAAATGAATGTGAAGTTTTTTATATAGCGCTTTTCCAGAAACCTGCTCAAACCGCTCCACAATTATTACCCTAGATCTATGGCCAGGAACCACTTTCCAACTACCTGGGGTCCATAGACAATCACCTATTTATGTCCATACTTCTACCTCTATAATAAACACTTTGGGTAATCTTACCTTGACATTCAAAGAAGAGGAGAGGATTAGATGTCACTAAAAAATTTTGAGAAAAATTTCCGTGACATCAATCCTTAACTTTTTTGAAAAATTGAACCAAAATCCCTTCAGATCCCATGCGGTGATGTTTTACATCACGGGTCACATGACCCTAAACCCCCATTATTTTTGCTCCTCCATTTTGCAAATGGTTGTGTGCAAGTCTTGCTTAGACATTTTTAGAAGAGGAATACTTCTCTACGATCGTTTTTACGACTCTTCTACTGGATTTTCTTCAGAAATCAACTGTAGTCCTAGCTAGTTTAGTTTTATGCTAGCCTAGTTCGTTTTTTTTTGGGAGGAAATGGTGTAGTCCTCCCCAGGCCCATTTCTTCCCCCAATATCGCCCACTACTTGTGTTTGCTATTTTGCAGATGATGTGTAGTGGCTGTGTTATTTCCTGCTTTCGGCTTTAGGAGCGACTTCCTTTTTCGGAATGTGATGTCGCCCCTCCGACACCTGTGCTGTACGGTTTGGAGCTTGGAATTCCATCTGAATGTCTGTCAAGTCACAACTTTGACGTTCATGCTTCACGTAAGGTGTTCCTTCTCTTGGTCCGGCACGTTTAGTAGTGCCAATGCCCAAGTCCTGTTAATCGTACTTTTCTGTTAGGTGTAACCGGCAGGATGTAGTTCTGTCGAAAGCAGTTCGTGTTTTGTGTTGTGACTTTGTTTAACCATAACATGTAATTTGCTTTCACAGGTACCCGGGTGCCGCCACGGCGGCTCCCGGGACTAGAGTTTGCTGCGAGCCTTTACGATTACCCCTTGGGTTCTCGTTGGTAATGACCAGCTTACTTTCGGCTCTGTCCTCGCTAGGTCCTGTTTTCTCGCGCTGCGCTGGCGGAGATTTCTGGGGCTTGGCTTCCGGGCTGTTTTCTCGTGGTCTGCGGGAACCGTTCGTTCGGTTCCGGGTCCCGGGATTACGTCGGAATGAGGACGTTATGATGGTCACTTCGGGTCGGTGCGCGCCCCCGTTTTGCCATTATGCATTCGAGCCCAAGCCTAAATGTAGGCTATGCCCTTTAGGTGCAACCGTTTCCGGCAAGGTGCGGTTCTCGCCTCCCGGGCATTTCTTTAAACCGGGAACCGTGCCGTTCGGCTCCCGGGTCCCGAGATACCGTGGCGAATGAGTCTGATTGGTTCCGGTCCCGGTTCTGGGCTGCCTAGGCTGTGGTACTGGGATTTCGGGACCCGCAATTCGAATCTACAGTGTTAAATCCGCTGTCTGTTGACTCGTGTGGCTTTCGGATCACTATATGCTACGCTTGCAATCGTATCGAGCCTCTGCCACCTACTGTATATAGTCTACATATTCGGGTCGACCTTAATTTTCTTGCATGTGTTCCGTGAACCGTGCATTGAAATATATATTTTTCTGGGATGCCCAATTTCTTTGGGATGCCGATCGAGCTAGGCTTTTCAATTTTACCTCGAGGGTGTTGAGAGTCCAGCCCAAATATGCGCTCTCTAACACTCCAGGTCTCCCTGGTCGACAATAATCGGCCCCGTGCAGGCAATCTGTCTGCATGTTACCAGGTTACCTTTATCCCTTCGGGGGTGGGGTCATTGTATCGGACAGCCCAAGCAGCGTCGCTTTTGCTGGGTATCGGATTCAATTATTCAGGGGATCACAATGGAAGCAAGTGTCTTCTTGCTCCCTCGTGGATCCTTTATCGTCTAATATATGCTCATTTATATGTGCATTTTATGTCTGTAGATCTGCATTCGGCTTCCAACAAATCAATCGAGTCGCGCAATCGCGTCTAGCTGGCGCCTGCTAAAGCGCGGACCTCAGAGTGGCACGCGGGTCAATTGTACATGTATGTACGACTTTGCCAAGCGATGTCGTTCATTTTTCCGCTAAAACATTGCCAGATTTCAATTGATTAGCATTCCACACATGATATATAGATGCGATTATCATGCTTGGATATGGTACTATGGGTTTATCCCAGTTATTTACTGGTAATGTCAATATCTTGGCCGAGTGCGGGAACAGCTTTTCCGGACCCCTTTCGCAGTACTGCCAGTAGCCTAGGTTGCGGGATGGGCTGTAATTCGGTTCGAGAATAATAACAATAACGTTAATTGTCCATTGCAACAAACACATACGTGTGTGTTGTTGAATGACACACTATTCCTTTAGAGATCGCGGCCCAGTGGGATGTAATCCACATGTATGGTTTCGTGCCTCCCGCCGTCGATTTTTCCATCGGGTTGCTTGCAAATTGCAGCCGATGAATTTTACTCCGAGCCGAGGGGCTTATAAATAGGCCTACGGCATTCGGATGTCTTCTGCCGGATGCCGTGAATGTTATATGTGGTCCACATTAGGGTGTGCCGGCATTGGCGTCGGCATTCCTAGTGGTCAAAATAAATGAATAAATTATTTAAAAAAAAAAAAAAAAAAAAAAAAAAAATCCATCAATCAACATGGATTTTGTCCGTCGCCTGTTCCCTCAAGCCAACGGTTGCCAGGGTGCGTTAGGACGGGGAGGTGAAACCCTCTTTTGTGGTCAGGATGTTTCCCTCTTTGCCACTTCTGGTTTCTTCTGAATCCAGGGAGTTGAGGCAGCCTTATTCTGAACAGTCAGGCAAGTTGCTTTGTCTCGAAGGCTGCCAGATAGCAGGGAATCCCGTGTCACTTGTATGTACGTTACTCTACGGGCTTCCCACTCTCAAACTTCGTGCCTTACATGTTCTCCACAGGGAGACTTTGGCCTTGTTAGAAGTGCGAGCAGTGCAGCCTGCTGCCCCACTGCTTTTTCCCGTTGTTCTCAGCAGAGATGCGAGAACAGATTAGGTCCATCCCTCCCCGGAATGCGAGGGTGGTGACCATAGTTCTAGAAGCAATCTTGCCCGCTTTCATGCTCCCATGAATCCGGCCATTCGCTTTATCTTTCGTTGCCAATTCCGTGCCTAACCGTTCGGTTTGGCCATGACCAGGTGTTTGTTTACGCCATGGACATGTTAGGCCTAGATTCTGGCGCTCAATCAGGGGTTTTCCTCTGCCAGTGTCTACCACTATCTGGTCCTGCTTCGGTGCCCTGACACCCTACTCCTGCGAGTGCGGTGGGTGGTGATCCTGTGCTCTCGGATGGGCTTCAGGATTAACCACAAAGGTTTTCTTGGCTCCCTGACACAACTCTGTCTTCTCAGGGTGTCAGTTTTGTCTACTTCAGAATCTGTCTTGCCAAAACCTGATACCGATGGGCCGCCTTCATATGCGTCCTATTCAAATGCGCCATCAAGCGCTTTGGTTGCGGATGATCTTGCACATGTCACACCGAGTTAGTTCCTTTTTTCACGCAAGTGGTAACGAGACTCGAATGGTGGCTACACCCTGCCAATTTGCTGCAGGGGGCCATTCCGCCAGCAGACTGCCTCCAGGCATCTACTTATGGATGCCAGTTTGGAGGGATTGGGGGCGCGATAGTGTGGCAACAAAGTGTAGGGCACATGGTTTTCCCTAGGGCGCCTGTGATTCTTCAATGTTCTTGAACTGGAGGCCTCGTCTCTCGCTTTCAAGCACTGAGAATCAGGTTTTGGGGCCATACTGTCCAACCAGCTTCTGTCTATCACTCTGTGGTAGCATTTTGAACAAGCGGGACAGAACGAAATCATTGGTGGTGTGCCAGGCGACTGTCAGTCTCTGCCTGGGGTGCCGTCGGCATGTCACCAAGATCTCGGCTCCTTATATTCCTGGTCACATGAATGTTTGGGCCGATCACTTGTTCACAGTTGGGCAGATTCAGACGATAGAGCGGAGTCTCTTGCCCCAAGTTCTTCTACTCGTGTGATCTGTGGTGATCTCCGATGGTGGATGTCTTTGCCATGCATTGGAATCACAAGCTTCCTTCGTTTGTGACCTTAATCTCGGTTCTGACAGCTTTGGCAGTGGAAGCGATGCCTTCAATTGGACAGGATGTATGCATTTGTAAATCCTCCTGCAGTCCTGAACGGGAAGGTGCTGGCGAAGTTTCGGTTATAACAGTGCCGTTTCTATTTAGAGCTCTTTGTCTTGGTGCCCGGACCTGGTTTCGTTGTCGTTCATCCTTGACAACTTCCAAATCATTGGGATCTCCTAAAAACAGCCTCCTTCCAGTGAGTTTCATTGGGCTCGATCTGGCTAGCCTGAAACTTCATGTTTGGGTTTTGTCGGGAACTGTAACAGAAATGGGGAATTTATTTCAAGATAAAATTGAAATTCTTCTCTGACTGTGCCAGTCGAAATGGCTAATTTTTCTGTGCTTGGTGTTCTCACCAGAAGATTAGTCCATTCGAAGCCACTGCTCCCTTGATTTCTGATTTTCTACCATGAGAAAATCAATCATGGTCGGGCTCCTTCGGCGTTGGAAGGTTTTCGCACGGCGTTTGCCACAGTTAGGTGTGTTTTTTTTAAACATTATTGAGAGTCTCGCTAACCTTTTCAAGGGTGTGAGATTGAAAGGACTACAACCAGGAATTATGTTCCTGAGTGGAATTTTAGGTTACCGGACCTATGGTCCGATAACCTATTGGCATGGCGTTGCGTCCGTCGTCCGTCGTCCGTCCGTCCGTCCGTCCGTCCGTCGTCCGTCCGTTCACATTTTTATCTTTAAAGTATACGGTCCGATCTTTCTGAAATTTTGCACAAAAATACCTAAAAATATTCCCAGGAAAGGTTTTTTTTAGTTTTCTGATTTCCGCATTTTTTTCAAAATGGCGGCCATTTTCGACAAAAAATGCCTGATTTTGGACTTTGGCGGCCATTTTCTCAAAATCTGTTCAGTAACTTTTTTTCTTTTTGATACATAACACTCCTCATATGTACTCCTGTGATGTGTATTAGTTTCGTTGCGCTTGAATCGCTCGAAGTGGGCCATTTTGGGCCAAACTCGGCCCAGATGGGACTTTCCCATGTTAAACTCTCCTATGCTTCATAATGGGACACATTAAGCCTAATATCTCACTTAATATTGAGATTAGAGACTAGGAATCAATTGTGGACATATAGGAAATGATATATGCTGAATATTCTCGTGACCTTGAATTTGACCTCTGACCTCGGTTTCAAGGTCAGAACGGCCGTTTTCGTCGAAAAATTGCCAATTTTGGACTTTGGCGATCGTTTTCTCAAAATCTGTTCAGTAACTTTTTTTCTTATTGATGCATAACACTCCTCATATGTACCCCTGTGACATGTATAAATTTCGTTGCCCTTGAATCGTTCGAAGTGCGCATTTTGGGCCCAAACTCGGCCCAACTGGGACTTTCCCATGTTAAATTCTCCTATGCTTTATAATGAGACACATTAAGCCTAATATCTCACTTAATATTGAGATTAGAGACTAGGAATCAATTGTGGACATATAGAAAATGATAAATGCCGAATATTCTGATGACCTTGAATTTGACCTTCGACCTCATTTTCAAGGTCACAGGACAAAATGTCTAACATCTCACTTATTATCGACTTTACAGCTTAGGGATCAATTGTGGACATATAGGAAATGAAATATGCTGAATATTCTGATGACCTTGAATTTGACCTCTGACCTCATTTTCAAGGTCACAGGACAAAATGGCTAATATCTCACTTATTATCAATTTTACAGCTTAGGAATCAATTGTGGACATATAGGAAATGATATATGCTGAATATTGTCGTAACCTTGAATTTGACCTCTGACCTCAGTTTGAAGGTCAGAGCACAAAATGGCTAATATCTTGCTTATTATTGACTTTAACGCTTAGGAATCAATTGTGGACATGTAGGAAATGATATATGCCGAATATTCTGATGACCTCGAATTTGACCTTTGACCTCATTTTCTAGGTCACAGGACAAAATGGCTAATATCTTGATTCTTAACGACTTTACAGCTTAGGAATCAATTGTGGACATATAGGAAATGATATACTCCGAATATTCTGATGACCTTGAATTTGCCCTTTGACCTTATTTTCAAGGTCATAGTACAAAATGGCCAATATCTCTCTTATTATCGATTTACCAGCTTAGGAATCAATTGTGGACATATAGGAAATGATATACTCCGAATATTCTGATGACCTTGAATTTGCCCTTTGACCTTATTTTCAAGGTCATAGTACAAAATGGCCAATATCTCTCTTATTATCGATTTAACAGCTTAGGAATCAATTGTGGACATATAGGAAATGATATTCGCCAAATATTCTGATGCCCTGAATTTGACCTTTGACCTTATTTTCAAGGTCATACTACAAAATGGCCAATATCTCGCTTATTATCAACTTTACAGCTTAGGAATCAATTGTGGACATATAGGAAATGATATACTCTGAATATTCTGATGACCTTGAATTTGACCTTTGACCTTATTTTCAAGGTCATAGTACAAAATGGCCAATATCTCGCTTATTATTGACTTTACAGATTAGGAATCAATTGTGCACATATAGGAAATATTCTCATGATCTTGAATTGACCTCTGACCTCATTTTCAAGGTCAGAGCACAAAATGGCTGATATCTCGCTTATTATTGACTTTACAGCTTAGGAATCAATTGTGGACCCATAGGAAATGATATAATGTTGAATATTCTGGTGACCTTGAATTTGACCTTTGACCTTATTTTCAAGGTCAGAGAACAAAATTGGTAATATCTCGCTCATTTTCGACTCTACAGCTTAGGAATCCATAGTGGACATATGGGGAATGATATATGCTGAATATTTTGGTGACCTTGAATTTGACCTTGACCTCATTTTCAAGGGCAGAGAACAAAAAAAGTTAATATCCCACTTGTTAGGGACTTTACAGCTTAGGATTCAATTGCGTACATATTAGAAATGATACATGCTGAATATTCTCATGACCTTGAACTTGACCTTTGACCTCATTTTCAAGGTCAAAACACAAAATGGCTAATATCTTAATTAATATCGACTTTACAGCTTAGGAATCATTTGTGGACATGCTAGAAATGATATGGGCAGAATGTTCTCATGACCTCAAATTGACCAACTACCTTATTTCCAAGGTTATGGGACAAAAGGCCAATATCTAAAATATACATTGTCCGGTAACCTTTCTTAGCCCTTGGGCTAATTTTTTTCACTTGTCTTCAATCTCCAGTGCTCTGCCTCTTTTGTGCCTTTTAAGTGTGTTTCACATGACTTTGTCACACTTAAAATTGCCTTCTGGCCTTGGCTTCAGGAAGCATAAGAGTGAGCTGCACACTCTTTTTCCGAAGTCAAATAGAGGGTGGATTGCTACACGGTGCAGTTAGGCGGCATTCTCTCATTGTTAGTTAATATTCAATTGGCGTGTTACAATTGAGTTTCTCTATCCCGTTCTTGTTCCTTCCTTGGGGCCAGGCCTGGAGGGACATGCAATGTACGTCCTATGACAGCATTCCATTTCTGCGTTGAGCATATGTGGAAGCTATATCTGGGCTTACGTCTGTTGTTCGTTTCATTCGTTAGCTTGATTAAGGTTCTTCAAAACGATTTTTGTTGCCCAACAATTTCGTTTTGGATCATTAATTGTGTGCCTTTGCTACGAAAAAACACAATCAAAGGGTCCACGGTGTTCAAACTTGAAGAGCATGTTTCGACGGCTCTCGCAGTGTCACTCACATTTGCTAAAATGTCGTTGAACAATGCTGTGTCGGCCTGTAATTGTGTTTCTCAGAATACTTTCACTACTCCCTGTCTTTGGGACCTAGTGTGGACTTGGGACTCCAGCTTTCAGCTCAGTCACATGGTCGCTAATGAGCTCTTCGTCCGGCTGTGAATACTCTTTTACAGCAAGCACGACATCAGCTTTATATGCACTGCATGTTTCGGCTCGACAGGGGCTGGTTTGCCCCTCTTCTTTGGCGATGAAAATTTTAGTTCGTCCGCTGGAGGAAAGTTAACCTCCAGGGACCCCCTGCTCGCCTCCAAGTGCATCCAAGTTGTTTATCCTCAGCTTATTTTCCTTCCTTTCATCAGTTATTTCATGGATTTTCCATGAAAATGCATGCAAATAAATATGTGTAAATGTAGGCAATAAGCGTTAATTTACGTAATTACACGTAAATTTCATGTACAAATGCCCAATTTGCATGTAAATATTCATATATTTATGCTATTTTGGTGCATTTTGTCCTCAAAATCCCTTATGCAAACGGGTTCCAGGGAGGTTAAGCCCTCCGCCTTTGGTTATTCTGGTATAACCCAAAGTGTTTATTATAGAGGTAGAAGTATGGACATAAATAGGAAGTTTTAACAAGTTTAAAACCAGTATTTATTACATACCTACCTCTATAATAAACACTAAGAGTGCCCTCCCACCTCCCCGCCTTAATTCGGGAGAAAAATAATGGCGGTTTAGGGTCATGTGACCCGTGATGTAAAACATCACCGCATGGGATCTGAAGGGATTTTGGTTCAATTTTTCAAAAAAGTTAAGGATTGATGTCACGGAAATTTTTCTCAAAATTTTTTAGTGACATCTAATCCTCTCCTCTTCTTTGAATGTCAAGGTAAGATTACCCAAAGTGTTTATTATAGAGGTAGGTATGTAATAAATACTGGTTTTAAACTTGTTAAAACTTCCTATTTGTCAGTCCTTTTTTGTAAAAAGGCCATTTTCTCAAAAACTGTTCAGAGAATTTTCAGATTTCTGTTTTAGAAGATCCTCCCTCATAAACCTTCGCGACAGAAGTTTCTACGCCCTTGCATCGCTCGAAGTGGGCCATTTTGGCCCAAATGGTACTTTCCCATGTTAAATTCATAATATCTCACTAAATAAACATATAGGAAAGGATATATGCGGAATATTCTTGTCCTCGAATTCGACATAATTTTCAAGATCACTGGACAAAATAGCTAAAATTTTGTTTCTTATATCGACTTTATAGCTAAGTTCTCGCGACTTAGTCCTCGGACCTTGAAAATAAGGTCAAATTCAAAATGGCTAATAGCTTAGGAATCAATTGTGGACATACAGGAAATGAGAAATGGCAAATATTCTCCTTACATTAAAGTGACCTTTGAGCATGAAATGGCTAATATCTTGGTCTTTACAGCTTAACATATAGAAAACAATGCTCCCCTTGGGCACATATCGGAAATAGCCTTTGGGCTAATTTTATAAACTAGGTTGGTGTATCCATTTTTGAGACCCCCTGTACATAAATGACTAAAATATCTCTCTGGTTAGCTTCAAGCTCTGCAATGATCATCTGGCTCTCGATTATCAAGATATAAACAACACATTATGAAATTGATACATGATATTTAATCACTATTGCAGCATAAAGTGATGGATTCCTTGAACAAGGAATTTACAAACAGGAACCCATCCCTCAAAAATATAAGTGTTGATCACACATAAAATGATAACTACAAAACATTTATAAAACATTGGTAACAATCAACAAAATTTTCCAACTAGTGTTTTTCATGTACATGTATTTTAAATCAGACAAGACAACAGAAAGTGACTAGTTCTAGTGGAGGACGTAATAAAATAGCCTAAATGTTGGGCTGTTCACACCACCAATATGGTGCCAAAGAACGAGAATTCCTGGCATGCAGTCCGTCAGCATCATTAAGTTCTCAACCCAAATTTTTGGTTTCACAAGTTCTATGGTACACATTTCCGAGCATTCAAGATGAAAACCTCTTTGCCCTGTTCCTGGACGCAAACTAATAAGCACATATGTACAATGCAAAATATACTGTATATAATTTTTCAAATACATGTACTGGCATTTAGATTTTTATCACATATATGCTTTGTAGTCTTCGGGTTGTCCCTTTCAGAAACTGCGTGAACATGAGAATACCAGAAATAGACAGAACATTATGATCATCAGGAAATGCTTGTCAAGGAATTAAATGCGAGTCACCTGCCACACAATTAGAACAATGTATTGGAATGTTCTGTATACCAAATTCTATTCAAACCCAAATATTGAATACTGGCAGGTTCAGTAGGAAAAGTACAAATGCAGAAGAGGGGTTTGGTATATTTACAAAGCAAAGAAAGTTCATGAAAATCTCCATTTTGGGTTTGTTCAGATACAGCAAAATGTCGAATTACTTTTTAAAAAAAATTCAGCATGACTGTCTGTCCTTTGGAGAAAAAAAAACAATTTTCGAACTAAACTATGAGTCTGGACTAATATTTCGACCAATGGTACTAATTTGTAGAACTGTACACTAAAGCTAAAGTCACTTCTGCTGGTGAAGTCCAGTTCAGATAAGCTAAGAAAAGGCATTCTTGCCACTAGTGCAACTTCAGTACATAGAGTAGTATTGTGAACACATGTCGAGGTTTAGTCCCAGCACTCGTCATCTGCAGCTGCTGGTGCACTGCCACCGCCGAAAGCAGATGCTGACGAATCAAACCCGTTAGACATTCCACCACCCTGGAAATAGACCAATGTCTTAATTTAAAAAACATTGCATCATATACTTAACTGCTGAGTCAGATAACTTCTCAGCATGAGGCATTCGAATACCATTTTCTAGCTAAAAGCTTGTTCCATACCCTGTCTTTCCTGGTGTCACGACCGCCATATTTGCCACCAACATTTGTGAAGCCACCTGTGCCAAAACTGCTCTGTGCCTCCTCTTCAAGCCAATCAGGAACCTCTTGTTGTGCCTGAAATAATTCCGGATGCCTCTTTATATTTTAGCACTTCCTCTTTATATACACGTTTCAGTATTTTTTAAATATAAATGTCTTCTTAGAACTTGAAAACTGCCAATATATTCCACATCATTCAAGACTCGAGTAAGTACTTACATCTTGCAGAATTTTGACCAAGGGTCTGGCAAGATCTTTGTTGTCATCGGGATTGTAGAAGCTTGTAGCCCTGCCAAGATTACCGCAACGACCAGTCCTGCCGATGCGGTGCACATACTCGTCAATGTCCTTGGGGAGATCGTAGTTAACAACATGCTTGACGCCGGGGATGTCGAGGCCACGAGCCGCAACTGAGGTAGCTATAAGGATTGGGGCTTTACCAGTCTTGAAATCTCGAAGCGCTTCTTCTCGCTCTCTCTGCAGACGATCACTGAAACACCACATTTTTCAGTATTGGGTTATAATTTATCTAATTTGCATTCAGTGCATGATCTTATTATTTTTCCAAATTGTGTATTTAGAATTTTGTATTCCGTGAGATTAGTCACACTCTATATACCCATGTATGCTGGTTGTAGGGAAGTCCGATTGTGACAGGAGGGATGCCAAAAAGTCTGCATTTCTCTTCAATTCCACAAAGACCAGAGTTCTGTCTGCGCCTGTACCAATCATTAACTACACAACTTATTCAGGTAATCTGGTGACAATTTACTTCAGTAAAATATGTATACATTAAACTTCAAGCCAGATGTATGGTCTGATGACTGCACCTGTTTCATTGAGGATTGAAATGAGTTTCTCTCTCTTGTCGAAGTGTGAGACCTGGTGAATGGTTTGTTCTATGTCAGTGTTGGCACCGCCAACACGTCCAACAGTTACAAACAGATAGTCCTTAAGAAAGTCAGCTGCCAGTTTCTGGATCTGTTCTGGAAATGTTGCACTGAACATCAATGTTTGGCGCTCTTCTTTCGGCGACATGCCCAATGTTTCAACCATTTTGCGAATATCCCCTTCAAATCCCATGTCCAGCATGCGATCAGCTTCATCTAAGATCAGGAACTTCAACTTCGCTAGACTTATCTGTAAGAGATCAAAATCAAATGTGAACTTCTATTCACAAATCGGAGTGTCTTCTTTTATTATGATCTTTCTGCTCGTGCTCAAACAATCCAGCAACCACTACAATGAGAATTTTCGTCTGGAAATGAAATCTTGGAAAACTTCAGCTGAGTAGATTTGTGACATCAAACTGATAACTTACTTTGCCCCTGTTGATGAAGTCCATGAGTCGACCTGGTGTGCCAACAACTAAATGCGCACCACTCTCCACCTGACGCAACTGATGGCCAACAGAAGTACCTCCATACAGGACGATTGGTCGTAGCATTGTGTCAAAAGAAAATTTCCTAGCCTCATTGTATATCTGCGAGACCAATTCACGGGTGGGACCAATCACCAGCGCTTGTGGTTCTTGTATTTCAGAGAACCGACCACCTTCTATGCCGTTTTCTAGCATTTTTGTCAGTACTGGTAACAAAAAGGCTGCCTGAAAGAAGAAGAAACAAATATTTGATTCATTCAAGTACATTATTCATGACATATAACATTCTGCTAATCATGTTATCAGGCATACTTTTCAATCCTGATATCTTACCGTTTTCCCAGAACCTGTCTGCGCACATGCCATCAGATCTCGACCCTGCAGGATGATTGGTATAGCAAATTTCTGAACCGGTGTTGGCTTGTCGTACCTGGCTTTCCTCACATTCTTCTGGACAATTTCATGTAGTTGTGCCTGTTGAAAGCTGTAGACCAAGTGAAGATTTATATATTGTTTTCATTTTCCATGAATTACAGTACAACAGGACTATAATGTAACTTCCTTCACAAGATTTTCAACAAGGTTCTGATGGAAACTGGAAAGCCTCTTGAATACAAATTTGCATACCTTTCAATTCCAGTCTTTGGAGAGCCCTGACCTGTACACTCTACAGGTATTTTGTCATACTTGTCAAAGTTGATGCCTTTTTGAATAGTCTGGAAAATTTCTTCTTCACCTTCTGGAGGTGGGGGAGGCACGTAAATCTCTCTTGGCTTGTCTGAAACATATTTTCATTGAAATGTATGTGTGTCTGTTTCAAATACTAGTACATAAATAAAATTTCAGTACAAATGTATCTGTAAAATTTTCATCCTCATACACAGCATTCATACCATCTCCATCTTTTTGGACAGCTTCATTGGTGCAATCGCGTGCCATGTGCCCTTCCTCGCCACACTTGAAACAGCCTTTCCCTCCACTGCCGCCACCACCACCGCCTTGAGGACATTCTCTGGATATATGGCCTTCTTCGCCACACTTGAAACAGCCTTTCCCTCCACTGCCGCCACCACCACCGCCTTGAGGACATTCTCTGGACATATGGCCTTCTTCACCACACTTGTAGCAGGCACGGCTACCACCTCCGCCGCCGCCACCACCGCCTTGAGGACATTCTCTGGACATATGGCCTTCTTCGCCACACTTAAAGCAGGCACGGCTACCACCTCCGCCGCCGCCACCACCGCCTTGAGGACATTCTCTGGACATATGGCCTTCTTCGCCACACTTAAAGCAGGCACGGCTACCACCTCCCCCGCCGCCACCACCGCCGCCTTGTGGGCAGTCCCTTGCCATGTGACCGTCCTCTCCACATTTATAACAGCCCCCTGAAATTGAGCCTTTTCATTAAACACACATTGAAATCGTAGAGCCGTATTATTGAGACAAAATTGTTCACCGAAAGATGAAGGTCATTGCGAAGTAGTACATCACTCATCAACTATGAATTTCTTGGGGAGGGTAGAATCGCATTTATATGTGTTTACCTTTGCGATCTGAACCTCCACCTCCACGACCACCACCAAATCCACCAGCCCTGGGAGTAAAGGAACTCAGTCTGAATGGATCATTGCACTTTCAACTTTGGCTCAATACTGAAAACTCATTGGTACTGAATATGACGAAACAATTTGCTGTGTTCAATATATAAGGTATCAAAAACTAAACACATTGTTGTGGAGAACGTAACATTTGTTAAGCAAAATATTTCACATACCTGGGTACATCCTCACTGTCATTGCTTCTGCCTCCGAAACCTGAGATTTTAAGGAAAAAAATGCATTTGAAAGTCAGTTCCGATTATCAACATATTAACTGCGTTTTATAAACGATGATTGTAAATCACCTTACAATACTACTAGTACAGTCAAAACATGCTTTTTAAAAATATTTTAACTATGAAAACTTACTGCTACATGAAATGAATAGCTATCATTCTTACCTCCACTTCCAAAACCACTTTTTTTGGCACCAAATCCACTTGAGCCTGATCCACCAGCATTATCTCCCCAATCATCGTCATCGGTCTTGCTGCCAAAACCTCCGCCTCCACTGCTGCCACCGCCTCGACCAAAGCCGCCACTGCCGCCTCCACGACCACCTCCGAAGCCGCCTCTGCCTCCGCCAAAACCCCCACCAGATGAGGATCCGTTCTGCTCGTCCCCGCCGCTGCCCTTGGATCCGAAGCCACCGCCTCCGCGTCCAGAGCCGAAGCCACCGCCGCCACCTCCTCCTCCGAAGCCACCTCGCTTGCCACTGCCAAAGCTACCAGAGTCTCCATTCACGGTCGCTCCACCACCGGGTTTACTGAATCCATTGTTGTTACCATCTGATCCTGAGATGCATAAGTATATTCATATTTTTATTTAAACATGCAAATTGGTTGTTCTTTGTGCACTTAATAGAAAATCTTCGATAACTAGACGCTTCCGGTCGCCTACGACCGCTTGGGTGTATGCCCCGTAGGGTGTATCATTCCTCTCGCCCCAAATATATTACTAATAAGTGTGAAAAACTAGAACAAGAGATAGAGAAGATTACCAGAGAAATGTAAAATCTTAGGCCACAACTGTTAGGCCAGAATCGGTTAAGATTTGTAACCTGTAGCGCGTTCACAAGAAAGTGTCTGCGGACGCGGACGCTGCGGCGCGACGAAGACAAATCCATAGTATCCGCCGAACTTCGTTCGGGGGATACAATTAACATCGATAACCAGCACCACAGGCTCCACAGCCTATTCCCAATCATCAAAGATAACAGAAAGTTACATAAAAGATGATGCCATAAAGAGCAAACATGCAAGGAAAAACATTGAAGCAAATCAGGAAAAGTATTGTGACAAAACACAATCAACAAAAAAGTTATGGTAGAGAGATGTTTCTAATATTTCCACAGGGGAAAAGATGTATATTAAATCTATCACTCTGACTGCATGAAGATAAGTTCCATAATTTCAATGATTTTCAAACCACTTTTATTGGAAGCACATGCTCCATCAATACCTAAAAGGACAACTTGTACACACACCACAAAATCTTAAGGACACACTTGAGGAAGAAAAATATGTTGAAGATATGATCAGAAGGTGTTACATATACAAGTGTGTGTTACAAATAGATACACTACATTTAGACAGGGATTTTTTGGCAGTGTACCATGTACAAACATAACACGTAACAACATTTAAGCACAAAAATATTCTAAGGTAATACCGAGCCAGCAGGAAATAACCGTCAAGAGTAAGCACAGCACAGAAAGCCGATGAACACCACAGCCAACTGATGTTGCCTTACTTACGGTGCCTGCTGCTCACACCTCGCCCGCGAGCCAGGCCACCGGTACCGAGTACTGGCCGTTCTCGAGAGGAAGAGTCACTATGAAACCCACCTCTGCCTCGGGAACCTCTCCCAAAGCCACGCCCAATAGCTCCAGCACCTCCCTGAAATGTCAAAATAAGAATCAATGCACAACATTGCACATCAAAATTCTTCGCACTCAAGAGGTACAATCATTACAATAAACTATAATCAACCACTTACTAATGTGAATGCTGTCACCTTGCTACAAGTAGAAATTTGGCATAGTCAGGCATACATTGGCTCTAGTTAACTAGCGAATAGGGGGTTATCAAACATCATTCAACAGAGGGCAGCATTGTACTACGAGTCCTTTCTGGTACCAAAATCATAAACGGATATCGTCTGTAATCATTAATGACGTACATTTTGGCGGGAAAATTACGTTTATATTGATAATGCCAGCAAAAACAGTAAAATGACGTCATAAGACTGATAAAGCAGTGCTGCCAGCTGGTGATTGCAGATATTTCTGATAACCCCTCATTAGGCAGTGATCTCGGGTGACCAAAAATGTTTTCAATTGATGTGCCCATTGGATAGACATATACATTGAAGTGCCGGTGTTGACAAGCTTTATAATTCAGAACTTGTACATGATAGAACTCAATATGATCTTTAGGACATGTGGATATCGTGAGTGGTTACAAAATACGAGAATACATTTATATACTTTGCAACTTCAATCAAAACTCCAATTGATTTTTTTTTTGAGTTGGTATACAGTATTAATAGCACAGGAGAAACTAGAAGTTCCATCAGTCGATATTCGATACCACCATATTAGTAGTTGCTGTATTCAATGTTCACAAAATTTCATACTGCTCTATGCAAATTATCAGCTGAAATATCATTTCTATATTGCCACTCTGATGGCCCATTTCGGCTTACATGTAGGATAAAGTGGCCAGTTAGTAATGGTGTGCCTTATTGGGTACATTATGATTTGGCTATGTTAAAACATGGTGATAAAAAATTGCCCACTGTACCTCTAATACATGTGGTCCAATTTTCCTTTGAAAGGGCGTATAAGCTGAATGGCTCACACCTATCAACCCGACGGGAATCGCCTGACAACTCTTGGGACATAACCATTTACACAAAATGAATACACAGGGTACTAGTACTTACACCAAAGCCTGTGCTAGAATCCTCGTCCCAATCATCAGACATTGTGCTGAAAAAAAACAAAACATATGTATACATTTCCCTAGACATAGGGAGTACACAAGCTATCCAGGCTATTAACATGATTACCAAATACTGACACGTTATATTACCAAGTTTAGTATTCTATACATGTATGCAAGGAAGAAATGTTTGCTCTCCAGTGGAAAATCAACTCTTCCGCTTTTCGGTGTTTGGTGAATTTTCTCTGTAAACACAAATTATTACTACAGCATACTTTAACTGCATTTGGTGTAAATTCTCGTGTTTACAATGTGGTCACAAGTCTGACATGGGAATTTCAGACATATCATAACATAATAAACGAACCCCCTTGGCTTTTGCAATGTGCCCGGCACATTTATTAGGGCATCTTTACTGTACATAGATTTATGAACGTCTAGATTTACTGGAATTGAGGAAACCTTCTTCAATTCTCTGGCTTCAACTTGTCTATATTTTGCAGTGGGGGCAGTCAGTTAAGGCGCTGATCTCGTGACCAGCAGGTTATTGGTTCGAGTCGCGGCGCTGCTGTGTTGGCTGTCTAGCACCATTGGGCAAGGTGTGTACCACAGTGTCTCTCAGTCGTATAACTGAGTACCCAACTGGCAGTGTTAGCAATTGTACATGTGTCCTAGTCACCTTGCACCAATATGGCAGCAATAAGTCTGACAAATAGGTGATTGTCTATGGACCCCAGGGAGTCGGAAAGTGGTTCCTGGCGATTTATCGGGGGTAATAATTGTGAAGCGCTTTCAGCAGGTTTCTAAAAAAGTGCCATATAAAAACTCCACATTATTATTATATATCAGTGATTAGGAAGACGTGCGGGATTGCGCGAATCGCGCATAACTTCGAATTATCCCGCATACAACAGTTTATCAGTGCGCCCAATGCGCGCACTGTAAATATTTGCGAATGTTATGTTTTTATCGGAATTATTGCGAAAGTTTGGAAATCAATCGTATGACGATCTTCCATTATGTTGGGGCGCCCTTGATGTCAGTGTCAGACGGTCTCTAGACTTAGTCTAGAAACCGCTGAACAGATTGGCTGGCTGAGCATAATTTGGGGCATCCCATGACGTCATAGTTGACGGTTTCTAGATTTACAAACATCCACTGACAGTTTTTGACAATGCTCTCGGGAGTTGTCAGTGCCTCCAAATAAGTTGATTATCCTAACTTCTGCATCCATGGCAATTTATTTTAAAAAAACACAATGACAAAGAAACTTTGTTTCATGCGATGAAAGATTGAACTGAGCTGCAGCGGCAGGAAGCAGCCCACACAGTCACCGGCAACAACCATGTGTTACTGTTGACATATATACACACTGACAGCAGGCATTCACGGTGGTGATTCAGATCGTGATGATGACAATGACAGGTTTCTCACGCAGACAATTATAGCTACGACTACCGCAGTTGATGATTGAATAAAATCGTTTTTAAAAGTACAAACCCCAAATGTCCCACAACTTTTAGAAAATCCCCCATAACTTTTTGAAAATCCCTCATAACTTTTGAAAATCCCCCATACATTTCAAACTGAAGGGGGGATTCTCTCATACTTCGAGTTCCTCTTCCCAATCACTGATATATAATCCATCATTGTATGCTATCAGTGGCGCCCACTGGGGTATGCAGTATACGCACGTGCGTATACAAAAATTTCAGACGACCCACCTTTCCCGCCCGCTCCAAATCCATCGTACTGGTGTTCGTATTGATTGTCTTATCGGACATTAGGCCTCTATATTTCCAATGGTCTTCTCCACATCCTCAAATTTCAGACTCGATAGAAACTTTGATGCACAACCGCAATGACTCTATTAAATACTAGATAGGCCTACCGGGTAGTATTACTCCACATGTATTACCTTGAATAGGCTGACGTTACATCTTTTCTTCATTGAAAGTTTAATTTTGATCACACTGGATCTAAGACTGTGTTAGGTACCCGCAAAACGCCTAGATTCAACCAGAGAGCATCTAGACCCCTTGAGATTCTGGGGCCCTAGGCGGGCCCCAGACCCCACACCTACTGGCTAGGACTCCCTCCTGCATGTATGCGTCCTCTTTTTCAAAGCCTGTGGGCGCCTTTGTATGCTATGGTTTCGAGGGTTAGATTGGTTATCTAGCACGATAATCACTGAATCTACATGGCAAGACCGCGGGTAACAGATCTAGCATGTCTAGCATTAGCCAGGATCAGGCCGAAAGTACCATGTCCTGGGCCTGTATTCTGGCAAGTCTAGCATGAGAATACAAAGCCATATGTATTTTCTGGCACGACATAACAGCTGCCAAAGCGTTCTTACAAATCATGTTTTTAACTCGCTCGAGAAGTCGATTGCCAGACTAGACCTCTAGATCAAAATATTGGAACTGCTCTCACCATTGAACGAATATGCCAGTGTGTGACTGGGAATCTCTCAATTTGGTCAGGCCAGTCAAATGAGTCGAATCTCA
This sequence comes from Terebella lapidaria, assembly GCA_949152475.1. Classification (NCBI taxonomy): domain Eukaryota; kingdom Metazoa; phylum Annelida; class Polychaeta; order Terebellida; family Terebellidae; genus Terebella; species Terebella lapidaria. The sequence goes on along the minus strand of OX424557.1, from coordinate 28,093,373 downwards.
TTGAGATTTACCAAGATCCTACGTCTACGAGTTCGAGTAGGCCTATACTATAGCTGTATAGCTCCGACTGTTCGCAGACAGCAGCCAACTGGCAGAGCGTTGAAGATGTCGACACAATTTTTTCAGATCCAGATATTCATATAAAAAAGAATGACAATTTTTCGACGAAAAGAAATTGGGGAAACCACGTTTTTTCAACTGGAAAACCCGCTAAGTTTCCAACAGGATTTTCTCTGGCAAGAATTTGAGAAAATTTGAGTGTAAGAGTTCCAATTGGGCGTCTAAAGAATCGTAATTATTTGCCGTGTAGCTCGCTTTAATTGTTGCATAACGTACGTTGAATGCTTCTTCATTGATTTAATGTCGTTGTTCATTACCTGTTCTTAGTAAATTGTCTGAAAAACAACTATGGGACGAAGTTTCCTGTGAGACTGCACGCACTTTTGAAGATTCCCACGTGAGACCAATGGTTCCACATTTGCACACCAGGTGGAATGTCGCGAGCGCCGCCAAGCGAATGATGTTTCCCGCCAAAGATCCAGAATCCTTGCCACTTTCCCGCGAAAAAAGTAGAGCCTGCAAAATGCAGTGAGCCTATCTTCAGACTTGATTTTGCCAAAATATATGTAGACTGTTGTCATATGTTTTGCAGGAGATTCCGAAATTAATCGTGTGTAGGCTCTTTGGCCTACACCATAGTAGCCTATAGTTAGTCCATAGCCTAGGCTTTAGAAGGACACATTAGCTCGCTCACGAGCGTTCACCTCACAATTTCAAGGGAAACTGTTGTGTAACATCACCTCATATATTTTTTATGCCAGATTTCCAGACGAGTGTATATTCATCTGAAAGAATAGGCCTACACTGCTGGGAAGTAATGAGTCTATGACCAAGTTTCCAAGACAGTGTCTTGTTAGCATTCTGCTGAGGAGCTGGGGTAGCAAAGGGGTTTTGCATTGCCATCAGCAATATTCATGCTTAGGCCTAGGCCTATATCACGCGATGTCCAATACTTCAATTGATAAAACTAGCATAGTGGTTAGGATGGGATTTTTTTTGGAAAGGTGCTATGGACCACCAAAGTAAGACCATTTAACATTGAGTTGAATGGCCAATTCAATTAGGCCTAGGTATATGCCCAGTAGCATGCGCGGATTTAGAGGGGGTGATGAGTGGGTGGAAAGCCCCTACGTTTTCAAGTTAGTGCCTACCAATAGGCCTACAGGCCACACAACATCAATGATATTGCGTCATATCCGTTAAATTAAGAGAATTCCCTATTTTGAAAACGGGGGATGCCCTCCCAGATAGCATTAACAGATGGGACCCAAATGGGGCCCATATGGGCTGGTACACTCTAAAAACACATTGGTTAGTTCAACCAATATAAAGCTGGTTATATTTAACCATAGTAACTGGTCAATATGTGTCCAAACAATCTGATGGTTGAAACAACCAATCAATGTTTGTTACTATATCAACCAAGATTAATTGTTTGTTTTGACCAGTTTCCTGATTTTCAGTCTAACTAGAGTGTATAATTTTTATGTTCTTATACCGTGGAGATGGTTTCCCTGATCATTTTGGTTTTCACAGAACTTGAAAATCTCAATCACAAGCTGAGATATTTCTATTTTCGTGAATTACTTTTTTCCAATCTATCAGCAATTTGCAGGACCTCATTATTTATTATAATTAGATATTCATTACGTCATATGAGTCAGGTACTATAATTAGCTATCTAAACCTCATTTATGCAAGGGTTATAATGTATATAAAGGTTCCTATAGAGACTGATATGTTTTGTGGTAATGCATAGTCAGTCTTTTGTTATGCCAGCATGTTGTCAAGGCTACACAATCAGAGCTAGCGCCCCTTAGCAACCAGTTGTTGGGTGGGTTGCTATGGACAATTGACCTGCTAGGACATGTGAAAGTGCTACTTTCTTTAAACATTTTCACAAAGGATCATAATGTAACAAAAGTTGAGGTCCTAATAATGTGGAATAATCAGTGGTTAGCAACAAAATCTCCATAGCAACGTGGTTGCTATGGGCCATATTCCGGCTCTGGTTGCCATGACACCAACAAAATTTATTCAAAATTTGAATATTTTCTGTATGGAGTCATTATGTGGAACAAAAACTATTTTCATGCTCTTTAATATTGTGCAGTACTGGTTTCAATGAGCTCATTATCTTTCAGTGACTCATATGACGTCATCATTGCTCATTTGCATATAAATTTGTATATGACATCGAAAGGTCAATAGGACATGTCATAAACAAACCTCCGTAAAATAGTGACTATTCAAGATATTTCATTTTTGTAAAAACAGAAATGATCCCCTGACTTCCGTCTTTGATATTGACACTAAACTAAAATAAGTTATTTTTTCACTCTAGTTAGGCTTTAACCATTTCTAATCGTTTACAGTTACCACTGATTTGATTATTCCTATATACATTTTTTGTATCTGATTGGTTAAAGGAATCAAACTCGTTGATATTCATAACCAAATAATTGATTGCATGATCTAATCAATGAAGAACGGTTGATATGGCCATATGTGCCTAATACGTGGTAGTTTCAGCTATAAATGTATTTTTGTCACTGGGCCTGAGTAGTAGTGTCCATGCTGCATATTTCGTTTCATAAAAACGCAAGACGACTAGATCTAGAATAGGCACAAGTGAAGCTTGCTCGCCGTGTCCTGCCGAATCATGTGCGATCCTGTTTCACCAAAAAATCTAAAACTACTTTAGCTGACTAAGTTTGCGATAACTACTCTTGCCGACTAAGTTTGGGATTTAGTCTACTAACTCCCATAGAAAATGCTGAACAGACTAAAGTAGATTTAGATTCTTCGTGACCACATATTTTGTATCTGTAATAATATTTAATCTTCATTGTACGTGTTTTCGATGTTCAAATGCTCCAGGCTCCCCTGGACAATCACCTCCTCGTTCTCTTCCCGTGTGCAAATTTTTATCTCTTGCTTTTATTCCTGCCAAGAGTTGCATGGTTTTCAGCTCAATGCCTGTTGAGACGATTTTATATGCAATGATTAAATATCAGGGGCATGAAAATGTATTCAAAATGTCAAATCTATACTCGCACCATACAGAGATGAGACATGCAAACTCTACAAAACATAGCCATTATCACATGCACATGCACACCTGATGTTGTTCATGCCATACTGGACATCAGCTCTGGTAGCCTACGTGTGGTAGGGAAGTATACCGTTAATGTTGAATTTCGACAAACATTGCATGCATTGTCAAAATTCGTATTCGAAATATTGTTTATGCTTACTGTATTTACCCATCACCCAGCTATAGTCTTCAAACGTCGGTGTCTCGAATGTCCTGCAGCTGTCGTGGAGTTGTGGGACACTCAGTACGACTTCAGTACTCAACCTGCCATGCATCAAGAGATTTTCACATGTTTTTTTTCATTATTGCAAAGCAATATCTCTAATGTATTCTGTCAAACATATGTAACAGTACTTGACAAAAACCAACCTGCTCGTTGTTGTGGTGAGGCTTCCAGTTGCCTCCCCAGATTTCCACAGAAAATCCTGCAATATCACAGTGCAGATTTGGGGATATACGTAGGTAATACATGTGTCACGACTGGTATTGCCTTTTATAATAATGTAATACATGTATGTATAGAGGGTCCCCTTGTGCCCCCCCCCCCTCCCCTGCCCCGCCTCTTCAAAAGAAAAAAATCCGCTGGCAGCTTTTCACTGCAAGTTCTGCAACAACGTCAATAAAACTGCAAAAAGATGGCTCAAAATCTAATTATTCCCATAATCTCACCCACACAAGTCATTGCCACAGTTTAGAGTCTGTGAAAAATACTCCTACTGCTTACTATTTTAGTCATGCGGCAGCCGAAACCCATAACACACATGTTATGAGTTTCTAGTGGCAGCAAAAAGACACATCTAATCAGTCAACGGTTGTCACATTTTTTGAAAGGTTTTTCCTGACAAAAAAAATTGCCCAAGGACAGGAATAATTTTGCACGTTTGTCAATTTTCAATCCCTCATACTCCTGTTGGGCTGGTACAAGTTTACATTCAATAGGCCTAACTATTCAGGATGAAAGTGGATTAAAGGCGTAGGATTTTACTTACGTGAAGAACTCGATCAAGTTCCATGTTTTCAACCACACGTGCCAAGCAGACGACATAGGCCTATAGTTGTGAAAAAACTCGCTAGGTGGAGCCGACGTGGATGGGGTCTCCCATATGGGGCCCGTGTGGGTCCCATACAGGTAAATTTATATTCGGATTCTGAGGGGCTGCCCAGATGGGACCCTGATGGGTAATGGATGGGGAACCGGGCCCCACCTGCCCCGGCCCTTCCCCACATGGGTCCCATCTGGGTTAATGCTATCTGGGCTTGATCCCCCGCATAATGGTGGGGGGATATTTTGATATGGCTGGTTGTTGACCCGAGCTGGTTGGCATTGCACACGAACAGTTTCAAGACCACAGCACGCACAGACGGCTCAGACGACGAACGATAGGCCTATATAACGGTTGTCATGCATGAAAATCAGTCGTTTTAAGGGGGTACCCTCAGAATTCGAGCTGTAGGGAAAAATCCAATTTATCAACATATATTTTTCTTACTATAGTGAGATGAGGAAATGAATTGGCTAGCTTTGTATATAAGCTGCTAAGGTTAATCTTGTTCTGGGACGGAGCTATAGAGACTTAAATTTGGGCTTTTTATCATTGTTTTGTATGGCCGAAGGAATCAGCGAAATCTGTCCTGAAATCACGATCATGGTAAACGGGATTGTAACACCCCCACGAGCACCCACAAATTAACCCACGACTACGCAACCGCATAGGCCTATACAAAATTGCATTCCATGCAGAAATGCCCTTATGGTTTTGTCAGAATTCTTTTTTATTTATATTGTAATAGGTCCATATCATACACCATTGTGAATTCGTTGATTTATGCGACATAAATTAGCGAATGTCACCTTAAAAATAGGAAATCTGTACTAGAAGATCATCTGTACACATCAATACATGTCAATTGGTACCTCATTCCACGTTCAACATTTAAATAACGTAGATTTGAATTAATACAGAAAAGATCGTTAGGGAATCTTCACATGTTCGTTAGTGAATCTTCGATTTTACAAAAACAATCGTTAGGGAATCTTTCGGCTTTTTTTTTCAGACGAGTTGTTCATGCTCAAACCAACATAAATCGCCATGTATTTGCAACGATTGGTTGTTTCGTGCGCAGAAAAATCAGCAGATGTATGTGTGTATCGATCACAATCGTAATTATCGGGAAAATGAAGAAAATTCAAACGAACCGCGAGTGGGTTCGCCATTGCGGGATGCACTAACGATCGTTAGTGCATCCAGTCTCACCACAGTGCGATGGATAACAAGGCGACAGCGACATGCATGGTATTGATAGAATTATGCTGGACCTAATTCGTTTTTTCATGAAAGCGAAAACAAAGAGAACCAAAATGCAAAAACCACGATGATTGACGAGTGATTAGGAATTTACATGTTGTGTCTCGGTCAACCTTATAGGCCGTATAATATGGACATTGGTTATAGGCCTACGTCTCGGTATAGGCCAACCTGAACTTGTTCAGGTTCACCGAGACACATACCGTAGCAATAGCCTAATATAGCGTAGACTATGACTATTATTCCATGAAAAAAAGAATGTCTTTCAATTTGTACTTTCTATTATGCTTATGAAAAGGCCTAGGCTATACTTTTCATTATGCAAGTAGGCCTATACCGATTCTAAAATATATTTCCTATGCACCTAGGCTATAAAAGCACAATCCTTAGGGGTCTCGGTTGATTTTAATCTACCCCACCTAATTACATTTCGGTACATTTTACACTTTAGTTTATTTAAGTTTTACCCAGCCGTTTGCAGGGGTCGAGTATTAGGGAGAGGGTCGATGATCAGGTAGGCCTAGTCTAGGCCTTACGTAGGTCTATATATAGAGCCTATTCTGACGCTAGGGAAATGCGATCACGTTTTGCGAAGTAAAACTTCCCGTAAAGGCCTAGAGGCCTTGGGGCATTTCGATACACAACACAAATCCCAGGTGAACTGTTAAAAACTGACAATTCACACCACAAAATTTAAAAAAACCGAAATATGGCCTAAAATGAAAAATGCCGACTCGGCAAAAAAAAATAAGGTCAAGGTCAAAGTTCGTTCTTGATACCCTTAGACATGTTTGTCTAGGACAACAAGTCCGAAAATAACGTCTGTTTTGCTCTATTACACACCGTTTCTGAGATATGGCCGAAAATGAAAAATGCCAACTCGACAAAAACAAATTTGGTCCAAAGCCATATGTTCACCCAACAGGCCCCTAAGACATGTTTGTCTAATGCCATGAGTCCGAAAATAACGTCCGTTTTGCTCTATGGCGTACCGTTTCCGAGATGTGGCAGAAAATGAAAAATGCCGACTCGGCAAAAAAATTTAAGGTCAAGGTCAAAGTTCATCCCTAATACCCTTCAGACGCACTGTTTCTGAGATATGTCCGAAAATAAAAAATGGCGACTCAGCAAAAAAAAATGTGGCCCAGGGACAAGTTTACTCAACAACAACCCTTAGACATGTTTGCCTAGTGATACGAATCTGAAAATAATGTCCGTTTCGCTCTACCATGCATCGTTTCCGAGATCTAGGCCTATATGCACTCGGCCTCAAAAGCAGATCGAGCTACATAACTCCTCTCTATAGTTTTTTTTTTAAAGGTGGACATTTCTAATGATATGAACACGGTCAATCATGTTCGGATTGAACCTCAACATAGGCAACAAGGTGACCAAAGAAAAGGCATACAAGTCCCTAGTCAGGCCAACAATCGAGTATGCCAGTCCGGTATAGGACCCACACCAGGGGCGTAGCTAGGGCATTGTAAAAGGTACGCACGTGAGGGGCCAAAGAATCCGGTCTGGGGGTTTTGGGGGCGCCGCAAGCCCCCCAAGAAAATTTTGCTATTTTGTGTTTTCTAGGAGTATTTTGGAGCATGCTTATTAGTGCTTTTCGAATATTTTAGGCCCAGATATTTATCTCATGTATTCAAAACGTTTCTTGTAAACATATGTTACACATGATATTTACAGAAAATATTTCATTTTGTGGCAAAGTGTCAATACAGAGAATGAGCTCGTATTGAAGTGCACAATTACATCAGTTAGCTCTCTATATTATGGCAAACAAATTCATGTGATTGTACCAGGACATGATTTGTTAGGGGAAGAAGATTACCCCGAGGGCCAGTGTAAAGGAAATACTTGTCCCAATGTGTGTTAAGTCAGCCCAGACATATACGCCAGGAAATAAATCTTAATACTTATACTGGGGAAATCGCCTCAAGCAGGCGATTATCATAGGCGGATTTATCGCCCCCTTTTGCGCTCCCAGAATTTTTTTTTTTCTGAATGATAAATCGAAAGAAAAATGGAAGAAAAATCGTCTAAATTGCCAAATTTAAAGAAGTCATCAGACTACCTGACTTCCTCAAGCGTCAACAATAACCAACATGTACAGGGCGCACGGACCATAGCAACACAACGCATGCACGAACTGGTTTTTGTCCGTTTTCACGCTGTATAAAGCCGGAAGTCTAGCTGCCGAGCGGTGGTAGTCTCACTTCCAAATTAACATTTATTGAATTAATAAGTAACAATGCCGTAGGCCTATAAATAATTGCTCTCATTGGACCCAAGCAGAGGGGCTAAAATTTGAAATTCGTTTGATGATTTTCAAACTTTTAAACTATCATCAGCAGGATATTGTGCACTCGAAAACAATTCTGATGCGTCGAAAACATTTCAGAAGTGTCATAAATATTTTCGATGCATCGAAAACATTTCCGACGCGTCAACAACATTTTCGATGCATCTAAAACATTTTCGATGCATAGAGAATAATTCAAGATGCATATGAAACAGCTCTGATGTTTATGCATTGGAAACTATTAGGTGCATCTTGAACATGAAGTATTTTCGATTTGCATATGTCGGAAATGTTTCAGACGCATCGAAAATGATTTAGACGCATCAAAAATGTTTTAGACGCATCGAAAATAATTTTAGACGCATCGAAAATATTTTAGACACATCGGAAATGTTTCAGACGCATCAAGAAAAGTTTCAGACGCATTGAAAACATTTTAGATGCATCGAAAATGTTTTAGACGCATCTAAAGTAGTTTTAGACACATCGAATATGTTTTAGACGCATCTAAAATAGTTTTGGACGCATCGAAAATATTTTAGTGGTGTTGAAATTGACTCTATTTTTAATTTCTTCTTTGAATCTTTGCTCGGGAGCAAAACTCAAAATTTCGGCTGATAGAAGCCACCGTACAACGCTCCTTTGGACACATGTTTTTCCCAGAATCCTGCCCTAAGATTCCCGCCAGACCAACTAGAGGTATTCAGCTATCTGGGCCCTTGAGCGGGCCCCAGACCCCACGCATTTAGTTGTGAATCTACAAAGAACTTGTAATATATCTACAAATATGCCATGCTTTTTTTATTATGATGAAGATAGGGTGAACAAAAATCATTCAGCCCCCAGCATTTGAAAAGTCACATGACGTTATCGCATGTCTTACACTTTTTTCATCATATTTATAGTAGTTCGAAGCCGGAACAACTCTGTTCTAGTTTAAAATTGCACAACATATCTACGCTTTTTTGGACACAGGATTGCCCCAGAATGCGCCTAAGACCATCCAGAGGCATTCAGCTTCTGGGGCCCGCCGGTATGGCTGTGTCCCACACCGGTATGGGTCGCCCCCCCCCCCCTTCCACAAATCCTGGATCCGCCCCTGATTATCCGCATTATAACGTGTTTTGTCAGAAAAATTGGGCCATTGGCTTATTTTTTTATACCAGGCCTCTGTACCCCGTACATGTACATTACTGGTACATGTACGGGGTATTTATGAATTATGATTACATGTACATGTACTCTACATGTGGTCGTGAACTGACGGATAAAAGGTGAAGGCGTCAGGTTGGAAATGAAACATATCAGACTGAATTGTTGTAGTTGAGGTGGAAGAAAGTTGCTGAAACCGAAAAATAAGTGTAGTGTTTAGCACGTGTGTAGTCTTGCAGAGAAGGGCGGGGACTCAGTATTAGGTACATATAGAATTCCATATAGTTCTAGTCGGGCACTACTGCCACTAGACGTTTGACTAGACGCCACTAGAAGAATATCCAGACGGCGTTGTATTTGTTTATATACAGAGATTTAATTTCAATAGATCTAGTCGATTTCAAAAGGTACGCACGGTGCGTCTGTGCGTATAGGCAGCTACGCCACTGACCCACACCAAGCAAACGACAAACACAGACTGGATATGGTACAGCGGAGAGCAGCACGCTACGTCTCCAACAGGTACCACAACACCTCATCCCTTGGTGACATGCTGACCAGCCTCCAATGGCCGTCACTCGAGGTCAGGAGGAGACAAGCCCGCCTAGTGATATTCTACAAAATCCAGAACGGCCTTGTCAGAACAACACAAGTGTACCAAACAACAACTCCCAGACAAACCAAAAACACAAACGAACTAGCGGTCCAGGTCGATCCTAGCCTGTAGAACCCAGAGCCGGAATGAGTCCTACTACCCCCGGACCATCAGAGACTGGAACAGTCTGCCGCAGCACACAGTGTCTGCTCCGAGCCTTGACACATTCAAGGCTCGTCTCCTGAAGTAGCTGCCATCATGGCCCCCGATTTTAATCCGCACCGAGTTTTTAAAACCTCCGCACAATTACCGAGCATTGACATGCGCACACACCATGTGGCAGAATAGTCAACCAGTTGACGGTGGCCATTTATTGGAAGAAGAAGAGAAGAAGAAGGATGCGTCATGATTGAGCGGCGTGGTCAAAGAGTTTCCTGACCGTAAGAAGAAAGTGAAAACAAATAGGGAAACCCTACACTGAAAAAATTACCTCGTCATAAACTCGTCATTATGACAAACATATAGGTTGTCTTCCCAATAAACACGTTTTTGACAAGGGTAAAGTCGGCCTTGTCAAATAACTCGTCACATTCACAACTTTTATGTCGTCATGCAGTGACACATATACTGACACCATTTTTATGTTCAACATCAGGCATGTCAAAGCAAACTTGCAGTATGCTTACAGCACAAGTATTTACGTCGTCAAGTGCATTTGACGCAGTTTTGACTATGGGCAGAGTTGCTCTGGACTCTGAGTCCGTGCAATGCATGGCCCATCTCTCGTAGAAATTCACATGATTTGATATTGCTGTAATAGTAATTATTCCAAATTTGCATGGTATCAATGACGAGGATTTGACGAGTTTCGGGTTGTCAAATTTTGTCGCCGACAAGGCTAAAGTGCTCCGTTTTGGCACAGTCAAATTGACAATCGAAAACTTGTCATTTTGACAATTTTATGACGAGGTTATTTTTTTCAGTGTATAACATGAATTCCAGCGTGACGGAATCACGGTTTTTATCCGAATGAATTGAATATGTACACAGGGCCTTGCTAGTTTCAAATCTCGTCCAAATTGATACTATCTAAAAATTATTTATATCTCGGTCGCATACTGTCCATTCTGCAGATAATTAGACATATCAAGTGCATGTAAAACTTTTTATTTGCATCGGGAGTTGCGTTACGTAATCAAAAAAATTTGGACATATAATTTTTGATCACATAACATGTTTATTCTTATCTCTGCTCGGCAAAGAGATTTATCAACAACAATAAAGTGAAACTTTTCACAAAACGACACTATGACCTTTCACACGACATCAAATATATTACTTATCTAGTCATTTGTTTGAGTTTTGAAGTATTCCACGTGACGAAATTAAGTAATCGATCATGACGGAATCACTGATTGAAATCCATAATAATTGATTGCTGTACTCGCACCAGTCACGGGCGAGGGCGACGGTCATGAGATGCTCCTGCGGCAAGGCTGGCAGGATCAGAGGGTTTGCAACTTGCTCAACCTCGCGATGAAGATTTCTCCACCGAGCCTTGTGTATTCCCACACCTCCAGGAATATCCGTGGAGATGATGGCACAGATGGTCGTTTCTAGGTTGGGATTGGACCCTGGCAGGGCCTGCTGAACCGAAGCGTCGCAGGAACTGACTGTCTATGGCCAACTCACCGCTGCCGTGGAGCTGAAGTCCCCCCACAACGGATCAGGGAGGAGGCTCCTGTCGTGCTGGGATGGAGGTGACGATATTTGGAACTCGTTCTCCAGTCGCGCTGGTGAGCACCTTTGTGGGAGTTTGAGGCTGTACTCCGGCCAGTCCGGAGTATGGGATGACATCCAGGGCCGTCCACCGGTATCCAGTTGCAGCCATTGACCTCGTGGATGAGGTCGTTGATAAGGATGTCGAACTACACTCCTGTCTGTGGTTAGCCTCATCGCACACAACCCCCCCCCCCCTGTTCCCGTAGAAATTGTCCATTTTGTGTGTATATCATTCCGCAGTAGCTATTTTGCGGTTTACTTTGAACACCACGTTTGCCGATATCACTGACGCATTTCTGTTTGACCCACACGAGTAGTGGTGAAGATGACAAAATCAACAACTGCACATAACATTTACGAAAACGCGGTAGGTTTTGTTAGTTTGCGCATTGTTTGTCACGCGTGTTGTTGGAACGAGTGTAGTAGAAGGTGTCTGACATCTCAAGGGCCCATTTCTTTCAAAACCGCTCCACAAACAAGAGATAAAATAGACTAAATAAATCAGATTTTTACACAAAACCCCGCGAACCCATGGCCATACACCCGACCTTGACCTTGTCTTGTTGTTAGAATGTTACACTGCCCCACTTCTGGGAAAAATCCATGATCTGTATTCAGTTTCGAATCTCCATTTATCGCCCAGTAGTGACACATTTCTGCAAGAAAACTATCACTGCTGATCAGGGTCCTCGGTCGGGGGCGCGTTCGCTTCTTACTAGAAGAAGAGTCAGTGGTAGCCCCAGTGACTAACTTGCATACTGATTTTCGATGTCGGGCTGAAGACGGGAGTCTTGGTGGTGCAGATCCAGACGCGGAGCTGCCAATGGACTGAGGGTCGGGGGCGAATCCGGATTTGTGATACAGTGTGGATTTTTCCCATGGGAAATACAGGTCTTTGAGTAAGTCGAAAGGGTCATAATGACTTTCTGCCGCTGGGGCGTCGTCACTAGATGAGGAGTCACTGTCTGCTGATCTAGGCGGGGTCTGGATCACCTTCATACAGTTTCAGTATGTCTATGTGTACCACACGTGTCTGTCGTGGGTTAGACACTAGCGCAATACAATAGTCCACGTCAGTCACTAGTTTGAGTACTTGAGGGCAAACTTGCTTTTTTGCGTGAGCAGCAGGTAATAATACCGTAACAGGTTGCCTCTCTTGAACTGTATTCGTTCTTTGGCATGGGCGTCTAATCCTGTCTAATTTTCTGTCTGATGGCGGCTTTTTCGAGGTGGTCGCAGGCGCAGGTATTCAACATACTCTTCATAGGTCGGGAAGACGAGGTCGACTGGCAAGTTGCATTCATGACCATACACCATCAGATGGGGAGTGCCCAGTCGATGAGAGGACAGAAGTGTGATATGCTATCAGGACGAATGGTAGATGCGCTGAGCATGTTGAGCAGAGCCGTTTGAACCACTCAACCTGTCCATCACTCTGTGGTCGATAGGGGGTTGTATGGATCTTTTTGGGTCCCATTTTGGCGACCATGTAGTGAAACAGGGCGGACTCGAATTCAGTTTCCTGATCACTGTGGACGGCTTTGGGGACCCCGTGGTTTATGATCCACCTATTGATGAGGGCGTTGGCGACATTAATTGCCATATGGCGGCACAGAGGGAAGGTGCCGGTATACTTCATCAAGTAATTCGACAGGACTAGAATGTACCTATATCCACATTCTGTGACTTTGTGGGTGTCCAGGATGTCCATGGCGATTCTGTCAAAGGACACACCAGTCAGCAAATGCGTGAGTGGCGTTCACTTGGGTGGCAGCTGTCCTTTTCGGGTCGTGCACCATGGACAGCGGGCACACCATCAACCAACATCGAGGGTGAGACCGAGTCTTACTCATATAGTAGTTGGCAGAAGTGTTTGGATGACTGGGTGAATGGTGGGTCTTGCTTGACTCCTCCTGATGAGGACGTTGTCTTGCAGGACGAGGAGGTTCCATCATGTGATGAGGGTTTTGAATTCCTCTCCTTGGCGTGCTGCCTCCCTGGGTGTTGGCTCGGTTTGGTCCTGACCCACTGGTAGACTTTCCTGACATTGGGGTCGGTTTTCTGGACCGCGATGATGTCGGTAGTCAAATAGTCCGATAGTCATTATTGGCTGTCGATGACGATGTCGGTTGTTCAGACACGATGCTCTGGCATGCTGATATCATTTGAGATTACACGGGCACACAGACATTGTCATTGTCCAGTTTCACAGGTTCCGGCGCCATGTCTAGAACTTTTTTTTCTGTCGGACAGGCAGTCCCCCTCAGCTGGTCTCTGGTTCGGTGTCGTTGACTTCATTCTTGCAACTATGGCAGCGATAGAGTCCGTCAGCTTTGCCATTATGTTTCCAAGTGCGATGCACAATTTGAAAGTCATATTGTTTCAACTTCGCCAGCCATTCTGCGAGCATTCCATCTGCGTCATGATAGTTTTTGAGCCACCACAGGGAGCAGTGGTCCATGCACAACAAGAACTGGCTGCACAAGAGGTAGTGGCAGTAGAGCTGAACCATTTCCACCACCACGAGGAGCTCTCCTTACATCGTATAATAATTATTTGGTTTAAGCGAGAGGGTCTTGCTGGCGAATCTGATTGGTAACTCCTTGCCGTTGACGTGTTGAGAGAGGATGCTTCCGAGCGCTATTCCACGTCGGTGTTGAGGATGAAGATGTCGTCTTCCAAGGCCAATAAATGGGCGAGTTCGGGTGCTCTGCAGATGGCATCGTGCAGGTGCTGGAATGGATTGCATTGTGGCATGCCTCAAGTGAATCGGCATTCACCTCGGGTGAAGGCAATAAGGGGTTCAGCGATCATGGTATATCTTTTGTTGAACAGCTGGTGATAGTTCATGACCACTAGGAATGTCGGTTATTCCGCAGGGCGTTCTTGTTTTGTTCTTGTTCAGGTTGATGCATATCGCTTGGCCGCTGATGATGAAGCGAGATACAAGATTGGAACAACACATACTTCTACGGCTGAAGTTGTGAACCGGCTGAGCAGATCCTATCGAGGATGGCTTCCAGGTTATTGAGGGCATGCTCGAATGTCCTTCCATAAGCGATTACATCGTCCAGGTATCACATGCACCTAGTCCATAGACAACCTCGGGGGTCCGTCTCCGTAATATGCTCGAAGGTGGCTGGGGCATTACTGAGTCCAAAAGGCATGATTTTGAAATCATACAGTCCTTCCCTTATGGCGAAGGCTGTCTTTGGTCGGTTGACAGGGTCGACACCGACTTGCCAGTAGCTGGAGGCGAGGCCCAGTGCCGAGAAGTAACAGATGCCATTCTTTCCATGTGACGTTGTTCAGTCACCGATAGTCCACACAGAAACAGACTTGGCTGTTCTTCTTCCAGACGAGGACGACTTGGGAACTCCGTGGAGATTCCGAGGGTTGGATGACGCCCAGTTTGACCTACTCGTCTATAATATGCTGCTGCATCTGTGGGATATGTCGTTGTCACTGTTTGATGGGTGCTGTCATCCCAGGATCAATGCAATGTTGAACCACTTCAGTGTGTCTGATGGTTCCATCGGAATGCATGAAGTCATCTTGATACTGGTAAATAAGGTTGGCGTAACTGCGGCGCATGTAAAGGGGGCGAGTCCAGCATGATCCTCCATTTCCTGGAGATGCTGAGGTAGGTCCTTAGTAGTTGTCGAGGTTGTGACGAGGGTCAACATCGTCGCTCCATCGCAGCAGTGCTCTGATGACTCTCTCGATGGGGTTGGCGATGGTGAAAGGGTCGGAGCAGGTGAGAGTCACTTTGGTGTCGACAAGGTTGACAACCATCACCTTGATGCATTGACGGTCGAGGGACATGAGTGTTCATCCCATGATGAGAAGTTCATCATTGGTTGGACAATCCGTGGATGATGTTGGACTCTCACTCTGGACGTGGGGGTGAACTCGATGACAGCTTCACTGCTGGGCAGTATGGTCACGACTCGGCGGACCGCTAGTGATACCACATTGACAGAATAGTCTTTTTGGGCAAACATGACTACTTTGCCGATTTGGATAGTCCCTGAGCCGAGTATCATGTCATCGTGTATGGTTGCTACACATCAAGTCAGTGTTAGCCAACTTGATGTCTATTATTTCATCGATCAGGGTTTGGTCACCATTCACATCCCTGATCGTGGCACTGGTGGGTCACAGGATGCCAATGTCTTATGCTGGTGAGTGCACCCGTTCATGGAATCGTTGTCGGCGAGGTGGGTGCTGGGGTCATGGGGCAGACACCCGTTCGTGGAGCTCAGGCTCCATGGGAGTTCGGGGTCAGCCAAGGGCCTGAGGTATTCAGCAGTGATGGTTGATTGACCTCCAGTGGTCGTTCTTGGAGCACAAGCAATTTGGGCGCAGGCACTGTTGGGACAGGCACCGGGACATAAATGACATCCGCTCGAGAGCTTGTCAATGATTTCGGGTTGGCAGAATATCCTCAGCCGCTCATGGTCGATCTTGCTGAGTGTGCTGCTGACGACAATCTGCCTTGAGGACAGCTGTCAGCATCAGCGTATGTGGTGAATATTGTAACGGTTTTGGGGTGTTCCCAAAAGCTTCCCAAGGTAATTCGTGTATATTTTGTGATATTACGGTTGAATAACGGTTTATTAAAGAGTATATGTGTTAAAAGGTTCATATGGTTGCATATTCATGGTTTTAGAAAGGTGTTCCGCCTTGGAACTTAGAATAATTCAATGTTGGTAAAGCCGGAAACGGAACCGGAACTGGAGACAGAGCCGGAGACGGAGCCGGAGACGGAGCCGGAACAATGGAGTACAAAACGTAATGACGTTATTTCCAGAAGGTCATGTGATCAGCCTCGTTTTCGGTTTAAAAGGTGACGTGTCAGCCAATGATTGGTTCTAGCATGTTTTTGGGAAATCCGGAAAAATCAGTGTTTTGGCGGACTATGACGTCACAATAGGTTGGTCACATGATGTGGGTCTCAGGTCTATAAAAGCCCCCGCTTCGGCGGGAACGGCGGTGTTGGTGTCCTGACGTCGACCTGTGCAGACCCCTTCTCCCATAGCAGAGTACTCCCTTGCTCCGGCTTGAGTCATGAAGATGATTACAGTTTATGTCTTCTGACTGTACACTTAGAGAAATAAATCTGAAAACTTATTCCGGGGTGTTTTTTCCGTGTTCGTTAGGGAACTTGGAAGTTATGATAAAGTTAAAGTAAACGGAAAAGAGAAAGTAATACGGAGAAGAAGGGAGACAAGTTAACGGTCGGTTAAGACAAAGTTTGTGACGACGTCTGAGGGTGATCCAGAATCCAGATCACCGGAGAAGAAGACGGAGACGGAGACGGAGGTGGAAGCGGGGGACCCACTGCGGAAGCGGTACCTGACGGAGCAGTTGCAGAGACAGGAGCAGTTGCAGTATCAGAGGCGGAGACGCTTCTAGGATTCCCATTTCAGGTGCAGTCGCGGTTGTAGTGGAGACAATAGCAGCGGAGTGGATGCAGAGGCGGTACCTGACGGAAAAGTTGCAGAGTCGGAGGCGGAGACGCTTCTAGATTCCTCATTTCAGGTGCAGCCACAGTTGCAGAGAGGGACGGGAAACAACGGAGCAGTTGCGGAAACGGTGACCCGACAGAGCAAGTTGCAGTATCCAGAGGCGGAAACGCAGCCGGGATTCTTACTTTCAGGTGCAGTTGCAGATTCCAGTCGGGAGAAGAGAACGGTTGGAGGTCCATTCCAGACCACGCTACCAACCTTTAGAGACTTCTTGCCGTGATCAAGCCGTACAAGCAGCAGTGTCCCCGGAATTTTCCGTTCCAGCTCCGGTTAACTAAAACCAGACTCAACCACCTTCCAAGAAAACCGTGTTATCCGGACGTCACAGAGGGGGCAACCCCGTTACAATATCATCACACAAATTTGTTAGCAACAAAGTCTGGTTGGTCATTGACGAATTGAGTAATCACTGTCTTTTACCTGGACTTGGGTGTAACATCGTGGAAGATTTGTTCTGCCAGGGCAAGGAGACACTTTAGAAAGTGTTCTGCATCCTCTTAATGTTCTCGCCCTATAAACGGGAAATCGTCCCTCTTCGACTGGCGTCGGGGTGCAGGATCCCAACTCTCAAGGAGTAGGTGATGGAAGTCGGCCCATTGCGTGCCAATGGGGATGTCGAGGGCGAGTGCCTGGGCGCGGCCACGCAAGGTACCCCAGAAGGTCGTGGCCTTATTCGAGGCAGTGTATGCAAAAGCTGAGGGTAAATGTTCGAAGTCAAATTTACCTCCTTGAAGATTTCCCGGGGGTGAGTAGGTCCTGTTCGAGGAGAGTCGTGGGCGCTGGTGCTGATGGAGTCGGCGCGAGTGCTGGTGGTAATAGAGCAATGAATTCGGGTGTTGGCGTGATGGGTGCTTGCGGCACGAAGACTTGGGGCATCGGCTCGTTGGGCGCTTGCGGCACATAGACTTGCAGCGCGGGTGCATTGGTTGCTTGCGTCACGGGCGTGTTGTGCACTTGCGGTGCAGGTGCGTTGGGCGCTTGCAGCATGCATAATTGATGTTGGATGATCGGCACACTATCAACATGTTGTGGGTATACCGCTGGTGCATATCCACGCACAGGGTACTCGGTGGGCGCCATTGTCGCGTAGATCACCTCCAGAGCGAAGGTCACGTACGCCGGTCGAGCTTGCAGTGGGGGTGTTGCATCATGGACGTGCAACGCTTGAACTGTTGCATACACTGCTGGCGCTTGTATTCCAATGGTGGTGGGCGCGGACAAGACCTGAGTGATGAGCGGCGCAGAGTTGTGATAGAAGCCGATGTGACGATCGAGTCTCCAGTCACATGTCAGGTGGTAGCTCTGGCTTGGGATGCTATCGGTGATTCATAGGCACTCCAGGGGGTAACTTTATCCTGGCCCGACACCCCACTCGATGAGGAGGCGATGAATTACCTCCAGCCCCAGCTCCGGCTGTACCCTCGCAGACGTCCGCGCATTCTCCTGCGAAAGCATCGCAGGTGGCTCCGTGGCCCTTCCTGGCCCACCGGGAACCAGCCTGGTAGCCAAACCCCCTGTGGGTTGGTGCACCTGCATCACCAGTGACTGCTGTGCAAGCGGCACCGGCTACCGCGTCAAGCCTGTCTCCGGACGAGTATGACATGGAAGAATATGATCTTGGCACTACGCAGATGATTGAACTGGACGTAGTGGCGCTGATGAGGGATCCATGCTGGTACCTGCCCTTGTCTTTTAGGCGGGAGCCGGTCCAGTTCCTTGTAGATTCTGGCTCGGAGGTTATCCTCGGAGGTTCAGGTCCACTTTGGGTTGACTGGACAGGCCCTAAAATGGATAGAATCCTACATGGACGCTCGAACTCAAAGGGTAGCAATCGGAAGCTCTCTTTCTGAGGAAGTCCCACTCTAGTACGGGGTTCCCCAAGGCTCGGTACTGGGGCCGAAGCTTTTCACAATGTACACGCACCCACTTGGAATGGCCTTGAGACAACATGACGTCAAATTTCATTTTTACACGGATGACACCCAAATCTATGTTTCCGTTAAGCCAAAACTTCACGTGTCGTCGATGCGTGATCTTGAATCATGCATTGCTGACGTTCGTCAATTGATGCAAACAACCTTCTGAAACTAAATGATGACAAGACTGAGCTGGCCGTGTTTGGCTCCAAAAGCAGCCTGAACGCTCTTGGCGACATCTCTCTGAGAGTTGGTCAGCACGAGGTCGCGCCCAGTCAACATGTGCGCAACCTTGGGGTTGTCTTCGATCAGACCTTAGTCATGGACGAGCAAGTCACATCTGTATCCAGATCCTGCTACATGCAACTGCAACGGATTTCGCGCATCTGAAAATGGCTGACAACAGACGCACTGAGATCATTGATCCATGCAACAGTGACATCACGTCTAGACTATGCAAATTCACTTCTGTCTGGCCTGAACGCTGTCCAAATGAATCGTCTCCAGAAGGTACAAAACAGTTGTGCCCGAATCATCACCCGCACTAGTAGACGTTGTCACATCACGCCTGTGTTACAGTCACTTCACTGGTTGCCAGTTAAGTTTCGCATCCAGTATAAAATCCTGACACTGACTTTCAAAACAGGGCAGTATAACGCACCAGCCTACCTGTCTTCTCTGTCGGCCCAGTATGTTCCTGCTCGGTCGCTGCGCTCTGCAGATAAATCCTTCTTGGTGGTACCAAAGTTCAAAACTTCTTTCGGAACGAGGCGATACAGTGTCTAGGTGCCCAACTATACAACAGTCTTCCAACAAAACTATGAAACAGCACTTCCTTTTCAAGTTTCAAATCAGGACTCAAAACACATTTATTTGATTTGGCATATAATGTATCTCGTCAACTCTGTGTGTACAGCGCCATGGGCTGGTTACCAGGAATGGCGCTATAAAAATGCTTGAATGTATGTATGTATGTATGTATCCTCATAGCCACAGGGACTTTCAAGCGGGAACCCGCTCTCTGTGACCTTGATATGCTGGATCCTGGCCGTTACAGCATCCGTATCTATGGTATCATCGATTTGCCTATTACCCTTGGGGACAAGGTGTATACAACAGAGACAATCGTTGCGGATATCGGTGCAGCCGGGATCATTGGGATGAACTTTCTCTGGATCCACCGGGTGATCGCCAACTTTAGTGCCGGCGAGCTCCGGATGGGAGAGGACACGCATTTCCTCTTCCGGGCGGGTCCAACCCGTTCATTCCATCTCCGGGCGGCATGCACAACCACTGTGCTGCCCTACAGTGAGATGATCATCGAGGCGAGGCCGCGTCATCCGCGCATGCCCCTTGATGGTCGTCCCTGTATAGTGCAACTTGTGAGTAATTTCGGGATACCCGACTCGTGCTGGATGGGGCTTGGTCAAGTCCAACTCTAGCGTGATACCTATCCTAGTGGTGAATCCAACTAATGCTCCAGTTGTACTGCGCCGCGGGAGTGTAGCAGCCATTTGCACACTGGCAGCATCTAGTAGAGTGATCCCTGACGATCCTGTGTGCCACACGGCCTGCGCGGAGGCGGCCTCCGGGGATGACCTCTTCACTCTACCGGACCATTTGGAATGTCGTGTTTGAAGGATGAGTCTGAGTATGAGCGGTCCTTGCCCCCCGTGGTGATGGCCGCCGGTACGCCGCCGGACGTAACGGATGACGAGCCGAACTACTTGGGTGGCTACTTTTCCGGCACAACTGGCTGCGAAGCAGAGAGCTGACAGTGCTCTGGCACCGGTTATGAAGGCCCTTGAGACCTGCCAGAAGCCCTTCAAAGCTGAGCGGAAGACCTACAAGGAGACACAATCCCTAGTATCCCAGTGGGAACGACTCGCCTTGAGGGACGGCCTCTTGTACCGGCGCTATGAGCTACCGAGCCCGGGTGACCGGTCACCTGGGAATCCGGAGGACCGTCCATCCGCTACAACAGCACTTTCACTGGCCTGGTAGCGGACTGGATGGGCAACGGTGGTGCACAGCTTGCCCACGGTGTCAGAGTTCCAGATCCTGTCCGCCACCCCTTGACCAAGGTTCAGGCTGGCACACCTTTTGACCGGATCACTTTGGATATTATGGATACTCACTGGGTCACTCCGCATGGGTTCCGGTACATCCTGGTGATCTCGGACTATTTCACCAAGTACACTGATGCCTACCCTCTGCGGCACCAGACCGCGGACGAGGTGGCTCGGTTGCTGGTGAATAGGTGGGTGGTTTACCATGACTCGGATCAGGGCACGCAATATGGAAGCAACCTGTTCCGGAACCTGGCATATATGCTAGGGAGTACCAAGGTCCGGTCCACCCCTTACAGACCCCAGTCTGATGGACAGGTCGAACGATTTAATCGATCTATCCTGAACATGCTGGCGGCCTTTATGATTGATCATGCAAATGATTGGGATGACCACCTCCCTTACGTCTTAATGGCGTACAGGTCGTCGTTCCACTCCTCAACCGGGTTGACACTGCATGCGATGTTGTACGGCCGGGAACTCAATCTGCTTGTGGATATCATGTATCCAACTGTGGTGGAGACCGGACCGGTACCCCAGTGCGGTCCAGAGTATGTGGAGTGGTTTCGCTGGGTCCTGGGGACCACCCACGACTTCGCGCGAGCGAGCCTGGATGAGTCGGCCATCCGGCAGAAGCGTGGCTATGACGTTGTGGACCTGTGGGTGTGGGTGTGGGTTGGTAGCTTTGCTGTCCTATTTCTTACATGTATATATATGTATTTACTATGTCCTATTTAGCACACCGTCTCTTTCGGCGGATGACCTTCCAAGGTCATCATCCTTTCTGGAACCTCGTTCAAAATTTTAGCTTCTTTATTAGGGTTTATTCAAAATTTCGGAGCGCGTTTCAGTATAGTCATTAATTTCGGGGGTCGTTCCCCATTCTTCCGAAACACTCTTAAGGTCTGAGTCTTTTTGCGCCGTGACTTCCGGGTGCCGCTCACCTTGCTTCCTTCTGGTTCCGCCATGCGATGCTTCCGTTGTGTTTCGGGAGCATGTTGGGGACCAACATTGTAAGAAGGGGGTAATGTGGTGATTTAGCCCAAAGATCAGGCTATTCTTTGTAAACACTACTCTTGTTTTGGCCGCTTCACATTCTATATTGTCTTTTATCGATTTATTATACTGAAACAATGGTCTTACATCATCTCCCGTGCTCTTGGCTCTGGTATAAATACTGGGGCTGCGCTTTGTGTGTTCCGAGTGGTCTCAAGAGCTAACAGAGCTCAGCCATGAGCTCCTTGCACTTTTCGGCTAGGGGGCCCATCAGGCCTCAGGGACGATTTCCAATAGGGGGCCCAGGAGGGGGACCATGTTGATTCGGGGCTCGTCCCTGGGATCACCGGTCTCTCGCCCTGGAATGGTGCGACACATGCTATGGCAGACCGTTGAGCTGTATAGGGTTCTATCCCTGCGGTAGTGCCGTCGGCGAGCAACATGCTCACGTGCGCAAGTTCTGTGGTGCCGGTCCCATGGCATCTCAGGCTCCGCATACGCCTACATTACCATAACTAATGTATATGTATGATGATGATGTTGTTGATGTTGATGTGTTATGATGTGATGTATGACGGCCAGACTCCTGGTTGTAGTTCTAGAAATTACGACATCCGCCGCGTGCGCCCTGTGCGCCAAACGTTACATATATATATGGCACAACTTTTGGTGACCTTCAACTAGACCTAGAAGACCTTGAAGGCCAAATCTAAAAGTATCGTCCGACCTGTTTGTGAATTGGTCTTTACAGACACAATACTTCTTGACAGAGTCATACGCAACATACCTAATGGTGACATTGAAGTTCACAAAGATGACCTTGATTGGTATATCTCAAGGTCATGTGTATATCACCTGCAATGCTTGAAATCAAAATTGGTCGGTAACCTATTTTAGCCCTTTGTCTAATTTTGTAATGCTCATACGGTTTCGTTGATAGGCACAACTTATAATAAATGCTTTTAATGGAATTAATGTGGTGCAAAAAACTTACAGAAAGAAGCGGACATACTACTACATGTATAAGATTGTTTCATAAACATTAAAACGCAACATTATCTTGTGTCGTTTATTGTAGTCTGTAGATTATTGTGCGATACAGTCTTACAAAAATCTACGCATATTCTGCATATTGCACAAGATATAGCACAAATTACATCATCGTGTTGCAATATATAGTTCTTGTTACAGAATTTCCAAAGATAACCCACACTGAACCTTTTGGGAAATCAAACTGAAAGCATAAATCTGGTAAAATATCTAACATTGAAAGGCATTTTTGTCTCCTGGTATCTTTAATAGCTTACATCCCACAAGAATTATTATCACGACCCATCACACTACTTCACAATGATCAATGCTACACTCATTTTGAAGCATAATTATTTCCAAGTAATGTACAACATAATTTACCAAATAATGCTAAAATTTGCTCTCAAAATGCATATAATTAGAACAATGTAGGCATTAAATATGTGCAATCAATAGACAGGCAGCTACCACAGTGTGCAGTGTGTTGGTTTTAGACTTCCCCTTCGATGAACACAGCTGAAAATCTTTATGTATTTCTGGTAATATTTACAATATAAAGTGTCTGGAGCGCATCATACACCAAATTCAACATAATTTAATTTCTGAGTAAATTAATAATTATTTGGAAAGACAAAATATGTTGCAAATACACAAAATGGACCAGTGCTAGATTATATATAATATATATACAAAATTCAGTATCCTTGCACTAACATGACATATTCACAGACACACATAAACACCATCAACATGACGTAAGGGCTGTCCTATTTATTGCGTCCGCAGTTGGTAGTCTCCATTTTGTGTGATGTATCGAACCCACGGCAAAGCTTGATAGCCACTCTTCTCTATGATCTTGAGGTACCGCACCTAAAGATAAGAAACACAGGAATGGTAATGAACAAATGTTACCCATACATGAACATTTATGAATGCTTGGGTAAAACTGTTAAGTTCCTGATAGTTTCCTATCAGAGGGTGATCAACATTTTGCATTACTGTATTTGATTGTAGATTTTCCTAAAAAAAAACTTATTATAAGCTCAGCCAAAAGAATGTAGCTTTCAATGTAACTACATAGTCATCCAAAGTGCACACTGTATAGCAGCAAGATTATTGTTCATAACTGTTACATGCATTGTATTTGAGCAAACCGCAAGTTTGGTAGATACAGGGTTACGATTTGAGTATTTTGTAATGAGTATATACAGCAAGGTCCTGCTTTATGCCAAAGCAATACAAGTACTTGGAACTTCAATATGGGCCCATAAGGGCATGTAGCTCACACATGCAACTCCAAATAATCAAATACCTGTATTCCAGAGACAGTGAAGTAAGGTATTTCGAAGCGCACATGTATGGGCGGTCTGCCCTCGGAATCCTCTCCTAGAACACTGGGCAGTCCAAAGTGAGCACGCATCAGGTACTCCTTGCCACCCTGCGAACACAGAGTATACCATATATACCACCACCACAACTTGACCGTCAATATTCATAGTGAGATTATAATACTGTAAACCCCTGAATTTTTCGCGTCCATTGATATAAAAGATTTTCACATTTTTAATCAGAAACGCCAAACTTCTGAATGCAAATGTTTTGTTCCCAACCCAATCAAATTGAAATGCAAATGGAAACGCGAAATTAAATGGCTACAAACATGTCCATATCGTGAAAACGTGAACTTAAAGGGATGTGAAATTAAAGGGGTTTACAGTTACTGATATCCTTAAGGTTCACATCATCATCAATCCCTGTTATATGTATGTGTACTCACAGGAAAAGACTTTATGGTCCAGATAACTGCATTTTGATCTGGAGCATATTTACAGCTCCCAGAAGTTGTCTTAAACTTGGGCGAGTCAGCATCGGCAGGGACTGGAATCACGATCTCTACATTGTTGGCAGTGGA
This sequence comes from Terebella lapidaria, assembly GCA_949152475.1. Classification (NCBI taxonomy): domain Eukaryota; kingdom Metazoa; phylum Annelida; class Polychaeta; order Terebellida; family Terebellidae; genus Terebella; species Terebella lapidaria. The sequence continues at coordinate 28,068,617 of OX424557.1, read as the reverse complement.
TCGCCTCTTGAACTGACTTTTGGCCTGTGGATGCGAAAATTCAGTCTGTACATTCAAGTCGACACAAATCTACTTCATATTCCATCAAAGATACAGTTACATGAATGTTGAGTGAATGCCTTAAAGATGATACTTTCAAAGAGCTGTGTCATATGCATCCTGATGTACCTTGATCATGTACTCCACTCTGCTGTGCGCGTGTCTCTCAATGACAGACTCGACCCATATCAAGGGCTTCACCTGTGACGAACCAGCATGACAAAGCATGAACTGTCTGCTCCAGTATACAGGTCAAGCTACACAACGATTCAGCCAAGCAAGAAGTATCGTCCCTATACTTACGTGTGTGTTCAGCCTGTAGGACATGAGCTCAAACTCCCCATCGGGTGGAATGAATGAGATGGTTCGATCATTCTCGAATCTGGACAGACGCACACACTGGTGGAACTTCACATCCTCAAGTTCCACAGATTTGCTCTTTCCTCCTGCGAAAGTTGGAACGTCAGGGAGATATTACTAGAAGCATTTCTCACTTGGCTACCCCAGTCATAGTGGCACTGGAGTTCTCAAATTTGCAAATTTTTTCAATGTTATGAAACTTACTTCCTGTGCTCTCGAAGAGAACTTTGTCGTTGAGACCCAGTCGGAGTTCTGGCATTCCAGACAAGTACACCCTCTTCTTGATGCAGCCGACTATCTCACTGCGCAATACGTTACCATTGGCACTCACCTGTAATTAATCATAATCTGTATGCTAAATCATATAAGACAAACATTCACACCAATGTACTTAATAATATCCTGTTACTTACCAGCAAATTGACTGATTCTATAACATCCAAGAACACTTCGTTCTTGCGATATTTAATGCCTTCAGATCTCCAGGACACAGCATTCGTCACGGCCATTGGAGGTCTCGGGGCGACTTCCAACTTGTGTCCTTCCTGAGTGATGTATCTGTTACACAAAAAAAGTTATTTTAATGATTTCAGGACATACAATTCAAGTGATTCCATGCATAAAGAAACTGGTGGTACAGAAATCTGAAACATACATTATTTGACTAAACTTAATATAACAATTGTAACGTTAAACATCATTCTATTCAGATAAAAATTGATATCTGTTTTTTGTTCATATGTAGTCATAGGATGACAAGCTCACTCCTGTAAAATTTTGCTGTCGGTGGTTTGTGGGTAACCAAAGTCCATGAGTTCATCAAGCAGTTCATAGATGATGACGAAGTTGTCTCGGATACTTTCCTCTTCCAGCTCTTTGAAGTACTCACAGAAAACCTAAACATAACCACATGATCATTCAGTAATATTTTAACAACGATGACATACACATTCTCAAGATTATGTCCAAGAATATTGGAAATTTTAGAATCAGTTTTAATTGCTACAAACTTGGTGACTGACCAAAACTCACTTGTACTATTTTGTGCAGAAAAGTGAAGACTAAGGCAACATTAGCATTCTTCTTGGTAACTGAAACCACTGCAGTAATTGGCTCAGGAATATACACAGGTAAAGAAGCGACATCCAAAATTTGCATGCACACAAATGGCAAATATCCATGTACCATGATAGAGCTCAAGTTTTTACAAAGTAAATGGCACTGGTATACATTATTGGCCATCGCGTCGCGCTGGTCTTCTAAGATTGGGTAAAAACAGACCCACGGAGGGTAGGTATGAGTGGGCCCGGTCCTGCTATCCTTTGTTAAACATAAGTACCGGTATCTCAACAAAAGGATCACAGCACTTCCAAAATTAATATTTCTGATTGTTTCCATGAGGTTTACATTTTAATCTTGTGAATAAACGCAAATACTGTGAGAGCTTTGCGATATTTGTTGATTTACCATAATACATACGCATACAACATAAATATTGAGCTAAATTTCTGATGTTGGCAGAACAATAACAAAAGGTTGCCAACTTTTATAGTTTACGATATAAAAGTGATTAAATATGATGACAAATATTTTTTACACCAAAATAGACGCATAAACTAACAATTCGATCCAAAACGTTGGACAATATTAAAACCATGGAATGTCTGTGCTCGGATATACATCAACAGATATGAACTTCTTTGTTTATTAAATGGAGAATAACGAGCAATTTAATCCAATGATTTAAGGGTATCAATCACATAAACTTTCCCATCCCAACATATTTCCGCTGGCCACAAAAATAATTCTCTCCACTGTAGGTTACTTGTAACACAAACAAGTAACTGTAAAATAGGGAAAATTCCTTTGCATCATATCAGCAGTAAAGGATACAATGCAGGTTGTTGTATTTGATGTAGATGAAGGTATTCTCTCCATGCTGGATGATTGGCGTCAGGTTTCCTTCCTCCTCCTTCTCCATCAGAAGTGGCATGAACTTGTCGATGGCTGACATGTCAATGTCTCCACGGTAGTTACGACATATCAGCACCTGCAACAGATTCAGTTAACTACATGTAGTATGCATCAGTGATGATACCTTATGTGCCAATTAAATATTCCTTCACACAGATTTCTTGGATTTTTAAACAGGCTTACCTTGCCCTTGATGTCAAGGACAAATACTGCAGATGCAGACATGATGCTGAATGTCACCAGAACTCCTACAGATAAAAGTAATTTATAATTATGTGCACGTATAACAAACCAATTTGTGATTGTGTGATACTACCCAATATTGTAAGAGCAATTATTACGGAGCAATCATTCTATCTGTTTATCTATATCTAGTATCTGACACAAGCAGAAGATATAGTGGGTAATTTAATCCCCTGAATTGATTATCAACAATGAGTGAAATTATAAATAATCTACGTTATATAACATGTATAAAAGTGGTAATTGGTGTGAAATGGAACTGAAACAATATTGCAGGCATCAGTGACCTATAACCTGATCATGGTGTCCAATTTTATTAGGTTACCGGACCTATGGTCCAATAACCTATTGGCTTGGCGTTGCATCGTCCGTCCACATTTTTTTCAAAATGGCGGTCATTTTTGTCGAAAAGCAGCCAATTTCTGACTTTGGCAACCATTTCCTCAAAAACTGTTCAGACTGTTTTGAGATTTTTATTTCAAAAGATTGCCCCCACAGGGCTAGAATTTCGTGAAATTTTGCGAGAATCCTATTCTCATATACTCCATTATATTTTGTGAGAATCAAGGGCCATCTTGCGAGAATCTTTGCGAGAATCGGTTCTCGGATTCTCGCCGAAATTCTAGCCCTGCCTCACATACCTCTGTGATGTGTATGAGTTCCGTTGCCCCTGAATTGCTGCTCTGCGTGTGGCGACCATTTTCATTTTCTCGACAGGTTCCATGTTAAATTCTCCTACGCTTTATAACACATTATGCCTAATATCTCACTTAATACTAGACATAAAAGCCTATAGGCTTTGTGGCATCCCCCAATTTTTCTTTTCTTTTCTAATGGTGAAACTTGACTGTTATTATAATACATATACCAGGATTATTGAACACAGGTGGGAGTGAGAGTTCAAATTATAGCAGTTGCTCACTAGACAAATGTCCATCAGATATTTGTTTTAATCTCAATAGGTATTAAATGTACAGACATGACAGACATTCATAATACAAGCAAAAAGGAAATTATTCTGGGTTCTGACTAAGTAAAACAATGATAATTTGGTCACTGCATGTGAAATACAGCTAGAAAACAAAACAATGCATGTAGTTTCATCCAGATAAACACAGTGCTGTTTTAACTGAATACAATGAACAATTGACTGGCAACCAAGGCCCAGGCAGACCTTCAAAGCTGTTATCTTCAGTTTGGGTCATCATTATATAACCACCTATTGTTTTCTTTAGAAAGGGAAGGAGGGCATTGTTCCAACTTGTTGGTGTTAGTATAGTAAACTGGGGTGAGGGGACAGGAGAGGGGGGGGGGAAGAGGGGCAGTGCATACAAGTCACTGATACATTGCTACATTCATATGCAGATTAGACTGGCTGACAGTGGAGGTGGGGGAGGGAGAGGGGGGGGGGGTATTGCCTTATCACAGGCATTACTGAGCAGGGCTCTCATATACTGCACTGGCTGAGAGGGCAGAGCCTAGCCTCATGCTGGACATGCAGGCTGCAGTCAGTGAATACAGTAGCATGGCTCATTCACAGATTAACAGATTAGACTGGCTGACAGTGGAGGTGGGGGAGGGAGAGGGGGGGGGGGGGGGGTATTGCCTTATCACAGGCATTACTGAGCAGGGCTCTCATATACTGCACTGGCTGAGAGGGCAGAGCCTAGCCTCATGCTGGACATGCAGGCTGCAGTCAGTGAATACAGTAGCATGGCTCAGTCACAGTATTACATCTGCATGGGGGCAGGCGAGGGAAAAATTCTAAGTCCAAAAAAAAATACACCCAAAAAATTTTTTCCCCCTGGAAATTGCCTGAATCAAATTATGACATTGACAGGAATCGCCCGATTTTTTTTTCCAAAATGGCCGCTGGCGGCCATCTTGGATTTCGGGTCTCGACGAAAAACAATAGGGGTTAGGAGCAAAGTATTTCGGATGAGCTGTGAAAATTTCGAAAAGATAGATCGAGGCGTTCAAGAGTTATGATCCGGAAACCGAACGGCGGAAGAAAAAAAAAAAAAAAAAAAAAAAAAAAAAGAAAAAAAAAAAAAAAAAAACAGACAAAAACATAAGGCCTCCCGAAAAAAAAAAAAAAAAAAAAAAGAAAAAAAAAAAAAAAAAAACAGACAAAAACATAAGGCCTCCCGATTTTCAATCGGGATGCCTAATTAGAGACTAGGAATCAATTGTGGACACATACGAGCCGTCCGTCCTAAATTCGCCGCATCCCAAAATTCGCCAACTTGATATTATCAGAACTCAGAAGCTTGTTTTGTGGAAACTAAATTACTGGAACAAAGATTGGATATGAGAGTCTCAATTGACAATCGAACTTGTCAGTTTCATTCACATTACAAGGCCTAAAATCCATGTTGGCGAATTTAGGACGGATGGCTCGTAGGAAATGATGTATGCCGGATATTTTGATGACCTTGAATTTGACCTGAAGTATTCATTTTCAAGTTTAGAGCACAAAACGGCTAATATCTTGCTTTTTATCGACTTTACAGCTTAGGAATCAATTGTGGACATGTAGGAAATGATATAGTCTGAATATTCTGATGACCTTGAATTTGACCTTTGACCTCATTTTCAAGGTCAGAGTACAGAATGGCTAATATCTCGCTTATTATCAACTTTACAGATTATGAATCAGTTGTGGACATACCCCTGGTATAGGAAATGATATATGCTGAATATTGTCATGACCTTGAATTTGATCTCATTTTCAAGGTCTCACAGGACAAAATGGCTAATATCTTGTTCATTATCAACTTTACAACTTAGGATTCAATTGTGGACATACAGCAAATGATATATCCTGATGACCTTTAATTTGACTTTTGATTTCATTTTCAAGGTCACAGGACATAATGACTAACATCTCTCTTATTATTGAGTTTACAGCTTAGTAATCAATTGTGAACATATAGGAAATCATATATGCTGTAGTGATCAGAATCATTTGGAATTTCAAGCTCGATTAATTGTTGTAAAAATCGAGCGATCATCGAGCGCGGCTCGAGCTTTACAATTACATATCGCAAAGTGAAACCGAAGTTGGAAAATAAAATAAATTGTGTTTGCATCTTGTTGGTGCGAAATATGGCCTAAATTTCATGATTGCTATAGAAATCCATGCACAATGGATAAGTTGAAATAATCAATCATTCGTATTCAGACTCGAGCGCTCGAAATTCACAAAATTCCGAGTGAGTGCTCGAGATTCAGCTCGCTCGACTGATCACTAATATGCTGAATACTCTCGTGACTTTGAATTTGACCGTGACCTTATTTTCAAGACCAAGGGACAAAATAGCTATTATATATTGTCCGGTAACCTATCTTAGCCCTTGGGCTAATTTTAGATCTACTGCAGTTTACAATTTGGTCATTGCTGTTTCATCTTGAAACTTTATTTTTGAAAGTTGTTTAGGAGGTTTCACTGGATTTCCTTTGTGCTGGACAGTGGCTGTTACAAGGGCCACTTAAATTTCTTTAACCAAAGAAATTCTGCAAAAACTCCCCAGAATTTATCACAGGCATTAAGGCCTAACAAAAATATATTAAGCTTCCGATTTCTTGGCAGATATATCTGAGGCCAGTCAGGATTTTTTTTGGCAATTAATTTTTTCGACGATTGCACAGACAGCTCCGCCCCCTACAACCTGAATGTTCTAAATGTATTGGTTTTGTGATAAGTCTCCAGATGTCATATGCAAAGCGACTTTATAGTACTGCATGTTCTACTTCGTATTTTAATTAGCCATTTACACATAATTTCAAGAACTACCTATTTCTCAGCCCCAATCTTCAATGTGAACAAAGAAATTGTGAGCGGGAGTTATGATTTTTGAAGCTATATGCGCGATATACGAGCCGTCCGTCCTAAATTCGCCGCATTCCCAAATTCGCCAACAGGGTTTTCAGACCTTGTAATGCCAAAGAAACCAACCTGTTATATCATCAATCGAGACTCTGATATTCAATCTTTGTACCAGCAGTTTGTTTTTCATAAAACGAGATTCTGAGCTCGGATAATATTGAGCTGGCGAATTTTGGGATGCGGCGAATTTAGGACGGATGGCTCGTACTTGATTGAACCTTCACTGAAAACAAGAACCGTTTTTCACGAATCATGAAAAAATCTTGAGCCGCACTTGTTTTGTTGAAGAGGTCGGGAAATCGGAAACATTTATTTTGTTACAGCTGTAGACCTAATGTCTCAGACGAATGCAACCAGGCCTGTCCCAACCAGGCCTGTCTGTACAAAAACCTTCAATGGATAAATGAGACACAGCGGTAACAAGTAGGCTAGCGGACTCGTATCAGGCGTAAAATCAGCGTATGGCGTGTTGCAGCAAAATGAAGAAGTCAGTCTGTCAGAGGTTACCAAGCGATAAGGCCGACAAAGCTATCAGGCCACGTATTATCATACCTGTATGCACGAGTGTCATAATACTCATCATCCATCACTTAACCTGTAGTTTGATGGCGGCCTGATCACTTTGGCGGCCTTATCACCTGTACCCCCTGTCATGTCAGATGGGACGTCACCAGACCAGGTCACACTCAAAGCGAAATAGATTTGACGGAGTCGCTACCAACGAAATGTAAGTAAGTACGAGCATGAAGTAGATGTAACGGAATTTTAGAGTCTAGACTATACCTACAGTTAGCTGGATCTATTTTAAGATTGTGACAGCAAAAATAAAATGGGATTTTCTTTCGACGCCGCTGTCAACGACACTCACTTCCGGTGGAAATTGTATTTTTGCAAATGGCGAACTGCGGTTTCTTTTTGCTTTTTGCTGGTAACGGTAAATGAACCGGTAAATGGACCACTAGATACATCGTCTGAAGTTACACATATCTCTTCAGGAGTGCCCTGGGAACGGTAAATGGACCACTTTTGTTCTAGATACATCAAGGACCTATAAAACTCCATGGCACTCCATATTCCGCACTCCCGTACCGAAACAAGGAAGGCATCATTCTTCCCGCGATCTATCATGGACTGGAATTCACTACCACAATATGTAGTCAGCACACCATCCGTATCAGCCTTTAAGGCGCGTCTCACAGCCTTCCAGGCCTAGTCAGCCTGGCTCTGTGTACATAGACACATCGCACAACTGTATAGAAGCACAACACCCTTTTCTCGTCCGGCTTCTGGGCGTCCGCACTGCTCCACCCACCTGGCATAATCTTCAACCTGATGAAGGAGGCCAGTACACGGCAGAAGCAGAAGACCTGCCAGACATATCCCACCAGTCTCATGATAAAATATTTCCTGCTATATCGTCCGGGTACCTAATCATCGACCCTGTCCTTAATCATCGACCCCTGCAAACGCTGCCAAACAGCTGTGCAAAACAGACATCTGACAAAAAACACACTGAAAGTACTTCTAATACACATTTCAGCACATTTCACATTTTAGTTTATTGAAGTTTTGCCCAGCCGTTTGCAGGGGTCGAAGATTAGGGAGAGGGTCGATGATTAGGTACTCTGACGCTACAGAGATACATGTATCCAGAAAGAAAGTGATGCCCATAAATTCCAAGCTGACCTACTTAGATGCCTAGCTTCAGCAGTAAGAAATGGACAGGATGATGGAGTTGTGTGTCTCACAAACACGATACATGGCCAGGTTGTTAGCAGGACCAATATTAGCAATTATCTGGGTCTTATATTATTTATCTCGGTCCCCTCACATTGACAGGACAACCAAGAAGGCCAACCAGTGGAGAGCATTCCTCCAGTGGAATTTACTAGGAGCTTCCCGCAAGATCCAGAAGCAATGTTCCGTAACCTTGCTCAGACCAATCATGCAGTATGGCAGTGTTGTATAAGTCAACCTAATCTTACAAGTCTCCAACAAGATGGAAGTGGTGCAATGCTGATAGACCAGATACCAGTGAAGACAAACTAACAGTGTCTCAGAGATGCTCATTGGATGGGATGTGCTAGAACACCATAGAACCAGATCCAGAATCACCATGATCTCACGCATCAAGAACTACTTGGTGGACACATCATCAGCCAATTTCTGACTCTCTGGAGCAAACGTTTGTTTGGTGCTCACGACTACAGCTTGTCACATTCACGCTAGCATGATGATCTTCTGTGGAACCCAAACCATCAGATTCGCACTTCTTCCAGTTAGGTGTGGTGTTGCATCTAAATGAAATTCTCTGTTCTATTTGTCATACAGTTTTATTTTGCAAGGGTCTGCATGATGTCTTTGTTACGGAGGGTGACAGCTGATAGCCTCAACTTGAAATTAACCCATATCTACAAGTAAGTCAGGGAGATTCAGGGAAAAATGGCGTTTTGGTTGACATTGTGTAGCCTTGATAAGCACTCTCCATGACCTGTCTGATTTTTCACTTTGAGAGTGTAACGAATATAACGAACTGCCTAAAACCTCTCAGTCTTCGCAAAAAGACCGGGCAGAGAATTCAAGTTTTCTCAGAATTGTAGGGGGTGGGTGGGGCTCGAGCCTGTCAAGCCCCCCCCCCCCCTAAATATGCCCCTACATGCCTGTGGAGACGAAAGCATGAAACAGCAGAAAACAAGCGTGCTATGTGGAGAGTCTGTAGACTCTTCTGTTCAACCGTGGGCTGCAAAATCAGGCAGCCGTAGCTCTCTGAGAGCTCAGTCAGGACAATACACCACAGTCGATGGACGCCCTGAGGCGGCCCTGGTTTCAGGGCATGTTTGGAATCAAACTTTCACTAACTCCACATTGATTGGCTCTGCACTCCTCAGAGTAGTTGTTGTAGACGTGTGGAGACACCCGTCGCCGCAAATGATGTCAGCTCCATACCCGTGGAATACGGAAGCCTCTGCAGACGTGTGGCCACATCAGTCTCTACGAGTGACGAGTACTCTGCATCTGCGGAGCAGAGGGACGTCTCCAGTGACGACCAGGTCCCTGGCATAAACCTGCACCCGGTGTAAATCTATAACAATTGTGTAACGCAGTGACCTAATCACTGTGTAAGTGGACTATATTTGTGTAAAGTTCGACGACCCCACGAAAAAGAGGTATACCCCTCACTGGAGAATCACCGAATGCCTTATAATTCCGTCAGCGTCTGTGCACCATAACCGTGGTGTTACTACTCGTGTAGAGTCATCACGTCATTATGATACAGTGCTTCACTCTTTCGGAGAGACCTCGTCCCCGAAGTCAGTTGTATCCCACTGTTCAGCCACATCACCCTGGTCAAGTTAATCACCCATACGGGTGTCCCAGACAAGTGTTATACTACTTATACCTGTCTTCGGTCAAGAACCCGATATTTACATGTGATGTGAGTAGGGTCTAAAAGGCACGGCACGGCACCAAAGTTCGGCGGCCCCACGCTAAAGAGTTATTCCCCTTACTGGAATGTCACCGAATGTCCCATAAATCCGTCAGAATACGTGTACCATAACCGTGGTGTTGCTACCCGTGTAGCCCCACCACGTCATAATACTACATTTGATATATTTTGTAAATAATACTATTATCTCATCTCACCAATAGTTGTTTTTAGCATTGGGGCAATAGAACTAGAGCCGGGTACCATATAGGCCTACAGAGAAAACAGTGGAAAAATGAACACAACGTGAACACACTATATTGCTACACACTTGAGCACTTTGACTGATTTCTCAGAACAGGTTTAAAGACCTAGTAGCATGCCGATGAAAGTGCTTTTCATTTAGTCCATTATGAATAGTTATCTGTAAATTCGAACGGATTTTACAAATACAATCAATGGGTTTCGAGATATTGAATCAAATAGGCACTCCTTCCGTAAATTGCCGAAGATTTTGATCACGATTTTAGTATGGGTCACGTGGTTTGTGACGTCATTTGAGGCAGTACTGAAAGTACATTTAGCCAGCAAGGTAAACTGCATGTCGCATATTCATTCTCGTTGTGTATGTTTGACAATTCGAGTGAATGGGTGAGATGGTTGGAATACGGCATTTCTTTTCTTGATATTTAGAATCAGTACTATTCATTCTCCCAGAAGGGAGTTTGTTGAACTGCAAGATGTCCAGTATTTGTTGGTTTTCATGTGTTTTCTTTTGAATCTCATGCATTTTGGAGTGGTTTCCTATCTTTGAGCTGACCGCCCAAATTACGTATTTTACGTTTTTGGCCAGCCATCAAAGCACATTTTGCCTCAACTGACGTCACGATTACGGAAACTGCCGAAGCTATTTTTTTCATCGGCATGAGAAGGCGATTGCAATACTGGCTCAATATACTCGATTATTTGTCGCTGTTATGAATTACCAATTAACGCGAACATCTTTTTTATCACCAAATGTCCACAATGCCTTTATCTGAACAGGAATAAAACCATATAATGGTACCTTGCTACTATGACTTTAAAACATAATGACCATTCTCGTCCCATCAAAGTGGCCAATCACACGATACAACCATGTATGGGTAAACACCATCATAAAAGATGATATCCAGAGGAGAAAACAAGGTATAGGTCTATGTATTACACCAAGGCTGGAAGAAACTTTAGACCAGGAAGACATTTCATGAGTGGGTATTTTGTACATGAGTTTCTATTTGTACATGTTATAGGGCGAATGGCCACCTTGTGCAATGCCAACCAGGATATCACTGAAATTCGGAACAGTGTACGCTTGCCGTCATCACCATAGATATTCCATAATATATCTATATGTATTGTCGTCACCCTTGCTCTCCCTTCAACTAAAATCAGCCTAGCCAAGACCACGCAGCATGTTTGACATACTATGTATACATGGTATAGGGCTAGAGAGAAAGGCATAACACTAGCTGGTTCATTTTGGCTTCTGGTACGGGGCGCCAAGTGTAAAGTAGGTGTTTTTGTCACAAAAATGGATTTTGTCCCTCAAAATGGAAACTAATAATTACAAAATCAGTTTTGCAATCACACAACTGATTTTGTATCACAAAATTGAGAACTGGTACATCAACTTCAATTTTGTTGGACAAAATTGAATTTTGTCATCACACAATTGATTTTGTATCACAAAATTGAGAATTGGTACATCAACTTCGATTTTGTTGGACAAAATTGATTTGAACCTACTTTACACTTGGCGCCCCGTATCTGGTGCGTTGACAAATTATCAGCTAGTGCTTCGAAAACTTATCAAGACTTATGTCGTACGTTTTTGATAACCCCGGGAAGGTTTTTTTCTACTCCCTTGCTCCCGGACGGTATACTCTCGGTGTTATTTGTCCCCAGATGGTCTCGGACGGGTTCTAGTGTGACCCGCCCTATCCGGCGGGACACCCGAAAACGAGTTTCAAGTTCCAAGTTCCGAGTTTCAAGTTCCGAGTTCCAAGTTCCAAGTTCCGAGTTCCAAGTTCCAAGTTCCGCATTTAAAGTCCCAGGAAAGTACAATTATCGTTTTTTTAATTTCTGCATCGGGTCCCTCCAACTCATTAAACTGTTAAATCACTTTCTTGTGCCACCTTTCAATATCACAAAGTCGAAAATTAACCTTCCAAGCTGATGCCTGGTACGCGCGGACCTCAGAGTGCCACGCGGGTATGATTTGAAATTTCGGATAGTTTGCGGATTTGGGTGTGTTTTTCGTTCAATTCTATTTAGTTCAAATGTATTTTTATATTATTTCTATATTTTACATTCGCAAAATTAAATACAAATGATGGGAAAATTGAAAACAAAGGTGAATGAAAATAATACTTATTGCATTATGACAGAATAAATTCGGATTTTGTCAATTTCTTTCATTAAATAATTGTTCAGGCATCACCAACGAACTATGCTGTGGATCACTGAACAAATATTTAAAAGAAGAAGTTGATATTTATAATTTATTCGAACGTGTAACACATAGTGGTGCTGCGCCTTCAAACTGACGCCATATGATCCCTCGTCTCTGCAACTTTTAGACTCAAAGTTCAAAGAACTCCTGAAAAAGCGTGGCATGTGTAGAAATACCGTAAAACTTCTAATAGACGCCGGGTTCCCAATAGACGCCGGGGGTTCAGGTATACTGAAATCAATAGACGCCGTGTTCTGATAGAGTACGCCGGGTCTATACGTAGATCTACATTGTGTAACATAGCAACGTATGGATATTAATATCAACAACGTCAACGCGTCCCAGTCGGGAATTTCCAGCTTTTAATATCTGAACTGTCGCCTGATTTGTCATATCGTAACACAGGCCTCGCCAATTCCAATAAACACCGGGTCCAGACAACGACTGAAATCAAGAAACGCCGGGTTCTAATAGACGCCGGGTCTAGAGTGTAACTGGAATCAATAGACGCCCGGGCGTTTATTAGAAGTTTTAGGGTTCTGACTGAACACCGACGACACCTTTCTCTTAAACGTGGAACTTGAAACTTGGAACTCGGAACTTGGAACTTGGAACTCGGAACTTGGAACATATGGAACTCGTTTTCGGGTGTCCCCTATCCGGCGTTTCGGAACAATAAACACAAGTATAACGCCATGTTTCTAGAAAAACATGGCAGAAAACCCGGCCCTTTTAGGTGCACATGTTTTCCATGGAATCACAATACTGAATATCGAGTTCAAATTGTAAGAAGATGTCCCATAAAACGTGATTACACAGTTTTATTTCCATATGAATAAGTCGCACTAATATTTATACAGTTCAAATAGAAAGTCAGACAATCAGCCACATCAAAGTAACTGATGCGAGAAACTGTTACATCCTCAGCCAATTTATCTCCTCCAAGTCTATTTAAAGGCAACTTCATTTATCAGTGAAACCCGCTTTTTGGCTATAGTTTTGTTTTGGATCATCGTATCAAGCTGAAAGTTTGTGTATCTTAATCATGTATCATGCCGTAATTTGTCCCCAAATTTCAGAATTTTATCTAAAAGATTGAAGAAGTTGGCAATCCTCCCCAATGTTAAATTTCAGCCTCTACATGGAATTTCAGAGACTGCATAAAAACCCAACTTTTTTTCGATGTACGAGTTATATAGTTTTTCAAAATAAACATATCTAACTTAATATACATCAACTACGCATTCAGACTCCAAAATCAGCGCAATAGGTTCATTCTGTACGAGCATAAACACGATTAAAGCCATGAATTTGTTGGAATTTATTTGATCCTATTTGGACTGAAATTTAACATTGGGGTAGATTGCAAACTTTTTCATTTTTTGAGATAGAATTCTGAAATTTGGTGCAAAATTACGGGATGATACCCAATGAAGACACACCAAATTTCAAGTTGATCTGAATATCCAAAACAAACTACGGCCAAAAAGCGTGTTTCACTGATAGATGAATTTGACTTCAGATGTACCGTATCCTTGTTAGATCGCCATGGCAGTACCCAGGTACCGGTCTTTGACCGTGAGTTTACTATCCGTCGGCAGCTCTGTTAAAAACATCCTACTGAATTCCAGTTCCATAAGTCTCCCCAGAACCTATCTTCCAGTTTAACACGCGGCATTACCAATATCCTCCAAACATATAGGCACACGAAACGCCTTTATAATATTCTTAAGACTTTCCACAATCTAACCAGGTCTAAACCCTTCCCGTAGATATGCAAGAAAATTATCGATAGGGCATAACAGCCTATCAAGAATGATGAACAAAAACCAATTTCCACTCCCTTTAAATATTCATAAACAGGTGGCAGGATTTGATGAATATGTGCAGGCCTATTACAATGAACAAATGTATAGTTCCTGCACACTAGGCCCATAGCTTGGCATATATACGATATTGGGACTGAAACTTAACAGCATTGGGGTAGATTACCAGCTTTTTCAATTCTCGAGTTGGAAATCTAAAATTATGCAAGAATTTGCCGTATGATACCCAGATGAATATGCTAAGTTATAATATGATATCATTTAGCATCGAAATAATATCAGTGAAAAACGAGTTCAAAAAAATCAGAATACATGTACAGTAGTACAATTACAATTCACAGAATACATCGAAGCCCGCACAATAGCGCGCAACGTATGACCACCGTGGAATCGCTCGTTGCCCATTCAACTTGCCACGAATATAGTAGTAGTCCTACCGGGCGTCATGCCGGACAAATATCCGTAGACCATGTAGACGTATAGGGCCGTGTATTCCCCTCCCTGTAGGATGCCGTGTTTCGAGCGATATGCAGTGAGAATTGGGCGGGGGGGGGGGGGCAGGGGGGGTATCAGGAGTTGGATATGCGGGCAGCCGACTGAGCCAAGCCATTGAAGCCATAGTGTACACTCTCTTGCGGATCGGAATTTAAGGGGCCTACTCTGCCTACTCTCCGCCTAGATTCATAGACCTCATACACATGCACATGCGCTGCGACAATTAGTCCCTGGTCGTCTCGAGAGAAATAGCTTAATATTAGCTCAACACAGTCGAAATAATTCGGAATGAGTATCTAAAACTATTGTCTAAAATGCTTAAAAGTAATTCGTCCTTGTTAACCGCTGCAATACAACATATTTCTAGTGGTTACTTCTTGGCGTAGTAATATAAGTAATTACAGTAATTATAACCACACAATTGGAGCGGTCATACTTTGCGAGTTCTAAGATAACTGGCAGGAGAATTGGTAATTGCACTTGCGCATTCGACATGCGATCTAATTTAAAACATCAGTTTCCATTGTCATATGATGATTGTTGTTTGAAGAATTATTATTAGCAATGCTTTTGTATCAGCTTAACAGAATATATAGGCTTCTATTTCAAATTCGCGAAACCAACACCAGTGTATGCTGAATGTAAGAGAGTCGTCTGGTGAAGTCGGAAGACAGGAAATACATGGGATGAGGTCAACGACAATCACATATACCCGGCCCTGAGGGGCCGGGAATGAAAACAATACCCAAGTATAAAGTATCCGAGCAAACAAAACCGAGTCCATTATCCAATCTCAAAGTCCGGTGTCAGGCAAAATCGAGAAAATTTTATGGAACTACATGAACCCTCATGTGGCCATTTGGGTGAAATCAGGTGTTCCGGAATCAGCAGTTCGATATTCACAAAGTCTTCATTGTAAACATTGGCGCACACGGATGAATTTTTGATTTTGAACTTCGAACTTCAAACTTTTGATATTCGATCCTCATCTCATGACAATGTTTGATTTCCTTTCGAATGCATAGATATATAATTAATGCATCATAATTTTTATATTTTGAATTTCTCCTCTCGTAAATTTAAGGTAAGAACTTAAAAGAATTCGAAGGTCTGTCTGTTAGTGTGGGCATTATGATTATATCTTGTCAACTTCTTGTGAAATAGGTCCCGCTACATTATGACGAGACTTAAAATAGTGACACCATTTTAATGTTTTCAGTCAACTTTTATCTTGGAGAATCAAAGTCTGAAATCCCAACAGGCCAGCATACAATAGTAGCTGTCCTCTGAATAATAATATGTGGGGCAATAATAGTGCACTCAAACGTCGCCGTCTGGAAGAGGATAACAGCAACATGTTCCAGAAAGAAAACAGAAATAGTGGTAAGCATGAATGTATAAGACGATGGATCTCGACTCGTGGAAATATACAAATTCTGTGACACACAACAGAATTGTTGGACCTCATTGATGATAGTTAAAATTCTACGAGCCATCCGTCCTAAATTCGCCGCATCCCAAAATTCGCCAACTTGATATTATCAGAACTCAGAAGCTCGTTTTGTGGAAAATAAATTACTGAAACAAAGATTGGATATCAGAGTCTCGATTGACGATCGAACTTGATAGTTTCATTTACATTGCAAGGCCTGAAATCAACGTTGGCGAATTTTGGAATGCGGCGAATTTAGGACGGATGGCTCGTAGGTAACTTAATCGGATCTTTTTTTTTTACAAATGTACAGTAATAAATATCTTAATTCTGCGTTCAGTACAATTAAAATCGCTCAGTCTCAATAATTCATATATATACTCTGATTTTTAGGTTACCGGACCTTTGGTCCGATAACCTATTGCCGTGGCGTTGCGTCCGTCGTCGTCGGCGTCCGTCGTCGTCCGGCGTCCGTCGTCTGTCGTCCGTCAACATTCATATCTTTAAAGTTTACGATTGAATCTTCCTGAAATTTTGCACAAAAATGCTTAAAAATATTTCGAGAGGGAGGTATTTTTTAGTTTTTTGATTTTCGAATTATTTTCAAAATGGCGGCCATTTTTGACGAAAAACAGCTAATTTTGGACTTTGACGGTCGTTTTCTCAAAAACTGTCTGATCAGATTTGAGATTTTTGTTTCAAAAGATTCTCCTTATGTACCTCTGTGATGTGTATAAGTTTGGTTGCCCTTGAATCGCCGGTCTGCGTATGGCGGCCATTTTGAATCTTCGACAGGTCGACGAAAAAAAAAAATTTCGGCCCAAATCGCATTACTATCCATTTTGGGCCATTTCTAGACAAAAAATTTTTTTTCACCCTTGGAAAAAAATTTTGGACTTGGAAAATTTTCGGCCCTTTTTTCCTTCATAATGGGAGCTGTGAAGACTGTACTCATAGAATGCTTGAAGATAGAGCTTAGAAATTGGCACTTTCAAATGGAA
This sequence comes from Terebella lapidaria, assembly GCA_949152475.1. NCBI lineage: Eukaryota > Metazoa > Annelida > Polychaeta > Terebellida > Terebellidae > Terebella > Terebella lapidaria. Next base: position 28,051,437 of record OX424557.1, on the reverse strand, counting down.
AGTCATATATGGCGACTTGTGTGGTGACCTTGAATTTGACCTTGGATGACCTTGAAAGGTCGAAACAGCCATTTTTGGGTCGAAAAATGCCCAAATTTGCACCTTGTCCGTCTTATCTCGAAAACTGTCCGATCAGTTTTGAGATTTTTGTTTCAAAAGATTCCCCTTATGTACCTTTATGATGTGTATAAGTTTTGTTGCCCTTGAATCGCCGATCTCCGTGTGGCGGCCATTTTGAATTTTCGACGAGTCAGCAAATAAATTTTTTTTGCCCCAAATCGCATTACTATCCATTTTCGGCCATTTCTAGGCCAAAAAAATTTTTCATCCTTTGAAAAAAACGACAGAAAATTTTCGGCACTTTTTCCCTTCATAATAGGAGCTGCCCGGACTGTACTCATAGTATGCTTGAAGATGGAGCTTAGATATTAGCACTTTCAAATGGGAAGTCATATATGGCGATTTGTGTGGTGACCTTGAATTTGACCTTCGATGACCTTGAAAGGTCAGAACAGCCATTTTGGGGTCAAAAAATGCCCAGATTTGCCTGTATAGATGAAATGCTTGCAGATAGAACTCATGTTTGCATTATGAACATATAGCAAGACATATATGGCACATTTGACCTTCGATGACCTTGAAAGGTCAGAACAGCCATTTTGGGGTCAAAAAATGCCCAGATTTGCCTCTATAGATGAAATGCTTGCAGATAGAACTCATGTTTGCATTATGAACATATAGCAAGACATATATGGCACAACTAATGATGACCTTGTTCTTGACGTCAGATGACCTTGAGTGCCAAATGTCTGACTCGTAATGTGTAAATTGACCTGAGCGGCCTAAACGATTCCACCCAGATATATCTTTGTATTATGAACATGTAATGGTGACAGCGAAGTTCACAGGGATGACCTTGATTGGTAAATCTCAAGGTCATTTGTTCACACTGCGAACCTTGATTGGTAAATCTCAAGGTCTGTTACCTGCCAATGCTGCCATGGCCAAACCAAAATTGTCCGGTAACCTGTCTTAGCCTTTGGGCTAATTAAGGCATTTCGGCAGAAATGCCTTTATGGTTTTAGCAGAATTTTTTTTTTTTTTTTTTTTTTTCTTTTTTTTCTTCTTCCGCCACTTTTGGTTTCCGGACGATAACTTTAGATTGCCTTGACGGATCCTTGTCAAATTTTCACCGCAAGTCAGAAATGATATGAGGAAGAACCCTATTCTTTTTGAGCCGGATCGGAGGTCCGTGAGGTCCGTGAGGATGAAATCAAGGCTAATTTTAAGACTTGGTTTCCGGACGATAACTGGAAAAATATTTATGCAATAGTTGCAGAACTCTGCATGGAGGTTCATATGCCACCAGGGAAGAACCCTATTGATTTTGGGATCGATCCGTCAAACGACCTCTGACCTAGAGGTCAAAATAATTTTTTGCTGATTCATCCTTGAGGCTTCCTGCATATCTCGGAAACCGTGCGTCGTAGAGCGAAACGGACGTTATTTTCGGACTCGTCGCCCTAGACAAACATCTCTAGGGTGTACTTTTTTTTTTGATCCGGCTCCGAGGTCCGTGAGGTCCGTGAGGATGAAATCGAGGAACTTGGTTTCCGGACGATAACTCAAAAAATATTCAGGCAATAGTTGCAGAATTTTGCACGGAGGTTTATATATCACCAGGGAAGAACCCTATTGATTTTGGGATCGATACCTCAAACGACCTTTGACCTAGAGGTCGAAATAATTTTTTGCTGAGTCATCCTTGATTCATCCTGCATATCTCGGAAACGGTGCGTCGTAGAGCGAAACGGACGTTATTTTCGGACTCGTCGCCCTAGACAAACATGTCTAAGGGGTATTATGGATGAACTTTGACCTTGACCCGAAATTTTTTTGCCGAGTCGGCATTTTTCGTTTTCGTCGATATCTCGGAAACGGTGCGTCGTAGAGCGAAACGGACGTTATTTTCGGACTCGTCGCACTAGACAAACATGTCTAAGGGGTATTATGGATGAACTTTGACCTTGACCCGAAATTTTTTTGCCGAGTCGCCATTTTTCGTTTTCGTCGATATCTCGGAAACGGTGCGTCGAAGAGCGAAACGGACGTTATTTTCGGACTCGTCGCACTAGACAAACATGTCTAAGGGGTATTATGGATGAACTTTGACCTTGACCCGAAATTTTTTTGCCGAGTCGGCATTTTTCGTTTTCGTCGATATCTCGGAAACGGTGCGTCGTAGAGCGAAACGGACGTTATTTTCGGACTCGTCGCACTAGACAAACATGTCTACGGGGAATTATTGATGAACTTTGACCTTGACCCGAAATTTTTTTGCCGAGTCGGCATTTTTCGTTTTCGACGATATCTCGGAAACGGTGCGTCGTAGAGCGAAACGGACGTTATTTTCGGACTCGTCGCACTAGACAAACATGTCTACGGGGAATTATGGATGAATTTGGACCTTGACCCGAAATTTTTTTGCCGAATCGGCATTTTGCTTTTTCGTCGATATCTCGGAAACGGTGCGTCGTAGAGCGAAACGGACGTTATTTTCGGACTCGTCGCACTAGACAAACATGTCTAAGGGGTATTATTGATGAACTTTGACCTTGACCCGAAATTTTTTTGCCGAGTCGGCATTTTTCGTTTTCGTCGTTATCTCGGAAACGGTGCGTCGTAGAGCGAAACGGACGTTATTTTCGGACTTGTCGCACTAGACAAACATGTCTAAGGGGTATTATGGATGAACTTTGACCTTGACCCGAAATTTTTTTGCCGAGTCGGCATTTTTCGTTTTCGTCGATATCTCGGAAACGGTGCGTCGTAGAGCGAAACGGACGTTATTTTCGGACTCGTCGCACTAGACAAACATGTCTAATGGGAATTATTGATGAACTTTGACCTTGACCCGAAATTTTTTTGCCGAGTCGGCATTTTTCGTTTTCGTCGATATCTCGGAAACGGTGCGTCGTAGAGCGAAACGGACGTTATTTTCGGACTCGTCGCACTTGACAAACATGTCTAAGGGGAATTATTGATGAACTTTGACCTTGACCCGAAATTTTTTTGCCGAGTCGGCATTTTTCGTTTTCGTCGATATCTCGGAAACGGTGCGTCGTAGAGCGAAACGGACGTTACTTTCGGACTCGTCGCCCTAGACAAACATGTCTAAGGGGTATTATGGATTAACTTTGACCTTGACCCGAACTTTTTTTGCCGAGTCGGCAGTTTTTGTTTTCGTCGATATCTCGGAAACGGTGCGTCGTAGAGCGAAACGGATGGTATTTTCGGACTCGTCGCCCTAGACAAACATGTCTAGCGGGTATTATGGATGAACTTTGACCTTGACCCGAAATTTGTCGACATTTTTCATTTTCGTCGATATCTAGTATTATAAATTATTCATCACACCGAAATGCCTCCAAGGCATCTTTAGGCCTTGACGTCTAGTTTTCTAACATGTTTACACTGATGTACTGATATTTTTGTGATGCTATATGGTATTGTATTATAACTTGGCATACTTCACCTTGGAGTCGAACGACAATTTTATACTTAATTTCAGACTTTTTGAAAAAGTTGGCAATCTACCCCGATGTTAAATTTAACCAAATCATTGAATTTTTGGATCTGCACACGATTATTTGCATTTGTTCACTTTTGCAGCGAAACAATCTTTTGAAGTCAATGTGTTTGTGTAGAATACACTCCTAATGTGTATTCCAACAATACTTTGATTCCTTATGGATAAAGCCTGACCAAATCCCCGAATATGCTCAGATTCATGAGATCCCTTTCGGTCTGAAATTTAACAATGTAGTAGATAGCCGACTTTTTTCAATTTTTGCGATGAAATTCTGAAATTCGGTACAGAATTGCTGTTCGAGATGAAGAATGCCAATATAGTGATGGGATCAATCATCGATTGTCTTCGATGATTGATCGAAACTGTCTTCAATTAAATTATCAATTACGTTTTTAAAAAATCAATTATTCGAATTAAACATGACCATAACTTTTTTATCATAACATCCTGTGATAAGTTTGAGATCCAGGAAAATCTGTTATCATCTCTTTTCGACGGTGTTCATAACCGAGTACATGCATGCATGGTAGGCTTGATGACGGAATTCGAACATCGCAGAGAAAATGAAATTGTCGCTGATTTTTTTTGGACATCAGGACAAGCAAAATAATGTGACTTTCCATACAATTAGGTTTTCAAACAATAATCGATGATCGATTGAAAAAAATTTTCAATCATCAAACATTGTCAAACATGTCAATTCCCAACACTAATGATAATAAGATACCACCTTATTACCATCACAAAAATATCAGCCAAATATGGTGTAATCGAGTTACAAAAATCAGAGTATACAGTTGAACAAATTTTTATTACACTAAAATCTGACATTTGAAACATCATTAAAGCTTTACCATGTTTACCAGTTTGTGCATCCAGCTCCAGACCATTTACAAGAAATTTTATCAGAATCCCAGCTGATCAAAAGACATACCATACAGAAAGTTGGAAATCCAAATCTACTAGTGTATACATACCAGTGTGTGAGGATATCATGATCAATGCACAGACTGTCGAACAGTTCTCATCATTGACTGGAACTTTCCATATTGGTGATGAGCAAGGAAACTATAAGGGATCTTCCCAAGGTTCGTGTGCAGTTGAATATGTTGAGAGTATGTTGAGAAGAAAATGTTGAGCAGTGCTACATATCTTTTATTGTGGTAACTGTATTCAATAATACCATGTACCACAACTCATAATCATGATAATGCTGCAATGTGGTGGGGTGAGATGATGGGAAGTTAGGAATGTATTAAAATATGAATGCATAACAGCAAGTCCAGTGCATTGAAAGTTACACAAAATTATCAAATGTCAATTCTCGCCAGGTCATGTCCTGCATCTGTGGAAGTATGACATGTCCGAACATCAGCTGTTCATTGCACGCTCTTTCCTCTTTACTGATGCGCAGGTAAAGTGTTTTATAAATTTTTCATTGCAATGGAAACTCTTAGCATTCCATAAGTATATATGTTCAACTGCTCAATATAATGCAACATAATGCAACATTCCATTTTCATGTCCCCTGCAGGCTTACAGTAACCTATGGCGACAGCTTGATGAGCTTTGAAAGAATTCCAGTGAAGATGGATTATACCCGGTATTCGTGTGTTCATAACTATTCAAGATATGTGTATTTTTTATGCTGTTTATAATCATTTTATTTGTACATACTCACTGCCAGATGCAATATTTTTTTATTGTCAGGACATGTATATTGATTTTGGACTATTGCCTCTGTATTTTGTTCTTAAGACTGGTTGAGCTAATTGACTGCAGCAATAATGTTGAACTTTACTGCTATATCAGTGTGAATGTGAGATTCAGTATTCAAGTGTACTTTTGTATATAGGAGAGCTTCCACACTAAAAAACTGAGATCATATCAAACAAGAAAAGTGTGATATGTAATTTACCAGTGATTGAGATTGAAAAATAAAGTACCATATACCGTATTGGTCCTAATAGTAGCACGGCGAGCCAAAGCGAGACCTCCTGCAGCAGCGCGCGAAAATTTGAGGTCAAACTTGAGGTCAAATTAAACAAAATCACTGAATACTATACCTATAGCCTTCAATCCCCTTTAATATGATTCAAATAACATAGATATGTGGATTGGAACACTCTAAGATCTTATCAGAAAGATATGAAGTGAATTATAAGATTGCAAAAATGGAACATATTGGGGGAAAAGAGGGGGGTGCTCTACTATTAGGGCACGTGCCACTATTAGGACCAATACGGTAAATGTTGTGTATAATTATACAATTTTGTCTTCTGTGAGCACTAACTCATTGAGAATGAATGTCATGAATTTAAAGTCAGTTCGCTCGCCATGGTGAAAATTGTATGTCAGTAATTCATTTTACTGATACTGAATTTTAGTTTACTGTGACATAAGGATTCTTCCTCACATTAAGAGCATATTATGGCTTGTAACTGAATGAGATAACAAAATTGTCTTAATGTAATCAAGTATCTAACAAAATGTAAATATCTGTTTATAAAAACAATACTTAAATTTTACTTAAATTTTACTTTTACTTAAATGTTTGTCTTTTTAGCTTACCGGCCCTTCGTCGTGGTATTTCGTCCGTCGTCCGTCCGTCGTCCGTCCGGGTCTGTAACTTTTTTTGACATGATGAATTTCCCCATCAATTTGTCAGAACATACCTTGGGCCAGTATCTAAAACTGTTTTTAAAATTTTTTTGATTGAATCGTTTTTGCCTATTTGGCAGCCATTTTTGACGAAAAATTGCCAATTTTGGACTTTGGAGGTCATTTTCTCAAAAACTGTCTGATCAGTTTTGAGATTTTTGTTTCAAAACATTCCTCTCATGTACCTTTATGACGTGTATAAGTTTCGTTGCCATTGAATCGCCGGTCTGCGTGTGGCGGCCGTTTTGATTTTTCGATTTTTTTGTCCCAAATCAAGTCACTATTCGTTTTGATTTTCGGTCATAATGGGAGCTGTGCAGAGTAAACTCATAGAACACTTGAAGATAGAGCCTAAGTATTGGCACATTCAAATGGGAAATCATATATTGCGGTTTGAGTGATGACCTTGAATTTGACCTTCAATGACCATGGAAGGTCAGAACGACCTTTTTTGTCGAAAAATGGCCAATTTTGGATTTTTGATGGCCACTTTCTCAAAAACTGTCTGATCAGTTTTGAGATTTTAGTTTTAAAACATTCCCCTCATGTACCTCCATGATGTGTATAAGTTTCGTTGCCCTTGAATCGCCGGTCTGCGTGTGGCGGCCATTTTGATTTTTCGAAGGGTCGGCAAAAAAAATTGTTTTTTGTCCAAAACCAAGTCACTATTCGTTTTGAGATATTTCGAGCAAAAAAAACCAATTTTTAGGTTACCGGACCTATGGTCCGATAACCTATTGCCGTCGCGTTGCGTCCGTCGTCCGTCCGTCGTCCGTCCACATTTTTATCTTTAAAGTTTACAGGCGGATTTTCCTGAAATTTTGCACAAAGTTGCCTAAAAATATTTCAAGAGGGGGTTATTTTTTAGTTTGTTGATTTTCGCATTTTTCTCAAAATGGCGGCCATTTTTGACGAAAAATGGCCAATTTTGGACTTTGGCGGCCATTTTCTCAAAAACTGTCTGATCAGTTTTGAGATTATTGTTTCAAAATATTCCCCTTATGTACCTTTATGATGTCTATAAGTTTTGTTGCCCTTGAATCGCCGGTCTCCGTGTGGCGGCCATTTTGAATTTTTGACGGGTCGGCGAAAAAAATTTTTTTGGTCCCAAATCGCGTTACTATCCATTTTGGGTCATTTCTAGACAAAAAAAAATTTTCACCCTTTGAAAAAAATTTTGGACTTAGAAAATTTTCGGCACTTTTTTCCTTCATAATGAGAGCTGCCGGGACTGTACTCATAGAACGCTTGAAGATAGAGCTTAGATATTGGCACTTTCAAATGGAAAGTCACATATGGCGACTTATGTGGTGACCTTGAATTTGACCTTGGATGACCTTGAAAGGTCAAAACAGCCATTCTTGGGTCGAGAAATGCTTAAATTTGCACCTGGACTGTCTTTTCTCGAAAACTGTCTGATCAGTTTTGAGACTATTGTTTCAAAATATTCCCCTTATGTACCTTTATGATGTCTATAAGTTTTGTTGCCCTTGAATCGCCGGTCTCCGTGTGGCGTCCATTTTGAATTTTTGACGGGTCGGCGAAAAAAGTTTCGTTTGCCCCAAATCGCGTTACTATTCATTTTGGGTCATTTCTAGACAAAAAAAAATTTTCACCCTTTGAAAAAAGTTTTGGACTTAAAAAATATTCGGCACTTTTTTCCCTCATAATGGGAGCTGCCAGGAATGTACTCATAGTACGCTTGAAGATAGAGCTTAGATATTGGCACTTTCAAATAGTAAGTCATATATAGCGATTGGGGAGGGGACCTTGAATTTGACCTTTGATGACCTTGAAAGGTCTCTACAGATGCCTCTACAGATGAAATGCATGTAGATAGAGCTTCAGTTTGCATTATGAACATATAGGAAGTCATATATGGAACAACTAATGATGACCTTGATTTTGACCTTGGATGACCTTGAGTGCTAAATGTCTGACTTGAAATCTTGAAAGTGGCCTCTGAAGCATAAACTTTTGCACATACAGGTTAGGATTGTGTATAAGCCTGTAAAAAAGTCATGTATAAATGGCACATTTTTTTTTCCACATTTTTTTAACTTGACCTTAAAGACCTTGAAGGGCGAATTTCAAAATCTGAAATTGGCCTCTACACACGAAATACTTGTTGATAAAACTTATATGTTTGTATTATGAACATGTATACGAAGTCATATGCAGCATACCTGATGGTGACATTGAGATTCACAAAGATGACCTTGATTGGTAAATCTCAAAATCATATGTCACCTACAATGCTTGAAACCAAAATTGTCCGGTAACCTATCTTAGCCCTTGGGCTAATTTTATTTTTTGCCCTTGAAAAATTTTTTTGACTTGGAATATTTCACCCAATTTTTCCTTCATAATGGGAGCTGTGCGGAGTAAACTCATAGAAGACTTCAAAATGGAGCCTAAGTATTGGCACAATCAAATGGGAAATCATATATTGCGGTTTGAGTGATGACCTTGAATTTGACCTTCAATGACCTTGAAAGGTCAAAAACAATGAATTTTGTCTTTGGTGGTCATTAGGCATCCCGATTGAAAATCGGGAGGCCTTATGTTTTTGTCTGTTTTTTTTTTTTTTTTTTTCTTTTTTTTTTTTTTTTTTTTTCTTCCGCCGTTTGGTTTCCGGATCATAACTCTTGAACGCCTCGATCTATCTTTCCGAAATTTTCACAGCTCATCCGAAATACTTTGCTTCTAACCCCTATTGTTTTTCGTCGAGATCCGAAATCCAAGATGGCCGCCAGCGGCCATTTTGGAAAAAAAAATCGGGCGATTCCTGTCAATGTCATAATTTGATTCAGGCAATTTCCAGAGGAAAAACAAATTTGTAGGTGCATTTTTTTTTTTTTGGACTTAGAATTTTTCCCTCGCCTGCGCCCATGCAGATGTAATACTGTAACTGAGCCATGCTACTGTATTCACTGACTGCAGCCTGCATGTCCAGCATGAGGCTAGGCTCTGCCCTCTCAGCCAGTGCATGAGATCAGCCAGTCTGTCCAGCACAGCAATGGGCTCTGCACCTCTCAGCCAGCCCTGCTCGGTCATGCCTTACAAGATCAGCCAGTCTGTCCAGCACAGCAATGGGCTCTGCCCCTCTCAGCCAGCCCTGCTCAGTCATGCCTTACAAGATCAGCCAGTCTGTCCAGCTCAGAAATAGGCTCCGCCCCTCTCAGCCAGCCCTGCTCAGTCATGCCTGACAAGACCAGCCAGTCTGTCCAGCACAGAAATAGGCTCCACCCCTCTCAGCCAGCCCTGCTCAGTCATGCCTGACAAGTGATACAGCTAGCATGTCCAACATGACCCTAGGCTCATATCCATGCATTATCCCTCACTCCCCCCTCCAAAGCCTGGTTTACTAGTGTGTGTACATGGTAAAAGAATGAAGTTACATCCCACAGAATACAATAGTTGGTTAATAAGCCAACACACATGACACAACATGCTTGGGGAATGATTTGCCCTGTCTGCATTTATATTGAACAAACATGTATTGTTTGAATGTTTTGTTATTCAACTCTATTTCACATGCAATGACCAAATCATCATTGTTTTAGTTAGCTGGCAAATGTTTGGCTTTGGTTATAATATGAATGCGAAAATTCCGCTGTATTGTACAAGTTTTGAAATCACAAAATTGGCCAAGATGACACAGCATTCTTTTAGTCACGTATCATTTTATATTTGACAGGAGCACCTGAAAAATATCACGAACATTCTGATTAAATATACTAGTACGCTGAATAATATTGGCTGGGTAATTGTCCATTCATTTGGGGTGGCAAATGTCTGGTGGGCCAAGTTGTCAAGATGATAAAAAGCAGTTCTGGTAAGAAACTGTCTGATGAGCTCTCACTCTTACCCACATACAATGGCCTATGTATCCTTTTTTCTCAGTCCAGTATGACCATTTGAAATGATAAGAACAAAATGGGGGATGCCACAAAGCCTATAGGCTTTTATGTCTAGTTTTGTCAAAATCTATTCAGACACCTTTTCTCAAAATAATGTATAAAATTCTCTTTATGTACCTTTGTGATGTGTAAGTTGATTTCGTATTATAGTCCATACAGAAAATGTGTTTCCAGCAACATTTACAAACATGTTTTGACAATTAGAGTTCAAGATCAGTGTAGCAATTTATATGTTGGAAAATCAATACTCTGCATTTCTCATGATTGCCGGTAAGCTACAGCACCTTTGGTGCTATGTTTAGTGATATACTACAATGTACATTTTGAACTGGTATCGTGGACCACTCTGTCATCTACGACCGTGAATGTAACAAAATGTCAGTATCTGTAGACTGTTGGTGGAAACAGTGAATAAATGCTTGTCTTTTTAACCTAACATATATTCACATGTACATATTCTAATTTACGAGGATATATTGATGTAGCGTTACACAAATTATTTAATTTTGTTTTTTGTTTGATATGCCCATAAAAGTGTTTACATACTCTAGTTGCCTGAGTGTTCACTGTTGGAGGGTCAATTTTGAAATATGTAGCAAAGTAGGACAATGTGAGACACTGGAAGAAATTGGATCATGGTAATTTGTGAACACTCTTATAATACTAAAACTTGATCAGAGAAAAATTTGTAGTATCAGGCAACTAGGGAGCTCTAGATGCTCTACATCGTATACATTATTCATATATGAGAGAATTAGATCTGATTTAGAATCTATATTTCAGTATGAAGTTGTTTGCGTGTGTTCAGGCTTGGTGGACAAATTTCACAAATGCAGTAATAATTACTCTCTGACATTGTCATATTCATAAAAGTCTTACCGGTATAGAATCATTTGATGACATGATAGGCCTACTGAAAATATCAATGACCCTTAATAATGGGTACTATTTTAGTACGGTCATGCCACTGTTCAGATTTATCATAACGTTACCATTAAATCAACCGGTTGGTGCTGCCATCTATCAACGGCAGCGGACTTTACCATTTGGGCCTTTTAGGGGATTTCCAGATTTTGACAAGGTGAAGGACACGTGGATTATTCGATCTAGCGGGTAGGTAGTTCATGGTAAGCTGACGCGAAATTAGCTCCCACGAAATCTTATCCAGTGCAATTTTATGCGACGGCCATGCGGCGGTCCGTCAGAGCCACCCTGTAGCGTCGCTTCACACTGTTTCTGTTTATGTGACGGGCAAGTGACGGTCCGTCGGATAGCCGTTGTAGCGCCACATAAGAACATTTCTCTTTCTCCAAGTGACGGCCAAGTGACGGTCCGTCACATGGACGTTATAGCGCCACATAAGAATTTTTCCCTTTCTCCAAGTGACGGGCAAGTGACGGTCCGTCGGATAGCCGTTGTAGCGCCACATAAGAATTTTTTTCTTTCTCCAAGTGAAGGCCAAGTGACGGTCCGTCACATGGACCTTATAGCGCCACATAAGAATTTCTCCCATTCTCCAAGTGACGACCAAGCGACGGTCCGTCACATGGACGTTATAGCGCCACATAAGAATTTTTCCCTTCCTCCAAGTGACGGGCAAGTGACGGTCCGTCAGATAGCCGTTGTAGCGCCACATGAGAATTTTTTTCTTTCTCCAAGTGACGGCCAAGTGACGGTCCGTCACATGGACATTATAGCGCCACATAAGAATTTTTCCCTTTCTCCAAGTGACTTGCAAATGACGGTCCGTCAGATAGCCCTTGTAGAGCCACACAAGAAATTTTCTCTTTCTCCAAGTGACGGGCAAGCGACGGTCCGTCAGATAGACGTTATAGCGCCACATAAGAATTTTTCCCTTTCTCCAAGTGACGACCAAGCGACGGTCCGTCAGATAGCCCTTGTAGCGCCACATAACAACATTTCTCTGTCTCCAAGTGACGGGCAAGTGACCGTCAGATAGGCCTTGGAGCGCCACATAGGGAAATTACCCTTTCTCCAAGTGACGGGCAAGCGACGGTCCGTCACATAGACGTTATAGCGCCACATAAGAATTTTTCCCTTTCTCCAAGTGACGACCAAGCGACGGTCCGTCGGATAGCCCTTGTAGCGCCACATAACAACATTTCTCTGTCTCCAAGTGACGGGCAAGTGACGGTCCGTCACATAGACGTTATAGCGCCACATAAGAATTTTTCCCTTTCTCCAAGTGACGACCAAGCAACGGTCCGTCGGATAGCCCTTGTAGCGCCACATAAACAATTTCTCTTTCTCCAAGTGACGGCCAAGTGACGGTCCGTCACATGGACATTATAGCGCCACATAGCAATATTTCCCTGCCCCAAGTGACGGGCAAGCGACGGTCCGTCACATAGACGTTATAGCGCCGCATAGCAATAATTCCCTTCCCCAAGTGACGGGCAAGTGACGGTCAGATAGCCCTTGTAGCGCCACATAAACAATTTCTCTTTCTCCAAGTGACGGGCAAGTGACCGTCAGATAGGCCTTGTAGCGCCACATAGCAAGATTACCCTCTCTCCAAGTGACGGGGAAGTGACGGTCCGTCACATAGCCCTTGAAGCGCCACATAAGAATATTTTCTCTGCCCAAGCGGCGAACAAGTGACGGTCCGTCAGATGACCCTTGTAGCGCCACATAAGTACATTTCTCTTTCTCCAAGTGACGGGCAAGTGACCGTCAGATAGGCCTTGGAGCGCCACATAGCCATATTTCCCTTTCCCCAAGCGACGAGCAAGCGACGGTCCGTCAGATAGCCCTTGTAGTGCCACATAAGAATATTCCACTGTCTCCAAGTGATGGGCAAGTGACCATCAGATAGGCCTTGGAGCACCACATAGCAAGATTACCCTTTCTCCAAGTGACGAGCAAGCGACGGTCCGTCAGATAGACCTTATAGCGCCACATAGCCAAATTTCCATTTCCCCAAGCGACGAGCAAGTGACGGTCCGTCACATAGCCCTTGTAGCGCCACATAAGAACATTTGTCTTCCTCCAAGTGACGTGCAAGTCACCTTCAGATAGGCCTTGGAGAACCACATACCAAGATTAGCCTATCTCTAAGCGACGGGCAAGTGACGGTCCGTCAGATAGACGTTATAGCGCCACAAAAGATTTCTCCCCTTTCTCCAAGTGACGGGCAAGTGACGGCCCGTCAGATAGAGCTGATACCCCCACATGAAAAACACTATTAACTTTGAAAACTGGACAATTTCTGATGCATTGGGACATATGTCCGGAAATCAAATGAATATTTTGAGAAATAAATCTCTGCATACATTGGGTGAGAAGCAAGTATTGTTTTCCTTGTGGACCTTTGATATCAGTAACATCAAACAATGACAAGCATTTCAAAGCAATATCCGACCAAATGATAATGATCCCAACATTGGCACTGATTGTGCTTTAGATATAAACATCATAGAAGATGCTTATATTGTCAGTTATATGCAATTAGTGGATACTGCTGTCACAGATGACTTGGCTGATAAGCCTGAGACAAAAGACAATGGGGTTTATACAAACAGTGACAAAAGACAATGGGCCCGGGTGTTAATCAGCAATGTTCTTTCATTGTGGTGAAAAAGCAGCACCCCAATATTTCTACACATATTAAGGGGCATTTGACTGCCATATTTTAACTTGTTGGAATAAAACTTTGACTAGTCAAAGACATGTTCATTTATTCCTCAATATTATTCATTTTGGGCAATGGTTAATGATATCATGCTATACTTTCCTGGCAATCACATCACTGAATGTTGTTACTTTTCTGCAAAATCTATCAGTTCTAGGTAATTAACTACTGTCGTTGCTGTAGGGGCTGAAATGTATGCAATATTTATTTGTATATGTAAATCAAATGACACATTGGAGTAGTGAAAGTAATGACTCCATCACAAATATTCTTAGTTAGAGCAGAAAAATGCTTTCACGCATATCCATTGCCATTTGTTTTCAACTTACCCCCGGTACTGACACAAGTGTTAATGCAATGAACTAGTAAAACCAATGTGGTCTTAATCATCAATAATTTTCCAGTTACCATGGTAACCGTGGTAACAGCAGACCTATATTTCTAGACATATCCAGTGTCATTCGTTTTCAAACAACTGGCACATATTCTAACTTGTTGGAATAAAGACGTTTACCAGTAAAGGTAATGTTCAGCTATATCATTCCATTGTAACCAATGGTAACTGGTATCATGTCATACTTTCCTTTCAGTGGCATCACTGATTGTTGTTATTCTTTTGACAAATTTAGCAGTAGCAATTAATGAACACTTTCGGGTTACAATTGTTGCAATTTATCATGTTTATCTGTATATGTAAATAAAATAACACACTGAAGTAGTAAAGGCAATGTTAACTATAAATCAGCAATATTCTTTCAGTTCAAGCGACCTATTTAGGATACCATTTCTTTGTACATAAAATAACACACTGAACTTGCAAAAGTGATGTTAACTTAATCAGCAATATTCTTCCAGTTAGAGCACACCTATATATTATGTACCATATAAATGGTGACTGTTTTGGAGGGGAACATGGCAAAATGTTCCCTCGAGGAGACAATGTTACCGGAGGCGAAGCCGAGGTTAACATTGCCTTTGAGGGGGAACATTTCCTGACAAACGAGTGACCATTTATTTTATTATACCGAATGTCACTGATTTTATCATGACGTTATACACATATCTGCATATGTACCTTCAAAGTCATTGTTGAAGTCGACAATTTTCTAAAGTCTTCGACGGCAGCGGTAAACTGAATCAGCAATATTCTTCTAGTTAGAGCAAACCAATATGATACACAATTTCTTTGTACAAGTAAATAAAACAATGCACTGATTTGGTAAAAGTAATGTTAACTTAAATACATGTAACACTATTCTTCCAGTTAGAGCAAACCTACATAGTATGTAGAATTTATTTGTACAAGTAAATGAAGGAAAGCACTGAAGTAATAAAACTAATGTTAACATGATCAGTAATATTCTTCCAATTAGAGCAAACCTACATATTATATAGAACTTATTTGTACCAGTAAAGAAACTAACACACTGAACTAATAAAATTAAGTTTAACTTAATCAGCAATATTCTTCAGTTAGAGCGAAGCCACGTAATATATAGAATTTATTTGTACAAGTAAATGAACTAACGTACTGAAGTAATAACAGTAATGTTAACTTAATGAGCAATATTCTTCCTGGTAGGGCAAACCTACATAGTATTTAGAATTTATTTGTACAAGTAAATAAACTAACGCACTGAACTAATATAGCTAATATATAATATATATAATAATAACTAATATTAACTTAATCAGTAATATTCTTCCAGTTATAGCAAACCTACATGGTATATAGAATTTATTTGTACAAGTAAATAAACTAGAACACTGAACTAATAAAACTAATGTTAACTTAATCAGCGAAATTCTTCCAGTTAGAGAAAACCTACATAGCATATAGATTTTATTTGAACAAGTAAATGAAGTAATGCACTAAACTAATAAAACTACTGTTAATTTATTCAGCAATATTCTTCCAGTTCGAGCAAACCTATAAATAGTATATAGAATTAATTTGTACAATAAATAAGCCAGCACACTGAACTAATAAAACTAATGTTAACATGATCAGCAATATTCTTCCAGCTGGAGCAAACCTATATAATATGTACAATTTTTTGTTCAAGTAAAATTAACACACTGAACCAATAACTGAATAAAGCTAATGTTAACTTAATCAGCACAATTCTTCCAGTTAGAGCAAACCTACATAGTATATAGAATTTATTTGTGCAAGTAAATAAACTAACGCACTGAACTAATAACACTAATGTTAACTTAATCAGTTATATTCTTCCAGTTTGAGCAAACCTATATAGTGATCAGCACTATTCTTCCAGTTACAGCAAACCTACATATTATATGGAACTTATTTGTACCAGTAAATAAAGTAACACACTGAACTAATAAAACTAAGGTTAACTTAATCAGCAATATTCTTCCAGTTAGAGCAAACCTATATAGTGATCAGCACTATTCTTTCAGTTACAGGAAACCTACATATTATATAGAACTTATTTGTACCAGTAAATAAACTAACACACTGAACTAATAAAACTAAGGTTAACTCAATCAGCAATATTCTTCCAGTTAGAGCAAACCTATATAATATGTACAATTTTGTGTTCAAGTAAATAAATTAACACACTGAAGAAATCACAGAATAAAGCTAATTCTAACTTAATCAGCACAATTCTTCCAGTTAGAGCAAACCTACATAGTATATAGAATTTATTTGTACAAGTAAATAAACTAACGCACTGAACTAATAACACTAATGTTAACATAATCAGCAATATTCTTCCAGTTAGAGCAAACCTATATAATATGTACAATTTTGTGTTCAAGTAAATAAATTAACACACTGAACCAATAACTGAATAAAGCTAATTTTAACTTAATCAGCACAATTCTTCCAGTCAGTGCAAACCTACATAGTATATAGAATTTATTGTACAAGTAAATAAACTAACGCTCTGAACTAATAACACTAATGTTAACCTAATTAGCAATATTCTTCCAGTTAGAGCAAACCTACATATCATATAGATTTTATTTGAAGAAGTAAATAAAGTAATGCACTCAACTAATAATTTTGTTAATATTATTATTATTATTAATATTATTATTATTATTATTAATAAAACTACTGTTAACTTATTCAGCAATATTCTTCCAGTTGGAGCAAACCTAAACATAGTATATAGAATTAATTTGTACAATAAATAAGCCAGCACACTGAACTAATAAAACTAATGTTAACATGATCAGCAATATTCTTCCAGTTAGAGCAAACCTATATAATATGTACAATTTTGTGTTCAAGTAAATAAATTAAAACACTGAACCAATAACTGAATAACGCTAATGTTAACTTAATCAGCACTATTCTTCCAGTTAGAGCAAACCTACATAGTATATAGAATTTATTTGTACAAGTAAATAAACTAACTCATTGAACTAATAACACTAATGTTAACTTAATTAGCAATATTCTTCCAGTTAGAGAAAACCTATATCATGTATATAGTGATCAGCACTATTCTACCAGTTACAGCAAACCTACATATTATATAGAACTTATTTGTACCAGTAAATAAACTAGTGCACTGAACTGATAAAACTAAGGTTATCATGATCAGCAATATTGTTCCAGTTAGAGCAAACCTATATAATATGTACAATTATTTTGTTCAAGTAAATAAATTAACACACTGAACCAATAAAGCTGATGTTAACTTAATCAGCACTATTCTTCCATTTAGAGCAAACCTACATAGTATATAGAATTTATTTGTACAAGTAAATAAACTACTGCACTGAATAATAAAACTCATGTTAACATGATCAGCAATATTCTTCCAGTTTGAGCAAACCTATATAGTATATAAAATTTTTTGTACAAGTAAATAAACTAACACACTGAAGTAGTAAAACTAATGTTGACTTAATCAGCAATATTCTTCCACTTGGAGCAAATCTACATAGTATGTACAATTAATTTGTACAAGTAAATAAACTAACACACTGAACTCATAAAACTAATGTTAAAGTGATATTGGCAGAAAGTTATGGACTTTGCCATACCTTTCTGATCGAAGGAAAAAACATACAGTTTTATATCTGCACTTGTATGGCCAAAGAGATGCCCATTTGTAATTGATTTCATTGCGAGTTTCTGGTGGAGACAGTTTGGGCTGATCATGAATTCCAATGATGATTGCATTTCTGATTCTTCTGATGTTATACTAGGCAACAAAGTTCCTTTGATTGTCTTTAAAGTTCAGATCATGGATTACAAAATGGAACTGTTTGTAACACATGTACATGTATGGTTACATTTCTCAATCATTGAAAACTTCATTTCAACATGCAACTTCGAATAAGTGGAGGGACAGTCCAAAAAAGAAACACATATCGAAGCACACTTTCAACACTGAGATACATGTATATCTATTGCATTCTGATGACCTCTGTGAATGGAAAGTACTGCAAAAGATATGATAATGATATTGGGAGTTCCCACCAAGACAGAACTGTCTGAATGTAGATACTGTAAAAAGACTAATTTTGGCAGCTATTACATTTGGCGGTTGTGTGCCCCACGTTATTTGGCGGATATTTAATTTGGCGGTTTCAAAACCATATATATTTCTTAACATGTGTCTACTTAATTTGGCGGACGATTTAATTTCGCGGTTTTTCCTCTACTGCCAAATCCGCCAAATAAATCGTCCGCCAATATTATTCGTTTTACAGTATTAATTCCTTGACAGAGAAACAGACCCCACGGATGAAAGTTATTTTTCTGAAAAACAGACCCCATGGATGAAAATTATTGTCCTATAGTAAACATGATGCAGAATCACAATTTGGCCATCTGACATGTACATGTATACTGTACCCTTCTCAATATTATCATCATTGTCTTTGAAAATCCACCTGAAGTGCCCTTGTCCTCCACGCCACCAGTGCAACACTGATGTCCTGCATTCTATATCATCTGTGCATGTTCCCCCCCCCCACCCCCCTCCCCCTTTCCCCTCCCCCTCACCCTAGCTCACCCTCTGGGCCCATGTCTGATGTCACTGTTTGTATAAACCCCAGTCTCTTTCGTCCTAGGCTTATCAGCCAAGTCATCTGTGACAGCAGTATCCACTAATTGCATATGACTTGTGACTAAAATCTTCTATGATGTTTATATCTAAAGCACAATCAGTGCCAATGTTAGGGTCATTATCATGTGGTGAGATATTGGTTTGAATTGCATGTCATTGTTTGATGTTCCTGATATCAAAGGTCCACAAGGAAAACAATAGTTGCTTCTAACCGGATCCCATGCATTTTGAATATGTACACAGAGATAACATTTATTTCTCATCAAATATTCATTTGATTTCAGACAATACGTCTTAATGCATCAGGGATTGTGCAGTGTTCACCACTTATAGCGTGTTTTTCATGTGGCACTATATCATCTATCTCACGGACAGTCACTTGCTCATCACTTGGGGAAGAGAAATCCTGCTGTGTGGCGCTTTTTGCCCATCACTTGCTGAAGGAATATATTGCTATGTTGCGCTATAATGTTTTATCTGACGAACTGTCGCTTGCTCATCACTTGGCGAAGGGAATTATTGCTATGCGGCGCTATAACATCCATGTGACGAACCGTCGCTTGCCTGTCACTTGGGGCAGGGAAATATTGCTATGCGGCGCTATAACGTCTATCTGACGGACCGTCGCTTGCCCGTCACTTGGGGCAGGGAAATATTGCTATGTGGCGCTATAATGTCCATGTGACGGACCGTCACTTGTCGTCACTTGGAGAAAGGTGAATATTGCTATGTGGCGCTATAACGTACATCTGACGGAGAAATTGTTTATGTGGCGCTACAAGGACTATCTGACGGTCACTTGCTCGTCACATGGAGGTAGAGAAATGTTCTTATGTGGCGCTACAAGGGCTATCTGACGGACCGTCGCTTGCTCGTCACTTGGGGAAAGGGAAATATGGTCACTTGGAGAAAGGGTAATTTTGCTATGTGGCGCTCCAAGGCCTATCTGACGGTCACTTGCCCGTCACTTGAAGACAGAGAAATATTCTTATGTGGCGCTACAAGGGCTATCTGACGGACCGTCGCTTGCTCGTCGCTTGGGGAAAGGGAAATATGGCTATGTGGCGCTCCAAGCCTATCCGACGGTCACTCGCCCGTCACTTGGAGAAAGAGAAAATTTCTTATGTGGCGCTACAAGGGCTATCTGACGGACCGTCACTTGCCCGTCATTTGGAGAAAGGGAAAAATTCTTATGTGGCGCTATAACGTCCATGTGACGGACCGTCACTTGGCCGTCACTTGGAGATAAAAAAAATTCTCATGTGGCGCTACAACGGCTATCTGACGGACCGTCACTTGCCCGTCACTTGGAGAAAGGGAAAAATTCTTATGTGGCACTATAACGTCCATGTGACGGACCGTCACTTGGCCGTCACTTGGAGAAAGAGAAATGTTCTTATGTGGCGCTACAAGGTCTATCTGACGGACCGTCGCTTGCTCGTCACATGGGGAGAGTCATAGCTATGTGGCGCTATAAGGTCTATCTGACGGATCGTCGCATGGGCGTCACATACAATTCCAAGAAAGTGGATGAGGAGAAATAAAAATTTCGCGGGTTCTTACCATGAAAGGGTAACCATCTAGCGGGGTCAAAACCGCTGTCTGGCTGTTGAGATTGTATTGATCATGTTTATTGAGTGGTAGCCGGGTACATCAACACACCAATAAGATCTTAGTGGCTACTATAGTGTATACTGGGGAATATATAATTTCGATAGCGATCATAAATATACTATTTTTATATAGATCTAGTCTAGTTCAGTTGCTCTCAGTCTCACTGACCAACACTGATTAGACAGTGCTGTACAAGTTGAATGTTGTACAACGTCAACGTACAACTGTAATGATAAACTTTTACCAGCTGTTTACACCCAGTAACCGTTTGACCTTATACAATCAAGTGTTTTATAAAAACAAGTATCAACACTTGGCAGCCTGTATCCCACACTGCTGACATTGCAGTCAAGCATTTGAGTGAGATCCAAGCCCGCGTCATGGCTGCCAGCGCTCGTTTCCCACTCAGTCACGCTCTCAACTCAGTTTCGAGGACGAATGGATTATGCCGGATACTGTCAAGACGAGTCGTGAGTATCTCTTTGTATTCACATAGACATAGTACATACGCTCGTAGAATAATATTTTCAATAAGTGATCATACGTTGTGATGCCGAGATACGAGTGCAGATTTGCAACACATCCAGATCTATCAAGTGATGGTTTGTTCACTTTACCAAAAACTTATGTCATTGCTGAACACAATTCTACAATACATCCACATACGCAATTGAAATATTAATTGAACAGACTATCACATAATTTCCAGTTTCTTCGTGATTATTATTCGAAAGAGCAGGATGTATTCTGCACAATCAAGAGTGTTGTTGGGATTTGTCTGTTATATCTAATATTTAGCAATGTGCCTGAATAATATTTAATATCAACGATCAAGTTTATTTGGCAATTGAAAAGTATTCATATTTGAAAGTTGATGCTACCCAGGTAGTTCATGTTCCGAACGTGGGAAAATACACAGGGTATTGTCCCACGTTTGGAACATGAACTAGTCACGTGTATATATAAAATTTTGTTTTACATGATTTATTGCAACTCAAATACATGTGATATGATTTCAGAGGAGGTACATAGAAATGGTAACATATCAATTCAGACAAAATAGAAAGAAATGAGGACAACTACAGTAATTCAACACAAACAAAGAGGAGTTTAATCCCAGTGGCATTGCAAGATTCATACATGTAGTATTCAAGGCAATATTACTTGCGGTAGTAATATAATACTAGTAATTTTGTTTCAGTCAAAATGATTGATGATTTACACTCAAGTTATTGATTTCTATGTGAAAGAGCAAGGTCTCAAGTTTCATCACCTTTATAAAATATCTGGGTTGAATATCTATAGCCTGCCTCATATGATCAGTGTGATTTGACCAGCATTATGGAAATGTGGTAATGAGACATTTGATTTAGTGCAATAATGAATATTTCTGTATTCATATCTTGGGTAGTTGAGCAAGGTCCCTCATGATGTGTTCCTAATGCCGGACACCCCAGTCACAGTAACACTCTGCCTTGCCATGGCATCAGCATATTATATACATCACATTTATATTCACTCAGAAGACCGTGTATGTATAGTTCTTGATTTTAATTGTTAAAGCTGCATATTTCCATGATCATGAACATGTGCTGTGCGATATTGCCACATTTTTATTGCACATTGCTGCCTGTATTCTATCAACTTATTGGTGAAGTACAAGGTCCATCTTTGGTCATTTTCAAAATGGTCAAACATAGCAAACACAGCTAGCATATGCGATAAACTACTCAATGTTGTGTTCAAAGTGTTGTATTGAGAAGAAAAATTGAGCTTCACAACATGTTCAAGTGTTGAGGTTAGTTGTCAATACTTGTGTGTACTAGTGCTGTAGTAACAAACCCATTGAGTGTTGATTGTTGTCTGATAAAGCTCATAGCAAAAGTCATAAATATCCTTTCTGAATGATTTTACTCTGCTGTGGATTTTATTTCTGTTCAATGCAATCATACTGGGTGATCAATCTTAAGCGTTTCCAAGAGAAATATCTTCATGTATGATGATGAAATGCAATGTTTAACAAGAGTAGTTTTAAAAAATAAGGTGGAAGTCTCTAAAGATAAATGAACATGGTCAGTCATGTTCGGATGCGTCATGATTGACCAGCGTGGTTAAAGAGTTTCTCGACTGGATGATGAAAGTTAAAACAGATATATAGGGAAACCCTGAAAAAGTATCTATTTTTTTTAGTTTATTTTGTGCAAAATTGCCATGAATATAGGTACAGTGGTCCCTGTAAGATAAGACACCTCTGAAATAAGACTTCCCTGTCTGTAAAGACTTTTCTGTATTCCCCAAAGATCAATTTAACATTTAAATGAACCTGTGAAATAAGACTTTCTGTAAGATAAGACCTCATTTTTCCTGCTAAAGGCGAGGTCTTATCTCACAGGGACCACATGTAATAATGTAAAATACATAAATTAAAACTAATAAGACATGGATTCCGTCCAGTATTGTTTTGAATCGATATGCAGAAATTTAGGTTCACAGATTCCGATCAATCTTGAGGAGTGTGTATGATATTAATTCTGTCAGTTAATTGATTCATAGAGTTAACATTGTTATTTGCTGTGCTGGTATTTCAGTTGCTGCCATGCGTGCCATCACACCCCGCCCGCTGTCTGTGGTCAAGAAGCCGCTCTAGTGACCGATGGTCAGTCCAGCCTGCCACGCTAGACACACCTTACACACACAGACAGATCCACCTGTCCTCGGGTATGGAGTGTGACAGGCATGAGCTTATTTGATAGCTGAGCAAGAGTAGGGCTATGTGTTCAATAACTGGTCATGTACAGAATCAATCAGAGATTCAAGCATATTGCAGCACTTGGCATCAGTCAGATTCAGTCAGAATTCACTGTGCATGGTATGATCTTATAATATAATTATTGTCTGTTGCAGATTTGCGAGGACAAGTTGTGTCGTTCATGTTGTCTGACATTGGTGAAGGCATCAGAGAAGTCAATGTAAAACAATGGTCAGTGGAATAGGTACCTAATTGCACGAAAAAAGATCTATGAACTATATTCATTATGCACATACAAATCCACTGGACTGAGTGCGTGTTCCACCAAGGTTTACTACTGTTCAGGTACGTGAATGTCGGGGACCATGTGTCACAGTTTGACAGCATCTGTGAGGTTCAGAGTGACAAGGCCTCCGTGACGATCACCAGTCGCTATGACGGCATCGTCAAGAAGCTTCACTATGAGGTGGATGATATCGCTCTGGTGGGAAAACCCCTCGTTGACATCGAGACAGAAGATGGTGGATCAGGTCTGAAAGTTATTCGTATTACCACATATATACATGTATGTTGACATTTCCTGCACTGTTGTTATTCATGCTATAGGCTCTGCTGTAGCGAGAAAAATTTCTAGGACAGTTTGTGAAAAGAACACTCATCAGGCCTGCAAAGACATAACTATATCTCGGACCACTCTCTGACTGCATTAGGCTCGGAGGAGGCAAAGGTGGAGCCGGAGATCAGAGTCCCTGAGCCGACAGTTGGCACTCAGCAGACGAAGGGCGAGAAGGTGCTGGCCACGCCGGCGGTCAGACGTCTCGCTTCAGAACACAAGGTGCGCAAAAACAAATGTTTTGTATACAATTTTCTAATGGCATTGGTATGTAATGATTTAATCAGTTGAAGTCAGTGTATATGGAATCTGATGAATGCCTGAATATACTCACTTACTGACATGTATTACAGTCGGTTGATGATTACTCGAAAAATCTAGGAGCAATATCTTACAGAAAGGTGCAGTGATTTATACCTGTTACACTACAGTCTGTTGTGTGTGGTGAATGATAAAACATTTCCCTTTACTGCAGATAAATCTGGGGGATGTCCAAGGTACAGGCAAAGATGGCAGGGTCCTTAAGGAAGATGTGCTAACGTTCTTGGAAAAGGGTTCAGCACCGGCCCCACCAACTGCTGCTCCAGTAACATGTATGACTATTCCTCTCATGTATTCATAGGCATTTCAACATGCATTGCAATTCACTTATAAATGTTTCAATTGAACATTGTACATTTTCATGTCTCATGTACAACATTGTAGATCTACATAATATCATGGTATGTATTTCGCGATATCTGAAGCACATAAATTCAATTGTAATCGTCTGAAATAAAACAATTTTGAAAGCTTATGCTTACCCCACCTAGCCACTCCGACAGCGACAGCCCCCGTGACTCCACCGATGCCTGCACCGAGGGACCACGCTACGCCGATCTTTGACCCGCGCCAGACGTCCAGCACACCGACCGTGACGCCCCCGTACATCCCTCGCCTCCAGCACAGCATCCTTGGCCAGGACAAGACAGAACCCATTAAGGGCATTCAGAAGGCCATGGCCAAGGCCATGACTCGTGCCGTCCAAGTGCCACACTTCGGCTACAATGATGAGATTGATATCACGACGCTGGTTCGCCTCCGCAGCCAGCTGAAAGCTGCTGCTGAGCAGAGAGGCATTAAGTTCTCACACATGCCTGTCTTCATAAAAGTGAATATTGTTCCCATGTACTTATAATAACAGCTAAACAAGCATGTATGAATGAAAAATGAAATTCTTGGCTGTGCCAAAAAATAAATGAATGTACCATATGTACTTGTGTGTTTATACTGTAAAATTACTACATGTATATATTAAAAAAAGAACCAACAGTACAACAATGCCATTTTGTACAGGCTGCATCTCTGGCCTTGCATTACTTCCCCTCCTTGAATGCCAGTGTAGACGAAGGGTGTGAAAACATCACCTATAAGGTCAGTCTGGCTATTGTAACATTCCTTAATATTACACTATTCTAAGTAGCACCATTTGACTTTGACATAACACTAAAATATCTATAGTAAATGTAACCTCAGCTGAATTCTCCTATCCAGGCCTCTCACAATATCGGTTTCGCGATGGACACGCCACACGGGTTATTGGTGCCCAATGTTAAGAACGTGCAGACAATGAGTATCTTCGAGGTAGCGAAGGAGTTGGTTCGTATCATGGACCTTGGTTACCAGGGGAAACTAACCCAAGCCGACCTCTCAGGGGGAACCTTCACCCTGTCAAACATCGGCACGGTCAGTCTACAGGCTTAGCTTATTTAATTGCGTTAACATTACGAAACAGTCTTCAAGGTATTCATGATGTACATGTATTGGTATAATTTTCCAGATTGGAGGAACATACGCATCCCCTGTGATCTTTACACCAGAAGTTGCTATTGGTGCCATTGGGAAGATACAGGTGTGATACTTTTCCAATGTACATAATCCAAGTACACCAGAGTAGGCACATCAACGATAACCTTCGCCCATCCTGACACACCCCTCTGTTGTTCCATCCCTACAGAAGCTGCCGCGTTTCAACGCCCGGGGTGAGGTGAAGGAGGCCCACATCATGAAGGTCTCCTGGTCCGCGGATCACCGTGTCATCGACGGCGCCACCATGGCTCGCTTCTCCAACCTGTGGAAGGCGTACCTAGAGAGCCCAGCCTACATGATCATGGATCTCAAGTGAATGATTTGTCTGCTGAATATTTATTGCACCACTATTGGACTTGTGATTGCTCTGTATTAGGTTTCTGGTAGTCATTGGTTTCTGTCAGGGAAATGCTTGAATTGCATTTGCAAATGGATCCTATAATGAAAATCATGTGGTAATTTGTTAGTTTCACTGCATTGTTAGGTTATCACGAAATGTAGATGTGGTGTAGGCAATCACAGTTGATGAAATGCAAGTTGATTGCACAGCCAACAGATTCCATGCTCGTAAACTGTCACTATGTGCTATATTGAGATGCCGAACAAACATTGGTGAGAGAGGAAAGGAATCTACTGACCAAACTGCACTTTGAATCTCTTGTAACGTCATATCCCTTGAATACCATTGTTATTGAATGAGTTATTGTTGAATATCTCTTTACTGAGACTTGATGGTTTCTGGAGTGGTGATTTTTCATGGAATTATTTGTCTGTTCCATGGACAAACATTGAATCCACTGCCATGTTCTTTGCTCTAATAATTATCATACAAAGGGTATTAGGAAAATGTTGAGATATCATAATATTTA
This sequence comes from Terebella lapidaria, assembly GCA_949152475.1. NCBI lineage: Eukaryota > Metazoa > Annelida > Polychaeta > Terebellida > Terebellidae > Terebella > Terebella lapidaria. The sequence goes on along the minus strand of OX424557.1, from coordinate 28,024,859 downwards.
TTATCATGTTTTGCACAATTTCTGGAGATGAACCATCAAGTGGTGTATAAGTATGAACACTGTAAATATATGTGTGTGAGTCCTATGACAATAGTACAATGTTGTATAAAACTAATGTAAATTAATGAACAATAATAAACAATCATAGCAAGCATGTTGTCATCTTTTCTAGGCTTTTTGGCAATCACATAAGTAATTGAGACGAACATAATATGAATTAGCCTGAATTAGTTGGGTATTATGAATTAGTTGGCTAGTGGCCTACTATTTCAAATTTCTTTTCTCAATGTGATTAACATATATTTGGCAATGCAATATCTCACAATTATTCACTTCAAGTAATTTCCACGTCAAATGAGTATCACATCATAACGTAACACGTTGTCATACAAAAGCAATGTGGTTGATCACCCCTATGGTATATCCAGCATATACATCTCGATAAGGCTGGCCCAGTCTGGATTAATTTTATCCCATCACTGATATTTCGCTGATTATTTATATTCGAAAGGATACAAAATTGACGGAATGGGGTGGGGGAGGGGGGGGGGGGGAGGGGTGGAGTTACGGGACCACCCACGCCACTCAAATTCCTGGATCTGCTCCTGATGAAAAAAATCACAGAATGATATGTCGGTAACCTAAAAAGTATGGGTCACCGAAAGCAAATGTGTAGTAGTCGGGAAGGAACCCAACATATATTCTTTGAAAGGTAATTCCGACTGATGAGTTGAAGATATTGAATAGGCATATCCGTATAACTTGACGATCTGCAATGGGTTGTGCCTACATATGATATTTTACCAATTCACCCACGATATCGTGACACAGCCAAAGGCCATTGGAATAGTGACTTTCTCATGCCTACAATCTGGCACACGAATGGGTCCTGAGTATAGCATATAAATAGCCTAGATATTACTATAGTTTCTATGGAGTAATTATTATATATTGAATGTAGCTCTACCCGAAAAATTTCCACGTGCATGATGGTGTCTGTCATGTCAGAGAAACACCCCCTGATAATCGCCAAGGTATTGCTTGGGTTTCCTTATGGGGCGCCTTTCGTGTTATCACGATCGATAATAACGTCATCAGTGCAAATGCAATTATACAAATGATATAAACGTTGCTAGGCAACGGATTTCTCTGTCGCCGAATCCCAACAGGTGCGCTCGGCGGTCTCCTCCCTTGTATCTGTTCTGTAATTGGACGCGTGACATGTACTGCAGAGTGCCTGGCGGTTTCCGTTAATTACCTGGCTGACACAGAACAGGAAATTCTAGGCCAGGTGTCCTCGCGACACAGTCAGGAAGTGTGGTGTTAGAATCGGTTCTCGGATCCCATATGATAATGATATGAAAACCAGTGTTTTATTTTGTGTAGCTCGTGCTATTTAAATCACCCACAAACCGATATGTGCCATTCGTTCTATAGTTTTGATTCAGATAAAACATGCGACAGACAAAAATAGGAGTCACAGAGATAAGACACTCACTGGTGATTGAATGTACACGGATTGATCACACATGGCTTTATTTTTGGAAGTACGACAGTCTACGAATTACTGGAGATAGTGAAAGTCTAAATGTGAACGGCATTTAGCAACCACGTGCTTTTGATTGGCAAAACGAAACATTGGCAAAACGAACAAATGAAAACGATGGATGTTACAGAAGCTCAAACATACCCTTCTCAACCCGACGAAGTGGACACACAACAGGATACATGTAACTTATCGAACCGTAAGTTTGATCGAAACACTACACGATAGAAATGACGTTCAACTGTTCAATCTCCATCAGGAATCATTTCGATTAATTTTTCATGCCAACATCTGGCATTAATTTGCACGTCAATGGGATTCAAATGCTTGCTGGAAATTGTATGGGCATATTTTGAGTTCTAAGATTTCTGTCCAGAGACTTCGAAGCTCTACAGCAAGTAAATACTTTGCACTATACTCAAGTTCAACATAAAATCTTTTATAATTTTTGGCGATAACTTCCTCTAGGATGGTCGGATCAATTTGAAATTTTATATGTATTCATTTCGCACAAAACCATATTTTTTCACCAATTTTCAGACTTCTATCTCAAAAACTGAAAAAAGTTGGCAACCTACTCCAATGTTAAATGTTGAACACACATCCGATCACGGGAGTTCAAGAAAATTTGGGGATTTCAGGATCTTTATTCCACTCCGAAATGTAATATGAGGAAAGTTTTTGAGTTAAAAGAATCTACAGGTGTATTGTAATGAAATATAATCCTCACAAAGTACTGTGCAACGTGAACATCCAACAACATACCAAATTCTGTTCAGATTCGCAAATTTCATGTTTGATGTGAAATTTAACATTGGAGTAGATTGCCAACTTTTTCAATTTACAAGATAGAAGTCTGAAAATGAAAAAAAATATGGTTTTATGCCAAATACAAATAAAGAAAATTTCAAAATAATCAGACCATCCTAAGCGAAGTTATGACCAAAAATCATATGAGGTTTTGTGTTGAACTTGACTTCAAATGTACTAGTAACAAGGATCCTCGCTAGTAGTCTAATAAGCTTCGGTGGTTTCATTCTCGGTAGTTTGCCATGGTAATAAAATAATCCATGTACGAAAACGTAATATGACGCAACGACATTCAATTGTACCTACACAGTTGAGATGGTTCAGAAGCAAACCCCTTTAAAAAAAATAAAGTTGTTTTTTAAAGTTGTTTTTGAAAGCACCAAATTGGTGATCAAAATAAGTTCCATCGAATCATCTAATCTAACCACACCAAAGTGTATCATTTGTATTATACTTTAGATAACGCCTTTCATCTCATGGAAATGCTCGATACAGGACCACTGACGGAGATGTCGAATGAAGAGTTGGTGTCACTAGTCCAAAATCTGGAAAGCAATGCCAGATACCGGGACCAGCAGGCAGAGGAACTCAACAAGTCAGTAGCTACCGGTATTTCCATGGACCCTAAACAAAAACGTTTAGGACAAGTAGCCTAGATCTACTGTGTCACAGAAATTAATACACACCGTTGTATACAACTAACGGTTATATGTTCATATTTCCGCAGATATTTTGACGATCTGATGAACCTGTATTACGAGAATATTGAGGAACTAGCTAAGAAATCGCAAGAGCTTCAAGAATGCAAAGAGCACCTGCATCAGTCAGTAGAATACATCCGCCAGTTCGACGCACAGTACGTTGTCACATCCATGCCGAGCGATCGCGAAACTGACGGTATAAGTCTCCTGTCCGGACCTGACAATGAACTGGCCACACTTCTCGGCGATACTTCTGAATCTGGGGATGATACCAGCCCACCTGCATACAACGCTGATCAGTACCAAGACAGCGATGATTCACCAACCATTGACACTGCACGACCCTGTGAGATACCCGACAACGATAATGACCATACGGATCAAACATTGCCTCCTCCGGAAGAAACCTGTCAAGCAGCTCCACATGTCGTACGTGAAATCGAGACAGAAATTCTATTTACAGTGGAAGATCAGACGGATTCAACTTGTCTTAGGGACGAGACATCTCACTTATGCGAAGAAGATGGGCATCCGGCAACAGAGAGAAAAGCTTCAAGGAGCTCCAACAATGACACCACCAATGCTGAATTCGAGAACACTGATGAGGGTGATACAACTGTTACAGCAGATTACCCTAATGGTTCGCACAACAATAACGATCCAGTTATTATAAGTGAGAAATCATTTACACAAGAACCATTGTCGATTGTCGAGCCATCGCCTCAGCCAGTTTGCGATACGGAAGAGTCGACTCTCCATCCTGGAGTTGCACACTCGGACGAGCACGAGTCGCCAGCTCTTTGTCTTGCTGACCTGGCAGCTGACGTTCCACCTGAAGACGAGGAAACGAACGATGGAAGAGGCTCCGTTACCTACAGAAAGGATTTCCCAGAAACATCCCCAATCGTCAAAATCAGTGAGGCCAGGCTGAGTCGCAGCATCTCCATGGATTCCTTGGGCGCCATTTCTCCACCGAACGAGCTGGCATCCAGTGAACGAAGCCATACGACTTGTGGAGAATATCCAGAAAAGAAGATGTCGAGTACCCTGCCGCTGACCAGCACCCAGAGCACTGCCAGAGCACGCCGGCACGCCCGGCGGATTGGCAACAGCTGCAGTGATCTGACCAGTAAGAACTATCCAGTGCTCCATCGGAAACCCCACAGAAGGTCACTTTCACACGCACCAGGGAACACCAGTGAACCATTGCGGGTACACCGGGTTGAAAATGATCAGAAGACCGATGCAGAGAATACTCACCAGCTGGACAAGGTTTCTCTTGTTGATAGTTGCGATTCTTCAATGGTCGATGATGACACGGATTCTTCACCTCCAAAATTCAAAGGCAAAACTTCGGTTTTGTCACCAAGAAGATCCAAAGTGGAGGCGCAGATTCCAGCCCTGAAACGGGACATTCTACCAGACATGAGGCCAATAGCACCACGACACTCGCAGACCAGCGGTGTGTTGATAGGCGGCGGCACAGACGTGGAGAACATGAGAAACACGCAGCGCCTTCGCTCGATCTCCCGCTACAACTCTCGCTCCATCACGGTGTCGTCCGGAGACGCCAGCAACTGCAAAACATCCGTGCCAAAGATGGCCAAGAGCTTGGACATGAAAGACACCAGCGGACTCCCACCGAAAGCAGGAATGCGGAAAGCCAACAGCAGGCCGGCTGTGGACGGAGCCAGCACCCACGACTTGCGTTGTCCCGTCAGGAGCTTCAAGTCTCCGTCGTTCAGTCCACGTACGGAGCGCACACGTGCCTCGCGGGTCCTGCTCGTCCAGGAAACCAACAGCGGGGAGACGGAGACTGGTCAAGCCTGATGCTAGTCATTGTATTTTAATTTATGTACCTGCAATGCTATTTATCATTTATTATGGTTCAGCGTTCAATCAACGATTCATGTGGAGGATCGTTGGTTCAATACTTTCAAGGTGGGATTCATGTAGACCTACATGTACATGTACTATAACATTTCTTCATGGACCGTTACTTAGTATTTTAACGTTTTGCACCTCGATCTGTTGCATGTGAATATATTCTTGTTGCTGTTCTAGATTATTTTGTGTGTGTATGTGTGTGTGTATCAGTGTATGAAGGAATTGCACGTATGAAACAAAATACCATATAACATAACATTTTTATTGTTTTGTGATTTTTCATACTTACAACATCGTACATTTTCCTGGATATATAAATCACCTGAATGTGTACTAGATTTAATCAATACAATCAAAATACATATAAATTATTATAATTTCCCACATATTTTCATTTAACTTATTCACCCATACTTTATGTATATTGATAGTTTGATTTTTATCTAATAAACATTTTCATTGAAACAATATTTGTTATATACAATGATGCTCCATTCTCAGTTCCGTTCATTTTTCTATGTTTAATAATCGCCATAATTCTAGCACCTCTTGTGGTAGAATTTAAATAAATAATAGGAAAAAAAAAGTGTTGATGTACTTTTTACTCATAATTTATGTTTCATTGATTGCACTTCTAACGAAACTGGGGCATTGTCCCAGGGTTCCGATGTAACTATTATTTAGACCTTCAGCATGCACATCTGCTGACATTATAGCGCATGAAACGTTTTATTCAATTATCATTGATTACTGTACTAGTAGTATTTTAACCAGTTATGAAATCACTTTGATCGTCATGACTTTGTTTCAGTTTATAACCTCTGATAATTATCATCAGCTATACACAAATATTATATTATTGCACCGAAAAAATGCAAGCGATATCAGCAACACAAGGACCTACATGTAGGCTACTGCACATCGATGATCCAAATGTATCGTCATGGACAGCTATCTCCAGATTTACACGATCTTAGCATAATATCTACACATGCGAGAAAAAGTGATGGATTGCTAATAGAGCTACAAGCACATAAAAATAATCACCATTTTGCGGGGAAAAAAAACAAGTGAAATAATATGATATGATCATCTTCTTGATAGGTGTCAATAAAAATACACAAAGTGAACATAATCACGAAATGAAATGAACAACATTGTAACGTTACAACTGAGTTAGTTAAATATTCGATTGAAAATTATGAAGAGTTCACAATTTCTGCTTTTATCTTCGAGTATTTTGCACATACGATAACATTTGTTTCTATTCGTAGAGCGCGTAGAAGATGATCTCCACAAAGCTCCTCCTGGCGGCCTCAGCCACTGTGATGGTGGGGTCGTTCTTGAACATCTGACTGAGTAGTGTGGGCGCCTGCAGCATGTGGCGCACCGTGTCCGTCGCCTTGCGCTTACGCTTGGACGTGGAGTCGGAACTGTTGCCCAGCAAATGTGGGCGGTAGAAGTGGATGTGGTTGCACAGAGGCTCGGAGAACTCGACAGCCACCGCGTACTTGTGCTTCTTCCAGAGCGTGACCATGATTCCCAGCTTACCGACACTGAACGATCCTTTCTCGTAAACTGCAATTAACGTCCATGGGCTACTAGTAGGCTACTCATCATACATCACTGCAACAAAGTTTGCTACGTCACGATTGCGAACAAACGCTTACCGACATCCTTGAGGTCTGTACAGACATGGAGTCTCTCTGAGTGTTTCTGGCAGACAGCCTCACAGAGGATGAAATCCCCGCCAAGTATTCTAGCCACCTCGGCCGCCCGCTCTTTGGCCGGCTTCCCGTCATGCATCTTCATCTTGTTCAGATGGAACGGCGTTAGCCGAACCTACGCGACCAGTCACGATTTGATATCAAATATTAATGAAATAGGTAAATGATCATGGATTCAATCGATTATAGTTTGTAAGTGACTTACAGCTGAACCCTTCATCTTCTTGCCCAGCTGGTCACAACGGTTCAGAATGTCCTGAAGCAGAAGCAATACCCGCAGGTCCAAGCCCATCTCCTCTGCGCTGCACTTCACCTGTGAAAAAAAACAGCCACCCCTAATGCAATCATGTCCATATGACTATTGGTACGCACCAACACAGTTGAGGACACCCGTTGTAGGCGCATACCTTGATCATGCAGGTCATTTCCTCGCCTTTAAGCACTGCCACCCGAGTGGCTTTGAGCGCCTCGGCGTCCTCCGCCTCCTTCGTCTCTTCCTCCGTGAAGTCGTCCAGAATGAAGCTAGAAGCGTCCGTCATCTTGGTATTCCACGACACGTTGCTGACCTGATCATCGTCGTCCCACGTCAGCTGCCACTGCTTCTGTCCCCTGAAGGCAGCGGCCTCCCTGGAGCCGGACCTGGGCGAGGCAGGGCTGATGGGCGAGCCGAGGCTGCTACCCTGGGAACCAGTCGAGCTGCTCATCGACTGCACCCTGCCCAGCGTGAACTCACGCTGATCGGGGCCATACCCAGGTGGGCTGGTCTCTATGCCGTCATCGTGTGGAATGCTGAGGTGCAGGGCCGTCATCCTGCTCGAGACGTCATCATGGAGCGACTCGACCGTGCCCCGCGAGCCGTACGAGTTGACGCTGCCCATATCGTCGGGGATCGAGCCTCGGGCACTGTCAGGATCTGACCCCAAGGATACGAGCATGGTTCGCTGGTTGGCGTCCGAGGCGTCCGTGTTGACGCCGATGGACGAGCTGGTCTTTGACGGCGTGACGACGACGCCAGGGGGGCTCGTGGCGGCGTCCGTGTTGATCGCCACAGTATGTACGCTGGGGGCGGGTGGGCCCGGGGCGAGTGGTGGAGAGTTTGGGTTCTGTCGAGGAGTACAGTGGACGTAAGTGGACGCTGACGACATTGGTGCACCATTCTGCTGGTGCATGAACTGTTGTTGTTGTTGCTGTTGCTGTTGTTGAAATAGCAGGTGCACGTTGATAGCAGACGTGGCGTTGAGCGGTATTGAATACATTGGGGCGGACATTGGGGCAGGCTGCAGGGTAAAATACAACACGTATATATATAGCAAAATGAATACGCGGCCTGGACTTCGGAGTCTGAGAATTATGTTCAGGCCTGCATCGTACATGTACAGCAATCAAAGTATGTAAACTTACTATCTTGTTATTATTCGTGACTTGAAATTTGCACATACATGTACATAAAAAAAACTTTCAATTTTATTTCAAAACATTTCAGTTATGCCAAAAAAAACAAACAGATATCACATACAGGGACTGACTCATCACGGAATTGATACTGGGAAAGATATCCCCGTAAAACACGCATTAACACGGACTGGTGAGCAGGCGGATGAAAAGTCTCATTGTGCCGGCACTATTGTGCAAAACTGAAGTAGCCTATATTCAGCTATTGCCCAGGGGATATACATAAGTACGGTACCTACACGATCACACGGACCTTTCTTATGACACACACATTTTGGGAGTTTTACTGATTGTACCACCCATCTTTCTGAATTTTGGCAAGCGTTTTCGGGAATTTTAAAGGAAGTAACGTACACTATAAAGATTTCATGTAGAATGTATACGCTATTTAACATACGCTATTTAACTGCTCAAAACCTTTTCAAAATACTGTAGTTATGTTGATATCACCGAATAAATCAGTTATCTATCGGCATGGGCACAACTGAAACTTCTATGCACCAGTGTATTCTCGCACACGTTGAGATAATAACATTTGTAAAAAAAATCCTCCACAAACATAACATACGGTAACGGACAAGTCGAAGGTCACAGTCTTCATAGAGATAGAACATCACTTATATTGAAATGCTTGTTCATATAGAAGCGATGTTCATAGACATCTCAAGATCACGGTGAGCCAACCAAGCAGCACGTACATGAACATGAGTCTATGACATCAAACAGCTGCAAGGCTCAGTGTCTTTGACATCGAAGACGCCCTACATGTACATGCACTTCGCATGACTCACATTCTCCTTATTTTTTTTCAAAAACAAAACTTCTTATCATAAGAAAAATGATAAAAGAAACATGGCGTATAGTTTATAAGGGATGATGGATGTCCAAAAACGGTTAGGTAACCTTGCCAAAAATCGCATTCACCTACAGGTGTAGGCCTACAAGTAGGACAAAAATAATCGTATATTTCTGTATCGGGAATAAATACAATAAAAAAAGAATATACCTGTCCGGGAGGTGCACGGCCATCCCCTCCGTCCGTCCGTATTGACGCCATGTCAGTGGCAGGCCGGGGTCACATTCTGGAGGTCAGAGGTCAAAGGGTCACTCAACTTGACAGCATATCGCCCCCATGTAGGCGAGACAAGGGCAGGCCTGTGGTCGTGTGGGCGTTCTTGTGTACATTTTATGTATTTTAATTTTTTTTCTCTGAATTGTTTTGTCTTTAAATGGACACGCCACCGTTTGCCCCCCCCCCCCCCCCTCCCAGGACCGGTTTTGTGGTGATTGTGATAAAGATATTGAATTGCTTCTTTTTTGTCAAATAACATCTTGAGCAGCATGAACATGTGCAGCCCGAGCCAAATCAAACAATGTAGCGGTCCGGATCGCGGTAGATTAACTATTTGGGTGTGAGGACGAGCATACTTGAACAAGACGTGACCAGCCTAGATTCTACCGAGTTCGGTGATCTGTGTTTGCACACCCTTATTTAAAAAAATGTCAACGGCTATTTACTGAACACGCTAGCGCAACATGGATACTAATTTGGAGCATTTGAAAACGACGATAAAGTCCCCCGCAAATGCACATAGCATGCAAAATATAATGACACCATTGCAGTCATAAGTAATCGGATGGTTGTGATGATACATATATTATAGAAAAATAGATACATAGGCTACTCTCACATTTTTTGGAACGTGGTTTGCCGTTTGATTGAAGTACATGATATTATACAGAAATATCACGTCAAGTAGCATCATGATACAGATATTTTACCGTCCCTTAACTGCGGTCAAGAAGGTGCGTAGATGGGTTTTAAAAGAATATGAGTATCCATATAATGTGAGCATACACTCATATTTGACTGAAACTCGAATCTACTGTAGTCCTACACTCGTTTGTGCACTATAAAAATAATATTTGCAATGTTAGCTCCATATCAAGTACAGAACTCACTGTGCAAACGCTGTATTGAATATATACATCAATGCAGCGCTTGCACAGTAAGTGCAGAATCCATAGGCCTACATGTATTCACCTCAGTGGGACAACTAATTTGTGGTATATTTCACAATCACCTTTCAAATTCACACCGCTGCAATTATTGATCATTGTAGGCCCCTGTATCGTACACAGACCAGTTTCTATGTTTCATGGAACTATACCAGTAGGCTATGTGGTTCTCATGTGGTCATGACCGCTATGTCCCCAGGTCAACTGGGTCTACCGCTCGAATGAGAGCAACAGTGTCATCGACTTCATTAGTTACATAACCTGCGGCTGATTGTGGTCAGATGTGTGTATTGATATAGCTTAGGTACTAGTCTATCAAATGTAGGAACACCATGCAAACTTCAATTACTGGTGTGGTCAAAATGTATAGGTCTGCATGCATTTACATGTGTAAATGAATGGATATGACTGGCTATTCCATCGATTAGAAATGAGAGAAATGGCGATAACATTTCCATGTTTCATCTACGTACAAATAACCGTGTTCATCTATCCACACACATATATTTTTCTCAATAAAATCGGTAATACAATGAATATGGTTTTTTTTTCACAATTGTATGTCTTCGTTTCGGACTTTAGAATTGTTTTAATACTCACCAACAATACATCTGAGCTTTAAAATATATGCAGTGGTAGAGGTTTGAACTACATGTATATCCTCTTCACGAAGGTGATCAAAGAATGACACATGTCTTTCGTTTCATGATGAACGAATCATTGTAACACGCGGAATATTCCTTATGTCTGATAAATCACGTTCGTAACGTGTAACTTTGTGGTCAATTAATATCCAATTACTTGTCTGACAGTGATAATTCTACTCGTAAAGTTGTGTTCTTGTTTACAGGTAACTCCTCCGCATAAGCAATACCAATTCAGAAGTCGCCTGTTGTTTTCTTCCTACCGATCCCAAAGAGAGCACACGCCTGACATTCATGTAACTCAAAGGGGTCATAAGCATTGCCACAGTACCAAACACATGTATAACATGGCCAGTATATATACACCAGTCCGGGCCGGCCAAACACACCTCGATCGTCGCCTCATTCTGTCGTATAGGAGCTTGTACGTCAAAACGAATGAATCAAAAACCACATAAGTATTTGGCCATGGTCTACTGATTTTCGGTCATGTTTTCACGGGGCTTGGCCGTGAAAAGTCGTTTTCTACAAACTAAGTTCCGCGTCTTGATTTATCTCGCCAGCGTTTTACGAACAATTATTCAATCAGCTCATACATGTAATATGTTGAGAAATTTGAGTCGACCTTTACCCAGTCGTTGTATAGGCCTAGTCTGTAATTACAATTTTATAACATTTTTTTGAGTGTGTGATGTACATTAGGGTGTAACCTGTCAGGTGTTTCGGGGAGCGAATGACACCACGTGCATACAATTCATATGTACGTACATGTCGTAGTTCAGAGAAAAGCCAAGTGTGAAATCCTGAGTATATATTGTTATACTTAGGGCCTACCGACATATAATAACAATAATAATAATAATAATAATAATAATAATAATAATAATAATAATAATAATAATATTAATAATAGAGCCATAGGGCTCTGCGCTTACCGGACCCAAGATATATGTTTCAGTTATATGTAGGCTGAAAGCAATGTCATGAAGTCATGAGAATAATTGCACATCATTCACGCCTAAAACTTGCTCTACGTAAGTCGATCGTGTTAGAGCCTAATATACAATGATATGAAACTAGAATGGAACTGACTATTACTGTCAAAGATATTCTTTGCTTTTGTATCGGTTTCATTTTATTGAGGTCAAAGGTCAAATTTAAGCTCACAAGAATATTCGGCATATATAAATTCCTATATGTCCTCAATTGATGCTTAAGCTGTAAAGTCGACAATAAGAAAGATATTAGCGATTTTGTGCTCTGACCTTGAAAACGAGGTCAAGTGTCAGGTTCAAGGTCATCGAAATATTCGGCATACATCATGTTCACAATTGAGTCCTAAGCTGTAAAGTCAATAATAAGCGAAACATTAGCCATTTTGTCCTGTGACCTTGAAAATTAGGTCGAAGGTCAAATTCAAGGTCACGAGAATAATCAGCACATATAATTTCCTATATGTGCACAATTGATTCCTAATGTCTAATCCCAATATTAAGTGAGATATTAGGAGAAATTTGTCCCCATTATAAAGCATAGGCTAATTTAACATGGGAAAGTCCTATCTGGGACCGGCCGAAAAAATCGAAATGGCTGCCACACGCAGACCGACGATTCAAGGGCAACGAAACTTATACACAGCACAAAGGCTCTGCAGATAATTGGGTAAGAATGGCTGAAAAAGGTTCCCGGAGAAATGGCCAGTGTTGACGACTTTGACCCATCAATTTCCTCTGCAGATGTTTTGCGTGGAACTAAGAATTTACACATACCAGTTTGAAAGTGGCCTAGAGTTTTACAACTCAAGGTCCTGTGAAATCAAATTCCCGAAAAATGCACAATATGACTTCATATAATACAAACCAACTTTCGTTTATTCCTCGATCGGCAATTACCACTAATGTTCATCTAAGGTCGATTCCAGGGTCAGTAAAAGATCCACTGCTTCCAATACATGTACACTGTATGTTAATAATTTTTGTTTGTGGAGGTAAATTTACATATTTCAGATACGACCTTCAAATTTCCAACCCAGGGTCACGTGAGTTGAATATAAAGATTACCATTAAAGTGTCATATATGACTTCGTTTATGTTCATGGTACATACGCAAGCTGGACCCACGAGTGTTTTGTTTCCAGGGGCCAATTTGTACAAGATAAGACAAAACCTGTACAATATAATCCAAAAAGCCATTCATATGTGAAATTGGAGAGAAAAACACTGGATTAATTTTGAGCCAACTGTCATATAAGATAAGACAAAACCTGTACAATATAATCCAAAATGCCATTCATATGTGAAATTGGAGAGAAAAACACTGGATAAATTTTGAGCCAACTGTCATAAGGGGAATTTTGGCCTTCTGGGAAAATATATCTCGGGTCATTCGAGCGATTCGATAAATTCCTTCCTTATACACATCAAAGATGACCTGAATGTTCATTGTGCTTGGGCAAAATTAGAAAAAAAGTTACTGTACATATTTTAAGACATGTTTTTTTTTCGTCGAAAGTGGCCGTACAGTAGGCCTACATGCACGTTTGAGCTCGTTTCATTCATTCTTTCAAATGAGGGTTCAATGGAAATACAAACACACACATTTATTGCATATTATGTTATGTACTACGAGGTTGCACATGCTTAAATAGTTTATAATCTTTCAACACCAGGGTATCATTGAGACACTGAACATACGTAACCAATGCACCGATGCATGTACATTTGTTTGTTGTATGAGTACTAGTTAAATGTACACGTGCTGCACCACATCACGATACACATGGTAGTAAGTATATCGTACATATATATATATCATCGAATAATATATAGGCCTACATTTTGACATACGGCAGTCATACTGCTAATTTGAACATTCCTGTTGGTATTGTACAAACAGGGCACAGTATTTGTAGGTGTATTATATTTGAAACCAACAGTATACAGTTTATGTATTAGAAGCCACACTATATGCAGATGCAGCCCTGTGCATTTCATCAGATAACCCTTGGGGCATCTTCGCTACCGTGACCTGGATGTGCTTCTAACGTAGGATCTTGTATGTCAGATGTTTCGTTACTCAGATCCGTACCGCTATTATCGAGGTAAATTTCAGTGAATATGATACACGAATTGAATCGGAAGAATAACGTAAATGGCAGGGTGACTTGTTTCATGAGGTCCCACGTGTGGGGCTCATAGTACTTGTTCTGCACAATGTCCAAGTGTTTGTTCTTCATTTGTACGAAGCTGTCGCACACCCAAAGGAAGAAGTTGCAAATGATAATGTGGATGATACAGTTCAGAAAGATGTTTTTGTTCCTCCTCAAGACCTCGCGATTATCGGTAACAGAGCTTGGTTGGCGAGTGTCGGCGGTGACTTGGGCACCTGACCGTCTGTACGCTTGTTTCGGTTGTGTATTGGGGTTGTTCTCCAACAGAGGAGTATGTTCGGTGACCTCCACAGTTCCAGCTGTCCTCGTAGACCGTCCCCCTGTGGAGCTTTGAACAGCTGTTCCTGTCGTTGTTCCGTGGTCATGGTTTGCAGCTGTCTGCTCGCTGCCGCTGGGTGTCGAAACATCGTACCTCACTCGCGAAGCGTGAACCATGAAGGCGGCTTGCAGATACACTTCAACTGTATCCGAGAAAAAGTCGGCGAAAAGAACCCACGGAAATGCACCTCCATCACAATGTGCAGCTAATTGCTTACCTCCCTCGTAACCGTACATGTAATGAGTGGGTTTATGTCTTGTGCGGGCAGCACATGCCACAGCACTGATCAGGGAGCCCACAGAGTGGATGGTGAATCCGAACACGGATGCCAACACCATGATCTCAAGGCCATGGAGGTGTTGGAAATTGGAATCGAATCTCCTACTCGCCCAAAAACCGACAATGCATATTACACAGGATAGGCAAAAGTAAATGGCATTGGCCGCTTCGTACACAAAGAGCCAACGCATTTCCCACATGTGTATGTAGGTTAGCATCCCAGTCGCCAGGAACAGAACACTGCACATCAGAGACACGACGGCTGACAGGGACCTCCCGGTTGATTCTTGTGGAACATCAGTGTCGCCGCCACGTTGATGAACGTCTGAACCACTTGTGTTGACTGAGGTAGCAACTCGCACCAAGCCCTGCCTACGCGAAGATGAGCGTAATCTCAAAGTACTGTCCTGGTCTGGATCAGGTCGAATTGGCTGCTCACCAAACGATCCATCGCTTTGTGGAGTGTTTTCAGATGACGATGACTTTCTCTCAGCCCTAAATTTGGTGGAACTAAGCAGGTGCATCATCATCTCAATAACCAGCAAAAGGTACTCGACCTGTAGAGGCTCCGTGTATTCTTGCCAGTGATCCAGGGTTTCGTAAAATTCTGTGGATGCGTTTAGGCACAATGGATCGGTGATATTTGAATGTCGCGCCACGCAGTCAAATTCTTCATACATGTGCAACTCCATCACTTTGGTGCACTGCCCAACCATGGTATCGAACCAGATAGCGATACACGCGACGACCACAATGACGAGTCCGTAATGTACCCAAGGACAGCGGGAAAAAGTGCGATTGTGAAACTTGATGCTGAACCCCATGGCTATCCCCATGAACAAGAACTTGAGGACGTGTTTGACGATGGACATGATGTAGCGCTCGAACATGTCATGACTGCACTGTTGGAAGCTCGGCAGACACGTGCCGTGTGCGACAGCTGATACGAGTTGGATGAACGAGCTCAACACGAAAAAAATGACGATGCCAATGACGGGAAGCACGCTGCGTAGTTTACTGGCGAACTTGCCGTGAACAGCGACCGGCTGCCTTGGTTTTGAGCGCTCGCTGAACCGCTCTCCGCAGCAGAGCAGTATCAACATGACGATACTCGCCGACACGATGTAGATTGCGAGGAGGAGGTCGCAAGCGAAACCGCTGACGTTGACCGTCTGATCGTTCGTGATCCATTGGAAGATGAACACCGTGACAGAAACCGAGAGCATCATCAAACCGAAGATGATGGAGGAGATGAAGCCGTCCTGTAGCTGGGCCGACGCCTTGCCGTTCTCCTTGTCGGTACCATGGTGACCCACGGTGAATGGACCCGTGAACACAGGCATCACTCGTCGGGAGTTACATGTAGCCTAACAGTTGAAAAGAGTTGGTGCTTGAATCCAAATGCGTGTAGAGTCTATTTGAGACCTAGGGTCTACATCAACGTGCCCGTGGAAGTTAGAAACTCAGATTGATGCTAATCCATCCGAGGTACATGTACCTTGTCAAGGTGTTACTGAATAACAAAAGTGCTCACCACCAACGCTTGCATTTATCATTTCATTTCATGGATCAACCTGACGATCTGAAGAAAATATATGCCCATTCCGTGTTTCCACAAATTTCCAGCTCTCCTTCGAGAAAGGCGGAAAAATGCAAACCGATTTGCAAAGTGCTGAATAATTGAAAGGAATTTTTTTTGGGAAATTCCATGAGAATACAGTGCACCCCGCATTCCCATCTAAGCTACAAGTACATGTATGTGTCGAGCACATTTATAGCAAGACATATCATGTGGATTGACCCACATAATATAAAGTAGTTTTGACAAAGAGCCAAGGCCGCTACAAATTTTGGGTCGCGTACTTGCTGATGCCACTAGAACGCGGGTACCAGTCATTTTTTCGCAAGCCGAATCATCATAAAACCACCACGATTTAACTGTAATTTCTGGAAAACACGCTGTATCCTGTATGAATATGTAAATTGTTATTTCCAGAATACGCCATTTTGTTCGTAGCTCTCATATTTAAAAACGACTCGTTATGTAGGCCTATATGTAAAACTTGCGATCTGGTCATATTCTTTATAATATACCTATTACCAAAAGTCTGGAATCACCTTTATCTGGTTTTGGAATAATTATGCTTTCGCGATAACACACAAAAACTATGGATCAGGTACTTGCTATGGATGTTTGAGGCAAGCATACAGGAGAAAATGACATTTATTATTAATGAAAGTTGTGCAAATGCATTTGTTAGAAGCTAACAGTAATCTTGATAATGCACAAAACGACAAACTCGCAAACATAATGTTCCACATGTCGGTCCTCCTTCACGATGAAGACAGACTTGGAATCTGGATGGACATGAACATTACAGTTCCTAAATATCCTTCTAAAGAATCTGAAACCAATCTGTCCACATTACAACAGCGAGATGACTGGTGGTCGATGGCTATCAATATGCGCCAGTGAACGCAGTTTTTGCATTGAAACGCACAAGTTTTCAGTAGCTAATAAGAACTTATCTGCTCTCCAAAATTATGCATTACAAACACATGAATCCTTTCAAAAAATCAAGAAATTGTTATTCGTTTGTTAGTATTGTAAAAAGTAAGCATTTACTTCACAATTACGCACAAACATCTAATATTTGTGCACATATATTTTTGATTCCAGACTTTTGGTAATAGGTGTATCTACAGATCTACTCAGCCACGAATTATCAGTTGCATGCATACATGTAGCTATGCATGATACTTCATTAGATGATTGTGACCATGATATACAATGTACATGCATATATATGTCTACAGATGATTTTATACAATACTATAGCGCGTACATGATTCTAAGTTTTATATATAGTAGTATAGCCCATAGGCTTTGATCCATCTATAGCCTACATGTTTATGTATCTGTTCCTCAGGTATATTCTTACATTAAAAAAAATGAGACGAAATAATGAAGAAAATTAAATTTACGAGAAGCTGGCCATGGCAAATATCACGTGGATTTGCGAGATCAAGAGTTCAGTGTCTCAACATTCTCTACACTCATCTGTATATTTCTTTATTTTCTCAATTCACTGATATCAGAAACCCATAAGAGATTTCTCGAGGTTTTAACTATAGGGCCCTAGCATTACAAGTTCTTCAGAGAACCTTTAACATTGTTCAGATTTCTTAAAGAACCTCCCGACTATGGTTCAAAATAAGTTCTTCAATAGTTCTATAGAGATTTTTGAAATTGTTGTTGTGGTTCTTCCAATAACCTTCAAATAATCGAAACTAGATGATTACACGGAGAACATTCATTGATCCAAATGTAGCTTTAAGACACTCAGACCCCTAGAAGCGGACACTTCTGTGGTGTAACAAAGTTGGCAAGATACATCATTATGGTTCCTTGCGTCATTAACTATTTCAGGATATGACCTTTTATTTGTTTCGAAATGGGACTAATGTAATTTCTCAGTTTACCGGACCGCTGTCATGATCCAACAGGGATTTTAATGAAACTTTAAGTGTTATTTCTTTTTAACCTTTTTTTGTGTAGGCCTAAAGGTTCGTGAGTGAGGCCACAAGATCATGCTTTAGCCTACATGTATGAGAATGTAGTATTCTCGCAGAATGCATGTATAGCGGACTCAGAGCAATATATAAGTCCAAAAAGGCATGATTTTCATAAGCCGCAATATGCTACAATTTGTGAACAATTCCGTGTCTTTCAATTGATGTCGTATGAGTTTCATTCGATGTAGTGTTGCATGGTGACATACAGGACCTTTGATACTGTTTTTTTATTTTCTCTGTCCGCTAGGCAGTAGGATCGGATCCAGCACTGTTCAAGTGGGGAGGGCCCACAGTCACTCATCTGACAGCTTATCCACCTTTAAAAACGGAACAAAACATAGGGGAGAGACGTGTAATATGAACCACTTAAGACTTTTAGTCACTTTCCAGCAAGGCTTCTCAATAATCCGATATATCTTACACATGTGTGAATTGTATGAATGATACTTTGTATGTGACGTTGTATAAATATGATGTCACACAGGAACAGACACCGTCAGGAAATATGTAAAATAAGCATAGGAGTGGTCCATATTACACGCTCTGAGTGTAATATGGACCACCCGGTAATTAAAATGGACCACGGCCCGTGAAATTTGTTTTTCAACGGATTCAATGCATAATCACAACTAACCGCCGAAATGCTACGTTTAGTGTTTTGTAACAAGGAATCACAACCTAGCCCTCGATATAAACAATGGGATGGCCACGCGACAATATTTACAATTGAAAAATAACATAAATTTTAGCGATTTTCATTTAAATTTCATTCCATATACCCTGCCTTATATGATGTTGCTCTCCTCAATGACAAGAGGTTACAAATGATGAGCGTCATAATTACGTCAATCACCATGGAGATATCTGTTATCCTGCTGCTACAACCCGGGGTGGTCCATATTACACACTGGTCCATATTACACGCCTCTCCCCTACTCCAATTTTTAAAACTCTTTCACACTGTACCTTGGCATAATTCACCTGGGAATCAAACGGCAATTTTCTAGCAATTTCAGACTTGTAGGCCGTGTGTTGCAAAAAATGCATGTACCCTACTGATGAATTTCAGCCCATAGCGAAATCTCAGGAATATAAGCGGAGGCCTATTCCTTATTTGTTCGTGTTACTTCAACCAGGAATTGGAGTGTTTTGAAGCAAGCAAATGCACAAAAGCGTGTGCAGACCCAGAATTTCTATGATGGGGCTAAAATTAACATTAGGGGTAGCCTACATTGCCAACTTGTTTTTTTAAATTTCGAGCTAAAAGTATGAAACTTTGTTGGAAATTTCGGTTTGAGTTTTAGCTGAGGTATTTATCCAGCTGAAGTATAACATTTAGCATCGCCAAAATATCCGCAAATTATATGGTGTAAACGAATTAAAAAATTCAGAGTAGGCCAATAGGCCAGCTTCAATAAGCATTGAAGCTTAGAGAACATAGGTCTACTAAATGTCAATTATGTTCCTTGTTTAGCTCTTCTCCTGAGACAAACTTCTAAGTATGAACATCATGCTTTAGAAGGCTCGAAGAAATGATAACTTCTGTTTAGCTCGGAAATCCCGCCATCATACTGATCATCGATCGGGGGGTAATTGACAAAAAAAATCGAAACTGTTCTGCATATGGGTTTTGATTGGTGCTGGTTGATGGAAGACACGCTTTTGTTTCAAATGATTTGGTGATTATTTCCAGAAGGCCTGGACGAATTAATAATGAGATATAGGCCCCTATATAAAGGGGTCTTTGCGGTGGTATCTATCTGCCATAATTTGTCCGAGCAAAGATGCGAAGAAGAAATTACCAAACGCAGTCAATTTCAAACATTTTTGGGTGTAAAACATTTTCGATGCATCTAAACATTTTCGATGCGTATAAAACTAGACGCCAAGGCCTAAAGGTATTTCAGGTGAAGCATGAAAAACACCCCAAAATGCTGACTCAGGAAAAACATGACAAGCTCCCAAGGAGACCTATAAGACATTTATGCAATTACATGTATGTGAAGGACAAACTTGACACCCCTAAGATCATCTGTCTAATGTCTGATTTGCTCTAGGTCGCACCGTTACCGAGATATCGACGAAAATGAATCAGGTCAAGATCAAAGTTTATCCCTGATACCCATTAGATATGTTTGTCTAGGGCCACGGGTCCGAAAATAACGTCCGTTTCTCTCTACGACGCACAGTTTCCGAGATATCGACGAAAATGAAAAATGCTGACTGGGCAAAAAAAATTCAGGTCAAGGTGAAAGTTCATCCCTAGTATCCCTTAGATATGTTTGTCTAGGGCAACGAATCCGAAAATAACGTCGCTTTGCTCTAAGACACACCGTTTCCGAGATATGGATGAAAACGAAAAATGCATGCCGACTCAGCGAAAAAATTCAAGATCAAGGTCAAAGGTCATCCCTAATACCCTTAAGACATGTTTGTTTGGGGCGACAAGTCAGAAAATAACGTCTGTTTCGCTCTATGACGCACCGTTTCTGAGATATCGACAGAGGAAAAATGCTGATTCAGTGAAAAAATTTCAGGTCAAGTTCAAAGTTCATCCCGAGTACCCCTCAGACATTTTAGAGTGACAAGTCCGAAAATAAGGTCCGTTTCCCTGTACGACGCACCGTTTCCGAGATATCGACGAAAACGAAAAATGTCGATTCAGCGAAAAAAAAATCAGGTCAAGTTCAAGTTCATCCCTAGTACCCCTTAGACATTTTTGTCTAGGGTGACGAGTCTGAAAATAAGGTCCGTTTCGCTCTACGACGCACCGTTTCCGAGATATGCAGGAAGCCTCAAGGCTGACTCAGCTAAAATTATTTTGAGCCTTAGGTCGAAGACCGTTTGACGGATTGGCTTCAAAATCCATAGGCTTCTTCCCTGGTGATATATGAACCTCCATACAAAGTTCCACGGTCATTGCCAAAATAATTTTTGAGTTATCGTGCGGAAACCAGAAACATTGATTCCATCCTCAAGTACCTCAGGGACCCCGGAGCCGGGTCAAAAACAATAGGCTTCTTCTGCACAACATTTCTGACCGGTGGCGAAAATTTGGCAAAGATTCATCGAGGCAAACTGAAGTTATCCTGCTGAAACCAAAAAGTAAAAGAAGAAGAAAAAAATTTTTGGACAAAAAATTCTGTTGAAATGCCTTAACTATTATTTTTGATGAGTCTGAAACACTGTCGATGCAGGCCTATGTCTGAAACTATTTTCGATGCGTCAGAAATGTTTCTGACACGTCGAAAAGTGCTGTATTTTATAATTTAGTCTTAACTCCATAGGTGCAAAATTCGCAAAAATCGCAAAAATGGTAGTAGTTTGCAATCTACCCTGAACAAATGTTAAATTCCAGCCGCAGCCCAAAACGGGATCTCGAGATTCGAGCATTTGGTCCTGTTTCCATCAGGATTCGAATTTTTATTGTAATTTTGTACCTGAAGACACAGTGGAGAGGAGGGGGGTATTCTACACAAGCATGCTGCTTTTGAAAGATCCCCTACAAAACTAAGCAAATACACAAAATTGTGTGCGGACTTAGATATTATATGACGGGGCTGAATTTAACATTGGGGGTAGATTGCCAATTAAGTTTTTCAATTTTTGCGATAGAAGACCAAGTTATAGAACATCGCATATCAAATAAAAAATCATGTTATTCCAACTAAGAAGTGTGACTTCTTTCCGATATGTATCTAGGTAACTTCTGGTGGAAAGTGCGGAGGAGGAAATCCTACAGCACCAACCCAACGCTCCCGATCCCTCTGCCCCCTCCCCCCCCACCCCCACCACTGGATCCGCCCCTAAATTTAGCTGTAGTGCCACCTACCGAATGCTCGTTGATGGATAGAACGGGAGTGGATCAACGTTCACGAAGACATGTTTTACGTGGACGAGAATGGCGACAGCATACAAACTTCGTTGTTCGGTTGTTGGCCACGAAAAAGATGTTCGTGGTCTGGTTCCAGCGTTATATCCTGATGGCGGAATTGTTTCTGGATCCAGGGATGTTACAGCGCGTGTATGGATGCCAAATGAGTACGATAACATCGTAGTTTTTATGTGTACACATGCTTTGTTTTGGACCGGCAATTTGACGGTTGCCACTCACTCACTGGTGCTGACTCATTTTGAACGTTATGATGTAATGATGAAGAATGTCTTTCTCTTTCATTGTCTGTCAAACAACTCTTTCTCGCTCTGGTCATCATATCCCTTACACCATCCCAAGATTTTCCAAAATATAGCCTAGAAGTTGACTGAAAACATTAAATTTAATGGTGTTAGATAAAGCTTCGTTAATTTAGCGGGGACTATTTCACAAGAGCGTCAATCAGTCCATGCATAGTAGTCTAATGCTAATTCAACCTATTCAGTAGTAAGTACCCTATTCAGTATTACCAAATGTAGATGAAGTACGTCTTGTAGTGCAGATAACAACTTATAAATGATTATCCTGGCCATTTTGGTAGGTTTAGGTGTAATTTTCATTTGTTTTCACCATGTTTTGAGCTGTCGAACGGCGAATAGATTTCATTCCCTTCGAGTAACACATTTGACAATGCATAGCACTTCGTCTTTCGGACCTGCGGTCCTCAGCAGGTATCCCCGAAAGACATACTTTGTCTATACCAAATACTACTGGGATTTATTGCGCACAGGTCCTGTCACAGAGCACAAGTTTTAACATAACATGAGTGCTCTGCGGAAGGACCAAGTGCAAAATAAATTAGAGCACAATGTAGTATTTTGTTTATTATATGTCTACAATAACGTTTTTCAGCACAAAAAAGACAATGACTCGTTGTGTCATCATAGCAACGAGTTCTGGCCAGTGCAATAACAACAACAATGCAATACTCTAATTTATGTAACTAATTGGGTATTGAACTGTGGGAGTTCATGTAGGATAGAGTGGGAATTTTTTAATGTCATGTTAAAACGTAGATAAATCATAATGTACCCATTAGAAACATTTTCCAGAGGTCACCAATTCTCTGAGATTTTCCTGGATATTTGGGCAGATGAAATTCCAAGTTTAGCCAGACCAAATGAGTTTTTAATGGACCCCGAAATATTGAACATTGATTTTGGTATACCTGGTAGGTATTTAATTTGACTGTGATCGTTTAATATCAGTTTTTTAGAAATTTCTCCTGTCAGGAACAACAGACGGGTATATATTCGTCACATGACCTTGTAAAAATACTGTTTGTGTTGATAGATATTTTTTTCGAACACAGGCCCTAATTCATATTTTGAAATTTGTTGAAAATTGAATATTCAAAGAACTTGGATTCATGCAATGAGATCATTTCCTATGAATTGGTGCCATCAGCGAATTGACTGTCAGCAGCAATAATCCTTATTTGATTTCAACCAATTACCAGATGGTGCAGTGCACTCTTGAATGAGTATACAGTGGTCCCTGTAAGATAAGACACCTCCGAAATAAGACTTTCCTGTCTGTAAAGACTTTTTGTATTCCCCAAAGATCAATTTAACATGTATATGAACCTGTGAAATAAGACTTCCTGTAAGATAAGACCTCATTCTTCCTGCAAAAGGGGATGTCTTATCTTACAGGCACCACTGTATTGTATACACTTTCGATCATGCAATCTGATCATACCATTGGCATTGCTGTGAGCTACCCAGGTTTGGAGGCTTACGGTGTATGTACTAGAACCCATACCAGGTATGTTCACCCAGCATTGTACCCGTAAATTACATGTTGGATGATACTGACTTTTCAGGGAGGGACTGGGTTTCACGGAGGCCCATGTGATGAGTGGCCACAGCAAGTTTGTGTCGTGTGTTTGTCTGATGCCACCAGATGACAAGAACCCCCAGGGCTTGATTATGACTGGTAGCAATGACCACATGATCCACGCCTATACACTCGGCTCTCCGTCTCCGGTCTACAAGCTTGAGGGACACACCAACACAGGTATCGATAGGTTGCTGTTTGTAAATGTGCCAGCTCAGAAGTTACCACTATGAATATCCATGTGCCACTATTGTGTGAAATATTCTGTAATCTATGATTTCATTAATGTCGATTTGATATTAGACTACCATTATCTTCCGTCCAGTGTGTGCTCTTGCTGCTGGAAAGTTTGGTACCCTGATCAGTGGTTCCTGGGATGAAACGGCCAAAGTCTGGTTGAACCAGAAGTGTCTGATGACATTGAAAGGTACTAGTTCAGAGCACTCAAAATCGCTTTTGAGAATGAAAAGGATGTGTGTCATAAGCCCAGTCTGTCTATTCTGTTTTCTCCCATTTATGACTGTTATTGTTTCCAGGCCACACTGCTGCTGTGTGGAGTGTGGCCATCTTGCCTGAGGGCGGCTTCATGCTA
The DNA here is from genome assembly GCA_949152475.1 of Terebella lapidaria. NCBI lineage: Eukaryota > Metazoa > Annelida > Polychaeta > Terebellida > Terebellidae > Terebella > Terebella lapidaria. The sequence goes on along the minus strand of OX424557.1, from coordinate 28,000,365 downwards.
ACTGGATCAGCCGACAAGTCAGTACGCATGTGGAAGGCCGGGAAATGCGAGAAAGTTTTCACAGGTGAACACTTGTTTGATGTTGGAACATTTCGATTGCTCAATTAGTTTGCTCGATGTTATGTTCAGTTCATTGAATGTCAATATATCCTGTAGGCCATACGGACTGTGTACGAGGGCTTGCTGTACTCTCCACTGCCGAGTTCCTGTCGTGCTCCAACGACGCGACGATCCGACGCTGGCTGACGACTGGAGAGTGTGTCCATGTCTACTATGGCCACACAAACTATGTATATGGCCTGGCACTGCTGCCCAATGGCCGTGACTTCGTATCGGCAGGAGAGGACAGAACGCTGCGGGTGTGGCGAGACCAGGAGTGTGCCCAGGTCATCACCCACCCCACACAGTCAGTCTGGTGTGTCACCACCCTTGCCAACGGTGACATCGTCACGGGAGCTAGGTCTGTTGTGTATTGAAAATTGCAATATATCATGTATATCACTGAGGTACCTAAAGACCCCAATTTACCTATGCTATAGTCACTGGTGTTTTGGCACATACAAAGTTGAAAATGGTACGATATGATTTCTGGATCATACTTTGTATCAGTATGACCTGATGTTAGCAATACTTTGACAGTGACAGTGTGATACGAGTGTTTAGCTGTGAGCCGTCGCGTCAGGCTCCGGAGGATGACCAGAAGGTGTATGAGGAGCTGGTGGCCAGTACTGAGATTCCCACGCAGGTGGGGGACATCCCTGCAGACCAGCTCTCCGGCCCGGAGGCTCTGCTCGACCCAGGTCTGTGCACTTCTGGCTCGTGTACTGTAAATATGTACTATGTGATTTGAATTTTGTAAACACACAAAAAAGTAAATATGCAAGTTTTTTTAACATGTTCGATAGAAATATTTGTCATTTGTCAATAGTTGAATAATTTGTTTTATTCGTCCATGGATATTTCACTTATTAGGCAAGCGTGATGGTCAACATCTGATGGTCAAAGAGGCTTCTGGCATCATCATGTACCAGTGGAATAGTGCAGACAACAGATGGGTCAAGATTGGTGACGTTGTGGGAGGTAGTGGAGGAAGCCAGGCCACCTCCGGGAAACAGCTCTATCAAGGAAAGGTCAGGTTCTGTCATATTAATGGCAAGCAATTTAAACCAACGGTTTGTGGTGAATCGATTACTTTGTTGACAATGAGGTGCTCTTCTCTTACCCAGGAGTATGACTACGTGTTTGATGTAGACATTCAAGAGGGACTCCCACCTCTCAAGCTGCCGTTCAACCTCAGCGAGGATCCATACATGGCCGCCCACAACTTCCTAGAAAAGAACGACATCAGTCAGCTCTACCTGGACCAGGTGGCAAACTTCATCATGGAGCAAACCAAAGGGGCCACTCTACAGACTGCCCCACCCACTGACATGGTTGATCCATTCACAGGTAAAGACAAACAGTGTCATCATAATGCAACAATGTATTAGACGAATACCTTCCCCTGTTGTGTATCATAACGTGCCCATGCATGTGTTGTCCAGGCGCTGGCCGCTATGTGCCTGGAGCTGGCAGCAGCTCCCAGACGTCAGGGAGTGGAAGCTCTGACCCGTTCACTGGTGGCGGACGATATGTGCCCTCCTATAACGATCAGACGCCTGGCAGCAATAGACAACATGGAGCTGATCCCTTCACAGGTATGTCTACTGTTGATGTGTTTGATCATGGGATTTCATCACTGAAATTCTTATGTCACAGAATGATATAAAGCTGAATATTTTCTGAAGGCCATTTCTAGCATCTTACTTCAACCTGATTATGAACATATCATATTTGTGTGATTTTCTGTTGACATGATCCAGGTGCATCAAGCTACAATCCTGGAGGTTCAGCTGCCAGTAAACCGGTGACATCATCCTCTAGTACAGCACCAAACACTTTCTTCCCCAAGAAAGATTTCATTGGATTTGATTCCGCAAACACAAGTGCCATACTCGGTGAGTTCTTAGTTTTCAGGCATTCAGTTCAGGCATATGAACTTTAGAGAATTCAGGTACATTAACTTCCCATCGTAAAACACAGGCTGTACATCATCCTATGCTGTTTGATTTCATTGAAACATTCCCCCCCCCCCCCCAGCCAAGTTAAAGGAGTTTAATACTCAAGCCGATGCCAGCAAACAGTTGTCTGAACAGCAAATAGCTGATTTGGAAGGACTGATGAATGGCAAACCTCTTCTCGAAGGTCAAGTCAGGCAGCTGTGGGACTTGCTCATGTGGCCTGCAGGTTAGAATCCCAGTCATGGGTGCACTGTCATGTCATAATGACAAATTCTGAAGATGTGTGTCATGCAGTCAGAGTAGGATTGTTTTCCTTATCGGGGTTACTATTGTTAAAAATAAAGCTTCCACTCAAAATGCCACCAGAGCATCTTTAGACCTGGATGTATTGTTCATATTTTAATGAACAATGAGGAGCAACAATTTAAAACTGTCTAATCAAATCAAACGGATAAAATATATCGTATGTGTTGTTTACGGGGTATGTCATAGCTTATGTTTGATATTTGGCTGTGATTTTTTCCAGGAGTATTGTTCCCCGTTCTGGATGTACTTCGACTGACAATCAGACATTCCGAAGTTGCACAGAACTTTTGCAACGATAAAGACGCCCCAATGTTCACCAATCTGTTGATGGCGTGTATCACACAAAGCAGCAGTCCAGCCAACCAGATGCTGGCCCTGCGCACGCTGTGTAACCTGTTCAGGACTGACCCAGGACTGCGACTCCTGACGACGAAGCGGGAAGTGATTGTCGGATCTTTGGTCCAGGCACTTGACAAGGCCAACAAGAATGCTCAAATTGCTGCAGCGTCCTTGCTGCTGAACTATTCAGTGGTTCTCCAGCGAGGGTACATCGACACCGAGGCCAAGTCACACTGTGTGTCCGTGGCGGTGACTTTGTCGGAGAAGTTCAGCGATACTGAGGCTTCATTCCGTCTGCTTGTGTGCTTGGGTACACTCGTGACAAACGACGGCCAGAGCTGCAGTCTGGCGAGTTCTCTAGGAGTAGCACAGTTTATCAACCGGTGCAAGCTGATCAGTGACCCTCCAAAGGTGGCCCAGTGTGCCACCCACCTGGAAAACAGTCTCAAGTCCTGAGATCTGCCACTCTTTAGGCTGTCTTTCAAATAGTGTTTGAAATTTATTCGTTCATGTTGACAAACAATCAGCCTCCTGTGACACCATGTACTAGATATGTATTTATGCTATTGCTTACTGAGTGAACTGATGATCTTCATGCTTCCTTATCAGATGTGTTGTAGCATTTAACCTAAAAAAAATGATTCTCATGTCAAGATGACTGACTGATCAGCTGGTGTGTATGTTATAGGTGTCACGTTATGATACTTGCCAGCTGAGGGTAAAGTGTGTCTGCACATGTGTATTAAATTGTAAGTTTTGTTGCAGGCATGTGTTTCGATACAGAAATTGACAATGACTCTTGGATTTCTATTTAAAACCACATGATCAGTATAACAATAAAATTAATGATGATAAATACTGGTTCATATTCAGTATAACAGTAATGGACTAGACTGTCATACTCTTCCTGAATATATGGGCTGTATATCTGGCTAGTAATGTATTGGTCCTTGTGTTTATCTGTGTACAAAGTTATGCATGCAATGAATTAAAGTTATGCATGCAATAGAAATATGTGGTATATGCTCTACCCTGTGAAGATGTTAATTTATTGCTGAATACAATAAATTTTTCCTGAGAATCTTTATTCCACCATTCTTTAGCAGTAAGTAGAATAATTGTAACGACATGCTGCATTGTCATCGTTAAACTACCTTAAAATGTTATGTTGTTCATGCTGTTGTAAGAGAACCAGCGCACAATTATACAGAGACACATCCGTTTATATAATAGATGCGTATCAAATGTCAGAGAGCACAGTGTTGTACTTTATACCATTTTGGCCTGTATTATCACCAAGATGACTGTCTGTGTGACTTTTGCTGTCCAATTTCAAGTTAATTGCAGAATGCTGAGGGACATTTTTGCCTGTCTCCTTAGCTTCAGTTTCTATGGTGACATCTCTGTTCGAGTAGTGTTCAGGCAGGTGTCGTGATGTGTTTGCTAGCTGTTCTTCAAGTGGGAAGTTGAGCATTGCACGACGTTTCTTTCTGAAAACAAAGAAAAAATAGTGTTGATGGTGTTATGAATGAGTGTTATTTTGTCTAGATAATTGCTTCGTTTAGTATTTACCTCCTGTGTGATAATATTATGATAATGATGAGCAGCACAAGAAGGACACAGATGCCAAGTGGGAGACCTACAGCCAGTCCTAACTTAGAACCTGACAATGAAAAGACAAATCTTTCACTCGAACACCTTGCATGCCTAGTGTCACAAAGTACATGTGTATACATTTCCTATGTCGACAAGTTATCTCACTTGCACTGCTCGTAGCTGGTGATGTGTTTATTCCCGCTGTAGTGGTAGCAGTATTTCCCGTTGTATCAGTAACCCGAGCTGTGGACATCTGTGATGCAGCTGTGTTGTCAATCACATTCGTTGACTCCACTATCCGTATGCTTGATGTGTGTTGTGATTGTTCAAAATGTATTGTGGATTCCCTGTTCATTATGTCAGTTGATCCAACATATGTGCCATATCTATCTGAATCCAGTATGTCAGAAATGAGTATAGTTCTCGTATGAGGCTCTATGCTTTCGTAGTATGTTTCGCTGGGTTCCAGAATGTGAAAATATGATGAAAGTTCCTGAAATTCACTAGCTTCTCCAGGAAATCTAGTTGGGTTTGGAAATATCTGTGTTGGCTCAGAACCGATTCCATGAGACTGTGTGTTGATAGAGGTATAATCATCTGTAACATAGGATGGTGTGCTGGTTGCTATGGATTGAGTCGTTGGTGTGCTGGTTTCTATGGAAGGAGTGGTTGGTGTGATGGTTGCTATGGATGGAATGGTTGGTGTGCCAGTTGCTATGAATGGAATGGTTGGTGTGCTGGTTGCTATGGATGGAGTGGTTGGTGTGTCGGTTGCTGTGGATGGAGTGGTTGATGTGGATGGAGTGGTTGGTGTGCTGGTTTCTATGGATGGAGTGGTTGGTGTGCTGGTTGCTATGGATGGAGTGGTTGGTGTGCTGGTTTCTATGGATGGAGTGGTTGGTGTGATGATTTCTATGGAGGGAGTGGTTGGTGTGCCAGTTGCTATGGATGGAGTGGTTGGTGTGCTGGTTGCTATGGATGGAGTGGTTGGTGTGCTGGTTTCTATGGATGGAGTGGTTGGTGTGATGGTTTCTATGGATGGAGTGGTTGGTGTGCCAGTTGCTATGGATGGAATGGTTGGTGTGTTGGTTGCTAAGGATGGAGTAGTTGGTGTGCTGGTTGCTATGAATGGAGTGGTTGGTGTGCGAGTTGCTATGGATAAAATGGTTGGTGTGCTGGTTTCTATGGATGGAATGGTCGGTGTGCTGGTTTCTATGGATGGAGTGGTTAGTGTGCCAGTTGCTATGGATGGAGTGGTTGGTGTGCCAGTTGCTATGGATGGAGTGGCTGGTGTGCCAGTTTCTTTGGATTGAGTGGTTGGTGTGCTGGTTACTATGGATGGAGTGGTTGGTGTGTTGGTTTCTATGGATGGAGTGTTTGGTGTGCCAGTTGCTATGAATTGAGTGGTTGGTGTGCTGGTGTCTATGGATGGAGTGGTTGGTGTGCTGGTTTCTATGGGTGGAATGGTTGGTGTGCTGGTTGCTATGGATGAAGTGGTTGGTATGCTGGTTGCTGTTGATGGAGTGGTTGGTGTGCTGGTTGCTATGGATGAAGTGGTTGGTGTGCTGATTGCTATACTAGTAGATGAAGTGGTTGGTGTGCTGGTTGCTATGGATGGAGTGGTTGGTGTGCTGGTTTCTATGAGTGGAATGGTTGGTGTGCTGGTTGCTATGGATGGAGTGGTTGGTATGCTGGTTGCTGTTGATGGAGTGGTTGGTGTGCCGGTTGCTATGGATGGTGTGGGTGGTATGCTGGTTGCTATTGATGGAGTGGTTGGTGTGCCGGTTGCTAGTGATGAAAAGGTCGGAGTGTTTCTTTCTAACGATGGAGTAGTCGGTATGATGGTTGCTATGAGTGAAGTGATTGGTATAGTGGTTGTTATGGGTGATGTCGTTAGTGTGGATGTGGGTGAAGGGACGAATGTGTTGGTGGGTGTGGACAAAGCAGTCGTTGACTGTACAGGTGGGTCAGTTGTTAACGACTCTGTGGAGTAGGACAACGAAAAAGCAATGAAATTTCATTATCAGTGATTATACGCTATTGCAAGACTATATATTTACGTCTATATTCTGATTGTCAAATCGTGGGATACTTATGATCTTGTTGGTTTTCGATCAAGTGTGTGGATTGGCAGGTTTGGCCTCGAGACAGTCGGTGTCAATTTTATGCTAATAGATTTTATACGTGGGCGTCTTTGAATTCATATTCATACAAGCCTACGTACTTCTCCATTGATCAGTACTTACTGACGCAAGTTCCTTCGAAGGCTGGCCACCTGAGCGTGTCATCGTCACAGAAGATGATTGAATGACTTTGAATGACTTTATTTTCCCAACTTTGACAATAAATTTTTACACAAATAGCATATACATAAGTTGGAGATGACAAACTATTGGGCAGACCAAAAATAGTACAAAATGGTACTGTCTTCCTTCTGGCCTGTAATGTGCACAAGATATATTTAATACAAAACTTAGTAACTGGTATTTCTCAATATTACTCAACCTATATACTCATATATTAATCTATTGATTAAATCATATAAATAAAATTTACAAATACAACTGAAAAATTATCCATTTTGAACTTCTGAAATACAAGTGATGCATAAGTAACACAGGACGGGAGAGGTGAATTCTGTCGCTCGGGCTAAGATCAGGAGACGGGGGAGGGGCACTATAATCTATTGCTACTACCAGGTTTGGGAACGAAAATGTAATAATATGCCAATATATAGACTCAAAAAGGCATATAAAAAGATATATCTAAATGCCTCCCATTCTGTAAAACATAGGCCCAAGGGACCATGTAGCTTACCGGCTAGCCAATAGGTGATCGGACCGATGGTCAGTTAACTTCAAGGTCACAAGAATATTCAGCATACACCATCTCCCACATGTCCACAATTGATTTCTAAGCTGTTAAGAGCGCCATCCTGAGCTCTGACCATGAAAATGGGGTCAAAGATCACACTCAAGGTCTCGAGAACACTCGGCATATATCATTTCCAACATGCCCACAATCGACTCCCAAACTGTAAGTCGATGACAAACGAGACACCGGCCATTCTGTGCTCTGATCCCGAAAACGAGGCCAAAGGTCATATTCACGAGAAAATTCAGCACAACTCATTTCTCATATGACCACATCAAAACTTATGCATATTGTAATGATACATGAGGGGAACATTTTGAAACTATAATCTCAAAACTGCGATTGATCAGACAGTTTTTGAGAAAATAATTTTTAAAGTTGAAGAACATGCAAAAACAGCCATTTCGGCATAAAAATGGCCGCCAAAACTGCATAAACATTCAATAAATAAAAAAAATAGTAATAAAAACATCTGGGGGTATTGACCCAACACATATTCACACAAATTTATGGCCATATTCATCAGCCCGAAAAAAAAAAAAAAAAAAAAAAAGATAAAAAAAAATGTTAACAGAAAATGCGGACGACTACACCGACGATGACACCGACGACGACGGACGAAAAAACCATGACAATAGTGTATTGGTCCTCATGGGTCCGTAATACCATTGCCGCATATATTTTCCCATAATGGAGATCGGGACATTGAACACAATACAAACACAAGTTATCCATTTTAATTTGTGTGATAGAAACAAATTATGATTTACACGATAAACAAAGTCAAAAGATGTAGGTTGATTCAAACAAAATTGTCATGGGGTGCATGACAATATTATGCTAATTGCTACCATGACAAGCCTTACAAAATTGATTATCACATGTCACAATACTCGCGTATGATGCCAGGAAATTCCTTTTAATGATTCCTTGAAATGATTTTCTTGTGTATGAGATGGTTTCCAGCCTATTGTTGCCAGGATTCCATGTATTCCAAATAACTGGAAAGTTGTAAAGGGGCAATTTGCCAGCAAAATTAGATTTTATTGGGTGTACATATAAATCATTTGATTGTCTAGTGCATGTACTGCAGTTTGATTTGATATCCTTGTTTAGTTTGAATGTATTTGAAAATGAATCTGGCAATTTACCAGTGAAGAAATCATTGACAAATGACATAACCTCATATATATACTGGTCTGTTAATTTTAGAATACTAGAGCCCTTGAATAGTGATTCCTGAAGTATCCTCTTGGAAATTGTAGCCAGGAAGACATTGGAAGATGGCGAAGCTGCCCTCTTCCACCCAGACTGGCCAGGCGTTGTCGGGGGTCAGCAAGGTCTCCCGGATACAGGCGCCCGACGGGTCCATGTCGCGTCCAGTCCCCCGCGGTATCAAGTCACACTTTTAGGTGTTGCATTGTACCACTTTCAGCTATGATATGTCCAATAACCTCTGCTCAAAACCAATTATACATGAAATCCCACACACTGAGACAGAATTCTTGACATCTCTTGAAACGAAATGGCCCAGTTTCCGGTGGAGTATATTGATATACTCTGCATGCATGTCTTTTATTAGTAATCTCAGAAGGAATTCGTGAGAAAATTTCTCGTGAATAATATTTATTGTTTATTTAAGATGAAAATACGTATTTATTCACTGAATCACGCGTTCAGTTGTGCTTCACTGCACTCTATATACAGTAATGGTTTCGAGAAGTGTTTACCCAAACACTGACACGTAGTTGTCCGACTTGGCAAATATTGAGAACGCGGCACCACAAACTCAGAGCCATAATTAACAGTGTTATTTATGGGATATCATTTAATTATATACCTTTGGGTCCATGATGGCGCTCACCTCATAAGGATACACGGATAACTGCTCTTATACAATGCGCTTTTACATTTTCCGCGTGTCATAAAATGTATAGTATGAATCTATATATTTGAATAATATCATGAAGACATGTAGTATGAAATTACGTGTATGTATTCAAATAATAATAAGATGTATGCCGTACACAGAAGTTCTGTAGCAAAGAGCATTCATGTTGAGAAGTTGAATCAACTAATTAAAGGCCCAAGTAACCTATGCTGCTTGTTCTATATTCAATAGGAATTGAAAAGTTGCAAGACGGATTTAAATTGTATGTTTTCAGTGGACGAGTAGTATTACGGGGCAGTACGAGTTACTTGGGCCAAAATGAATGTAGTGATCTTACTTTCGAATCCGTTCTCCGCTCACCGTGCAACGACTGAATCACCTACGGTTCTCAAGTAAAAGTTTCAAATTACTTCAATTGATTAAAAAAAACCTCAAGCGTTAGAGATATATTGATTACCTTTGTGTTTACCGTCTCAGAAAGTGGTGCTTCATCATGCAACATCTGGTTGAATGAGTGCTGTCAGTGGCGCATTGAAAAAATCTGCTAGTCACAAAATCAGTTTAATCTCAAGGACTGGTGTCGGGGTGATCAGTTTTTAATGCGCAACTGGTCATTCAAAATTGACATAATTGAGTCCCATTCAATTTGGCTATACGTGTATAAAAGAATTGGATTCTGTATCATATACATGTATGTACATAGAAACAAACCCTTTGAATAGCCTATGAACTAGTATCAAATGCTCAGATGCCATACACTTGGTAGTTTTTTTAGTCCGGTTTAGATATGCCTATGAGTGTAGGCTATTTTACATGTTACTAACATATTGTTCGTCGTCCATTCGTTGTCGTCTACAGTTTAGGTGGTTTGAAGTTGACATTTAGACTTTAGTGGTAAATCTCGAAGTCATATCTGATAATTTTTTGGATGGTCTTGAATTTGATCTCGGATGACCTCTAGCAGTAGCTTTCAAGGTTACATCTGACCTGAAATGTGTCAATTAACACTTGCATTATGAGCATATTGGAAGTCGCATGTTAAGAGATAAGTCTTTTGGTGACCTTGTTTCTGACCTCAGATGACCTCGAGTACTAAATCTCAATGTCAGATCTAACATGAAATGTGTGAATTGGCTTGTGGTGACCTTGTTTCTGACCTCAGATGACCTCGAGTACTAAATCTCAATGTCAGATCTAACATGAAATGTGTGAATTGGCTTGTGGGGCTAAAACAATTGCACATACAGGTTAGGATTGCATTATTAGCATATAGTCAGAAGAGCAGAAGGTCACCATCTTTTGGTGACCTAAAGGGACGTCAACCGTGAAGGCTTAATCTCAAGGTCATGCCTGACCTGAAATGTGTAAATTGGCCTTTACGGACAAAATACTTGTAGATAGACGTTATATTTGTATTATGAATATATGTTATATACAAAATTATATACTGCACACCTAATGGTGACATTGACGTATGTACAGAAAGATGACCTTGATTGATAAATCTGAATGTCATATCTCATCTGTGGTGCTCGAACCAAAATTGTCCGGTAACCTATCTTAGCCCAAGTAATTTTTTTTTTCAAAATGGCAACCAGTTTTTACGAAAAACGGCCGAATTTGGACTTTGACGGTCGTTCTCAAAATCTGTTCAGTAATTTTTTTTCTAATTGATGCATAAGACTCCTCATACATGTATGTACCTCTGGTGTGTATGAGTTTCATTGCCCTTAAATCGCTCGAAGTTGGCCATTTTGGCCCAAATGGGACTTTCTCCTATATACGCTGAATATTCTCGTGACCTTGAATTTGATCTTTGACCTAATTTTCAAGGTCACCAGGTCACAGGACAAAATGACTAATATATCGCTTTTTATCGACTTTATAGCTTGGGAATCAATTGTGGATATATGGGAAATGATATACGCCGAACTCTGATTACATTGAATTTGACCTTGAATTTGACCTTGACCTTGAATTTGACCTTGAATTTCACGATTTAATTTTATTGTAAAACATTGTAAGAGAGATAACATATAGCTCAGCACCATATATGTAGATGGTGAAATCTTGTGAGTTATTTCTTAAATTACAACTGAAGGAGTGATGCCGGAATTTCAGTGACTGACCATATGTCCACTCTTTATAGCTTTAGAGGTCGTAACTATGTTCAATAGTAACCAGCCAACAACAAAGGAAACGGTCCCAACTATGCACTAAGATAGGGTACAGACCGCCTCAGACCATATGACACATGGGGGACGCACGGTCTTGTCGAACTTGTCCTCGAATCTCACGCGGACGAAAATCTCCTGCACTAAGTCAGATAATGCACACGGATGCGGGTCTCTCGCCAATCGTGGCCTCGTGCCCTTCGGGCACTCGGTTATTATTGGCGAGACACCCTGGTCCTTATCCATTATCCTATGCATAACCATGTACAAGCATAACTGACAAGTGGTACCAAGTTGATATACAAACATATATAACTATATAGCCCATTTATCTACCTATATAGCCTAGTCCATTTCTTTTCGTGGACTCGTTGCACCGTCGTCAACTGATGCGTATAAAATCAAAACTATGGAGGCTTTGGCCCGATCACATGTTATTACATAACAACCTGTCACCTTGATAAATATAACTAAATAAACATGTATGAGAGGCGATTCAAAAATCAGTAAATCGATTCGACACCGAGAAAACCTACAGGCCAAAAAGACGTATGCTAAATTTTTTTGTATGGTAAAATAATACGGATTGCACCTGAGAAAACCTCAGATTTTATCAATATTGTGAATTCATAATATTTGCACGAGCATAGTATTGCATATATTTGCTGATAAAACTAAGGTATACCGTTTAAGGTCCTAAATACCACCCTCCCATATCCTGGAGCATATGGTAGGGCGCTTTTATCTATCTAGGCCCTAGATGTATAAAATTAGTGATTTTTGTTCCTATGTGATAATTTATTGTACAGATTGTAGGTTGCCCAAGGTGTGGAAAAAATCACCTTAGTCACATAGGCCTCAATGTGATATTTTGTGACTTGGTCAGCATCGAGTCCGAGAATCATAATTTTGAAATACACCAGTAAAAGTTATCTGGGTGTGTGGATATTGTTTGGGTATAGTCATATATATTTCTAAGCCATACATAACGGATTCATACGTATTCAGCTAGGAACGGGTGCAGCAGTGGATATAGATTTCCTGTCTATAGTATCATAACTTATGGTGTACATAACTCCGTTGTGTAATTTTAGAGAAAATCCATTCGTAGTTCGATATTCTCAGTGCACCTGTAGTGTCGGGTCCCCGACACAGACGTGAAACTCCTATATTAAATCAGTGTACATAATTTAATACCCATCCGAAGCAAGAAACGATTCATCATATAGACGAACAGACGTACAGGTAAAATCGTTTTATTCGGAGGACGCAATTTAACTAGATAATCTGACACCGTATCGCCAACTCGTTAGTCAGTCAATTTTAGTTGTTGATATTTTTCAGATGATATTTTAAAGCTAACATATTGCATCGGTCCTAATGAAGAGCGGCGCTCCAGTGCAAGATAATTAGCGCACATAAAAATAGATGAAACAATTTATTTGGGGGTTGGGGGGGATGCGGGTCATTTATATAATACCTATACAGTGTTTATTATGTAAGGACATGTTATGAAGTGAAAACATGACATTTTCTTTTGTAAAAAAAAGGGGAACGCTTTTCTATTAGGGCATGTACGTGCTTCTATCGGGACCAATATGGTAGATTATTTCCAAAGGCGTTCTTCCTATTGCTTCTGACATACCCGTACTGACAATGACAAGTATATGATTGATCGTGACTGTGATATTAGTCAGTTATCACGCCTGAATCAGCACGTTTAGGGAGGGGTCGCGGTTTGACACGCAAACCCACAAATATTAGACCACAAAATTTCTACTCCATATACCAGCAGTAAATTGGAGTTATATTCTATATACAGAATTCATATCCCAAGGATTGAGTTACGAGTTTTGGTTTGTGTCTATACCTGTGGCGTAGTGTTCGTTAAGTTTAATTACAATGTCATGTAGGTATAGTCAGAATTATTGGTTTTTTATTGTTTAGCAATAAGCGAAATGGTATAGGATGATGTTCATATGTTAATATAGTACTAGTATACGGACAAACCCCAATAACCCTCGGTTTTGAAGGACATGGTAAAGTAAATAAAGCAAAAAAAATGCAGTTCACCGCATGATAATCATGATATCAAATACATAGGTCACTGAGGCGCAATAAATAGACATCTTGTAGGATTATTGATGTTCCGATAGTGGGCGTGAGTCTAGTCTGACGAATTCGTAACTCTGGGCGTCCATTTAAATTTATTCAGGACATTGAAATTTTGGCGCCAAAATTGATTTTAGAACATGTTACATGGGTGTATGTTTTGTGGTGTCAAAAAACCTTGATTTGCATATCACTCAAGTTTGGTGGATATATGATATGGCTTAGCATCTTCATGCCACGACTGTGTCCGAGAAGATATGATTTTCACGTGAGCGGCCTAATAAGGGCCGTGAATCTGTGCAGATAATCTCAACAGACTACCATCAATATCACAGGGACATACTAGTATATAATTTCGCAATGTAACATCTATAAATTTTGATTGACATAGCAACAAAATTAGCCGATTGCCAAAACATTTTGCGCGGATGTTTAAATGGCTTATTATTAAGACTCAGAGGTGGGAGTGTTGACGAATGTGTTAATGTGTATGGCAACTGATATGCTTGTTGTTGGTCCAAACGACCATCACACGAAACCTACCTTACACAATGACTGAATACTAGCAAGGATCGTCTATAGAGGATCCTTGATACTAGTAAATATCAACAAGTTATCAGGCTTATGTTTTTCTGTCATAACTAATTGAAATGTTAATACCCACTTTGATCAATTTTATTTACTCGCTTGCTCGCAGCAGTCGAGACAAATGGCAGTGCATGGGTAGGCTATTGGTAGAAGTTCATAGCTGGCTTTTTTTTTCGGAATTTTTGGTAAAAAAAAAATGGCACTGGTTATTTGTGCTATATTATTTCTATTATGAATGTATTATTTACCAGTGAATTTTTTTTAAGGCAAGAAATGCTTTTTTTTATTCAACTACTTTTTGTCTTGTGGGGCTTAGGTGCCTATACATCCGCCTCCCTTCCCCTGGTAAATCTAGTCTAATAGCAATCAATTCATGATGACGAGAAATGATAATTGAGAATTATCAAGAGCACTTTCTATTCCTGACTTCCTTCCCATATTAAAAATACATGTCTCTTGGTATGTATTTCTGCTGAAACAGTAAGGAACCATCATAAGGCATACAATAATCATGGGTGAATCATTTATTTTCACAATATAACAAATTTTTCAGCGTTTCATAATAAATTTGTATGTGTCAACATTAAGTCATTAACTGAAGCAAAAGGAGAAAGTCCTGTCTCAAGTTCAATTGCTCACGAGTCCTGATACTTTTTCCCAAAACATTTTTCACAATCATGCCACTTTTTACTCGAGTTCTTTTTCTGAGGATCACTTGAATACCAGTGAGATTTCTACTAGGTCCCTATTACAGAATGTCATGACAACTGAAAAATACCGGGATGTAGATCCAGATCATAAAACCTCTTGCTAAAACTTTGTTTTATAACAATAAATGCAAACAAGATGAAATGAGAAAATGTACCCTCTAATACAAGGCAAAGCACTTGTGACTATTTAGGTCAATGACTACATGTGATTGTTGTGTTTGAACATGGCACATATACCAACACATAAAGATGACTAATAGAAGGACTTTAGTCTTGGTATTGAAGAGTTCTCTTCAGTAACTTGGCAACACAGATCTACAGGATCCTGGATCTAGGCATTCTTCTGGAAATATTTCTTGCTTTCCTTAGGGTCAGCTTTCATCGTGTCCTTGCCAGGTTTCCAGCCGGCTGGGCAGACTTCCCCATGCTTGTCGGTGAACTGGAATGCCTGAACCAGTCGCAGTGTCTCGTCGACAGATCGTCCTACTGGCAGGTCGTTGACGGTCATCTGGCGTAGGTTGCCCTTGCCATCAATGATGAAAAGACCTCTGAAAGCGACACCCTCATCTTCCTTCAGCACTCCGTAGGCTTTCGCGATTTCCAGAGTTTTGTCAGCCAGTAGAGGGATTTTCATTTCCCCGAGCCCGCCCTGCTTGCGTGGTGTGTTGATCCAGGCCAGATGCGAGAACTGACTGTCCGTGGAACAAGCCACCACTTCGCAGTTGATGGCGCGGAATTCCTCCACTCGCTCACTGAACGCTATGATTTCAGTGGGGCACACAAACGTGAAGTCGAGTGGGTAGAAAAAGAACACGACGTATTTGCCTTTGTAGTCAGACAGGCTAATGTCCTTGAAATCTCCGTTGACAACAGCAGTGCCACTGAATTCAGGGGCTGGTTTGGTAAGCTTGAGCTCAGACATTATGATCCTGTGAACTGTCTCTCGCGAAAAGACTAAAAGCAGCTAGAAAAGAACGTTCTCGACTTCACCAGTTCACGTGTTGCAAAACACCGGTTCGGCCCGCACAAGGCCCGCAGAATGGAATCCCTATGGAGTGCCTGTTACGAAATGTGATTTATCGTATATTCGGTGGCATTATGACAAAATCAGTTCACGTCACTACTATTCCATGGTATTTTGCATAGAACTATGACCACCACAGCCTGAGATGTGTTCATTCTTGCATAGAACTTTGATCACAACAGATGTGTCCATTCAGTTCAACTTTTTTTTTTGCAATATGAGCTCCAATGGTCCACACGTAAAATACATGATATTTCCCCCTCCTATTGCAGTTTATCGCTTCATATAAAATCCCTGTCCCCATTTAGCACCTTATGGGATGATTTTCTTTTGAAAGTGTACTATTTGAGAACGTTAGATCTAGAAGATTTTGGGATATAGAATGTATATAGCCTAGGCCTACATCATCATAACGTTAGATGAAATTTAGACATTGCATTTCTCAATCCTTATGTAAATGTAGACCATTTCTTCACACATCAAGATGTATAACATCTAAATACATGCGGATATATTATCTGCATTATATTTCTAAACAATTTTTATACATATATAGGCCCTATATATATTCGCACAGTTTGCAATTATTAATATTTGGCCTGACATTGTCATGGAAATGCTGGAAGTTTTTTTATTGTTGTGCTGAATGGGCGCGTTTTGTACATATTTTGATGAATGTGATCCTTCAAATCATGGTATAGTAGTGACGTGAACTGATTTTGTCATAATGCCACCGAATAGGGACGCACGAAAAATCACATAGGTTACCGGACAATATTTGTTTCACACTTTAGATATTAGCCCTTTGTCCCTCGACCTTGAAAATAAGGTCACTGGTCTAATTCAAGGTCACAAGGATACTCAGCATATATCATTTCCTGCATGTCCACAATTGATTCTCAAGTTGTAAAGTCGATAATAAGCGAGATATCAGCCATTTTGTCCTCTGACCTTGAAAATAAAGTCAAAGGCCAACTTCAAGGTCATGAGGATATTCACCATATATATCATTTCCTGTATGTACACAATTGATTCCTAAGCTGTAAAGTGGATAAAATGTGAGGTATTGATCAGTTGTGCCCCGACCTTGAAAACAAATTAAAGTTCAATTTCAAGGTCATCAAAATATTCGGCATACATCATTTTCTTTATGTCCACATTTGATACCCAAGCTATAAAGTCGATAGTAAATAAGATATTAGCCATTTTGTGCTTTGACCTTGAAAATAAGATCAGCGGTCAAGTTAAAAGTAATGGGAATATTCAGCATATATGATTTTCTATATGTCCGCAAATGATTCCTAATCTGTGAAGTCGATAATGAGCGTGATATTAGCCATTTTGTCCTGTAACCTTGAAAACACCAAATTCAAGGTCATAAAAATATTCAGCATATATCATTTCCTATATGTTTACAATTGATTCCTAAGCTGTAAAGCCGATAATAAGCGAGATATTACTCATTTTGTGCTCTGACCTTGAAAATAAGTTCAAAAGTCAAGTTCAAGGTCATGAAAATATTCAGCATATATCATTTGCCTCATGTGTACAATTGATTCCTATGCCGTAAAGTCGATAATGAGCAAGATATTAGCCATTTTGTGCTTTAAAACGAGGTCAAAGGTCAAATTCAAGGTAGTCAAACTATTCGGCACACATCATTTGCTATATGCCCACAATTGATTCCCAAGCAGTCAAATTCAAGGTCATGACAATATTCAGCATATAATATGTTCACAATTGATTCCTAATCCTAAGCTGTAAAGTAGATAATAAGCAAATAAGCAGGATATTAGCCATTTTGTGCTCTGACAAGACAATACAATACAATACAATACAATACAATACAGTTGACATTTTTAAAGCGCCCTATCCTGTGCAGCTCTAAGGCGCTATACAGGACATGATTTGAATAGGTGAGACTACTGGAACGAGTGTCTATATCTGGATACGCCAAGATGAATAGGTACGACTTTAAGTGTTTTTTTTAAGATGGTG
Source organism: Terebella lapidaria (assembly GCA_949152475.1). Taxonomy (NCBI): domain Eukaryota; kingdom Metazoa; phylum Annelida; class Polychaeta; order Terebellida; family Terebellidae; genus Terebella; species Terebella lapidaria. The sequence goes on along the minus strand of OX424557.1, from coordinate 27,982,693 downwards.
ATGCTGGGCGAAGACATGACGTGGTGTGAAAGGGAGTACCACAATCTGGGTGCAGAGAGGTAGAATGCACGACCCCCAAAGGTTGTGCGGTTGTGTCGAGGTTCTTGAGTGATGGTCTGGACGATGACCGAAGTGTGCTCTCAGGGATGCGTGGAGTCACAAGAGCTTGTAGGTAGCTGGGAGCCATATCATCGAGCACCTTGTAGACAGTGACAGCTACCTCGAAGGCGATCCGCTGTCTGACTGGGAGCCGATGTAGTTCAATGAGATCTTGTGTGACATGGCTGTACTCGGAGGTTCCTGCAATGAGACAAGCGGCTGCGTTCATGACAAGCTGAAGGCGTCTGTGGAGGTCGTTGGACATGCCGAACAAGAGGGCATTACAATAGTCGAACCGCGACCTTGAAAATGAGGTCAAAGTTCAAGTTCAAGGTAATGATCCAGCGTATATCATTTCCTATATGCTCACGATTGATTCCTAAGCTATAAAGTCGATAATATGCGAGATATTAGCGATTTTTGTGCTCTGACCTTGAAAATGAGGTCAAACTCAAATTGAAGGTCATCAAAATATTCAGCATACATCATTTCATATGTCCACATTTGATTTCCAAGCTATAAAGTCGATAATAAATAAGATATTAGCCATTATGTGCTTTGACCTTGAAAATAAGATCAGCGGTCAAGTTATAGGTAATGGGAATATTCAGCATATATGATTTTCTATATGTCCGCAAATGATTCCTAATCTGCGAAGTCTATAATAAGCAAGATATTAGCCATTTTGTGCTCTGATCTTGAAAATGAGGTTAAAGGTCATATTCAAGGTCATTAGAATATTCGGCATATAGCATTTCCTATATGTCCACAATTTATTCCTAATCTCTAATCTCAATATTAGGTGAGATATTAGCAATAATGTGTCTCATTATAAGGCATAGGACAATTTAACATGGGAAAGTCCCATTTGGGACCCGTCGAAAAAATTAAAATGGCTGCCACACGTAGATCGTCGATTCAAGGGCAACGAACTTATGAACTCACAGAGGTATATGAGGAGGGTCTTTTGAAACAAAAATCTCGAAACTGATCAGACAGTTTTTGAGAAAATGGCCGCCAAAGTCAAAATGACATCGTTTTGGAAAGAAATGCAAAAATAAAAAAAATAAAAAATATCTCACTCTTGAAATATTTAAGGCATTTTTGTGCAAAATTTCAGAAAGATTGGACTGTAAACTTTAAAGATAAAATGTGGACCGACGCCGACGGCGCCGTAGAACGACGGACGCAAGCCATGGCAATAGGTTATCAGACCAAAGGTCCTCAACGATCCTCAAGGACCAACGATCCTCAACAAATTTTTTACCAAAAATGTTTTGAGGTTTTGTGTGGAAATTTACCATAAAGTTGCCTAGGCTTTCGTGTTCCAGTCTGTTTTCTGCGGCCATGGCCCGATGTCATGGGCATAGTGCTTTGGGGCCATTTTGACCCCCGTGCACCCCGCCCCGAATCCGCCTACTGGTATCATTTTGTCCATTATGGTCCATATATTGAATGAAATTTTTTTTTTAAATGTTCATTAAAGCTGGACGTCTGAGTATATGAAAATTATAAAGCTAGTCCTACACCCAACAGCCATGTTTGCGTCGTGCTGTGATAACTTGCTGAAGTCAAGTTCAACACAAACCTCTAATGATTTTTTAAAAACCTCCAATAACTTTTTTTTTGCATCATCAGATGAATTAGAAATTGTATTTCTGTTCATTTGGCATAAACCATATTTTTCACAAAGTTTTAGACCTCTAACTTCAAAAATGAAAAAGCTGGCAATCTATTCCAATGTCATCTCAAACATGGAATATATATGCGAGTCACAATTTCATGAGTTATTCGGTGAATCACACAGTGCTTTTGAAAGAGAATATTTCATCATAATACACCTGTACATGTGTCTATTGTTAAAAAAGAGTGGCATAAAGATCATGAGATACTCCAATTTGCCATAATTGCCTTGATCCCATTTGGGGCCAAAATTACATAATTCGGGTAGATTGACAACTTTCTTAATTTGAAGATTTGGTGAAAAACTATGGGTTTAATGCCAAATCGAAAATTTCAAATTGATCATATGATGCAAAACAAAGTGTTGAGCAAGCAGGTTTTGTGTTGGACTTGACTTTATCTGACAGGCGTTTATCTCAGAAGAGAGCGCGGGATGCCCCCACCCCACGGCCCTCAACCTGTCCTGAGACAGATGCTTGTGGACTTTATTATTGGACTATATTGTGCTTGACTGTTAAAAAAACGATCGTTTAGTTTATGGGATGGTTTGTTCCATGCCTTTCCCTTGAGTGAATACCTGTGGTTGTACTGGCGCTGTCAAGGTACAGAAATAGAACTGTTTTTTTTTTCTCTCAGGAAAAAAATGGTAATAGCATTTTCATATAATAAAATTGGTCATGTTGTAACGGCTATAAAGCAAACGTGAAACACGAGATCATTAAAATTTCAAGATGGAAAAACTTCCCCAAGAAGATATCCCTGCAATAAACAACACACAGATGTCCGAAGACGATGAAGAAACTCGTCACTTCTTTCAGATTGTCCATGCCTTCAAATGTTACAGGTTTCATTTTTGTATCATTTGCGTTTTGCTGTTTCCCATCACAAAGTTCTCAATCCTTGCATATTATCGCCCATCATATTTCGGCCGGGCAAAACAAAACGAATAGCGCTCGTAGGTATTAGGAGTTTGATAGTCCAACGACGAAAACGTGCTTGTGTGTACGGGGACCAAAAAAGGCCCACGCACTATGCCCATGACATGCCATGGTTCACTGGTCTTGACAATTCAACAGGCCTAAAAATTTCGCAGCCAAGTGGAATATGGGGTGCAGTGACCTCGGCCCATGGTGATCTCGGACCGGTGACTTCGGCCCGCCCAGTAGATTGCAATTAATAGTGTTAGGGCGGCAGGCGGCAAATGGATATTTACGTTGTTACAACTATCACTGTGCATGGCAAGTCTCGATTGTTGTTCATACTGTTAGTCAACCCAATTATGAAGCGTCTGATGTAGGCTAATTGATTGCACTGTTCATGTTCACGATTTTGCCATCATCAAATTGTATGTAGACATTTTCTGGGTTTGTCACCTTTTCTGTGGTTAGTATCAATACTGTTATTTGTTTCGTCAGAATTAAACCAGTTGTAATCCATCGTGTTGTCTTATATTTGTTTGACCTTGTCGTAAAAATAAATAAGCTAAGAATTCAATATGGATTAATTTTTTTATTTAAAAAATAGGCTTTATGAGCATGTGGTGCAAAGGTACAAAGACGGAGATAACGATTACATATACATATAGACAAACATTGCAGTAAAACAGACAAAAACTAATATACATGGCGGTAATAGGCACAAACTAATATATACATGTGAAAAGTGGAAGGCACAGCCTTTACGTTCAACATCAGGGAGGACTCGTCGGGCAGCTCTCCACAGGGCGTCTTCAAAGTCCAGTACCAGACGCTGGACAATGGGGGGACTGGGAAGGTGTTCAAGAACAGATCGCAGGACAGCGATGTAGTCTTTCTTGGTTCGTCTCGTCATCAAGCACATCATCAAGGGCACCTGCAAAGACAGAATACGTGAAATATAGAAATATATGTTTATAAGAGTATGTGAATGTAGGTATCAATCTATTACCACAAATACAGTAGATTTTGACGATGCCAATAACAAACGTAAAATACAACATTTTGCAATAGAAACAAAGCCCGACCAAATAGTTTATCCAAAGACACACTGGTTTCATCAGGGGCAGACAGTGTGTTAAATGTAGTTGTTTCTACTGTACACCTGATGGAATTAGTATACAACTGCCCAACAACCTATGAACATTTTTTTAGAAATCCGAAAACTGTTGATGGAGAATAGCTGCTTGAAGGGCCGTTTCACCAACTTGAACGTACCATCGAGATACCAAGTTTTGGCAGACTGCAGTAGCTGTAGCTGTGCGGGAGTTGCGAAAAGAAGATGGCGGGTGTCATCAACAGTTATGTCATCGATAAGGAAGTCGTCGGGAATATGCTGTTCATCCACGAGCACCTCCATGACGTCGACTGTCCTGTGCAACGCTTTACAGTGTAAGAATATCCAACAGAGTCAAAGAGTTTATCTTTCTGGCGAATGGAGGTGCCCGCTATGATTTGGTATGTCACAACATGAGGAGCTGGTGGCAAATCAGCAGGTAAATTTTAATTGCAATACACATTACCGGGATGCCTCTATCGATGCTCAGTTTGGTCATTGAAGTAACTGGTAATGCCAACTTGAGCACATCAACAGATCAAGCAAACTCAATGAGAATTGCTTAACCAGATTCTCGGTAACCTGAGCAGATCAAAGTTAATTGCAATTCACATACCCAGGATGCCTCTATTGATTCTCAGTTTGTGCATTGAAGTATCATGGAGACAATTCAATTCATTCAAATATCTTTATTTTCAACATACAAAAATAAACATTTTTTAATATCGAGTGAACATCAAAGTGAACAGAGATAAAAAAATTATAAGAAGAATATAAGTGTGAATAAACAAAATGAGTAATACTGTAAAAAAACAATAAACATGTCTCACAAACGTATCACGAAACACCAAAAAATACTGCAGAAGTTATGTAAGCTATAGATATTAGTTGAGACATTGATTGCCTTCGGTGATTTCATCATAACGTGATGAAATATCGCCGTAGCAAGGCGGGCCGACATCACCGGTCTGTTGTATGTAGGGCGGGCCGACATCACCGGGCCGAGGTCACCATGGGCCGAGGTCACCTACAGTCGTGGAATATCTAATAGATGTAGATTAGTGCCCGGACGACGATGAACCCGGGTCTGAATTCGTGACCTGTACCCGAGAACCAAAATTAACCTATCGCAGAACCAATTTGTCCGAGTCTTTTTACGTCATTTTTGACGCATTCTGCAATATAGGGTTATTGCACAATATGGGGTTTTATGCCCGAGGGCCAAGTCTTTGAGAAGCCCGACGCGAAGCGGAGGGCTTCTTGAAGACTTGGCCCGAGGGCATGAAACCCCATATTGTGCAATAACACGTTTATCATATGCCAGTGGATGTCGGGGACATTTTAGTATGTTTCTAATGACAGAATCATATCCGATTCGAGAGAAATAAGCAAGAAATGCAGCTTTTATTCACACATTTATCCGATTCACAGGCCATTTCAGAGTTCCAAGAGCATCAGCATAAAACGTAAATTTGTGGGGAAAAACGTCATACATGACGGAATCGTGCCAGGGAAGCGACCATGTGCTTTTACCCTTCAAAAAAATGTTTACCCTTCAAAAAAATGACGTGTTCTTGAACTGAGAGCCGCCCGGGCAAGTGTGGAATTTACAGCCCGCCGGGCAGAAGTTTGTTATTGGAAGAATAGGCACAGCTATTGAAAAACCAAATACATAGATGTGGTATATGTTTAGGTCTAAGTTTGTTGACAGTAATTTAAATTGCTGTATAATAGCATTAACTTCGCTGTTTGCATCAACTGTCATTCTGGCATATGATAAAACGTCATTATTGGCCAAAGAGAAGTTTGCTGACGTAAAATGGGCAACTCGGACAACTTTTAGGGGCTTTGGCGATAGGTCAATTGTCCGGTAACCTATCTTTGGGCTATTATCAGGTCATATGATCTCTTTCAAACTTGAAAATAAACACCCACGAAACAAATTATAGAACTAAGTGTCAATGATTGATGACAGGTGTTTACATACAAATTGCTCCAGTGAGTCCAGCTCAAATTTTGATATATATTTGGACGGGTTACCCAGGGCGGGGTGGGTCAGACCACACAGGTCAGAAATGTTCAACTCGTCCAGGCCCTAATGTAGATCTGGCTGTATTGTCAATGCATAATATATATGTATATATATAAAATACCTTTGTTTTATTGCAGAACCCATTCTTTGAAGCGATTGGTTAGCACAGAAAAATCCTTCAGATCGATCCCAGAACATCAACAGGCACTAGTTTCAAATTTTCAAGACAACATATGCAAGATACGATAGGTCAATTGTCCGGTAACCTATCTTTGGGCTATTATCAGGTCATATGATCTCTTTCAAACTTGAAAATAAACACCCACGAAACAAATTATAGAACTAAGTGTCAATGATTGATGACAGGTGTTTACATACAAATTGCTCCAGTGAGTCCAGCTCAAATTTTGATATATATTTGGACGGGTTACCCAGGGCGGGGTGGGTCAGACCACACAGGTCAGAAATGTTCAACTCGTCCAGGCCCTAATGTAGATCTGGCTGTATTGTCAATGCATAATATACATGTATATATATAAAATACCTTTGTTTTATTGCAGAACCCATTCTTTGAAGCGATTGGTTAGCACAGAAAAATCCTTCAGATCGATCCCAGAACATCAACAGGCACTAGTTTCAAATTTTCAAGACAACATATGCAAGATACGAACTTGCATAGATCACAACTATGAAATCATCAAACTCATCCTTCGCTACACAGATCACATGTTTGAGAATACAAATCACCCATCATCCGTGAGTACATTTACAAGTCTGACAAAGTTGAAAAATGTTCAATCATTCAACACTGACTGAATGTTTCATTTTGCCACAGACCAACAAAGAAGCTATGAAGCCTGCATCTGAGTTTGATATGGACAAACTGAAATCAACTCTGAGACAAATTGTGCGTGACTGGAGTGCAGCTGGCAAAGTCGAGCGTGATGCTTGCTATCAACCTGTCATCGATCGCATTTTGAAATACTTTCCTTCGAGTCACTGGTATGTTTTGAATTAATTTGTGTATGTACTAGTGGTGGTATTTCACTTGATGAATAGATGAAGATCGCTGGTAGATCCTGGTGATTTTGATCCTGCAGTGTGGCTGGTGATGTGAATGTGTTGGTGCCTGGTGCAGGACTTGGAAGATTGGCTTTTGAAATAGCTTGCCATGGTTACAGTTGCCAAGGAAATGAATTCAGTCTCTTCATGCTCTTTGTTTCCAACTTTGTTCTCAACACGTGAGTCATGATAATATACGTTATCCTTCATTGTGTCAGCTGAAAGAAAAATTACTGGTGTAGTTGATGTATTTTGCAATTTAATATACTAATGGAAATACATCAAAATATAGGGTCTGTTCATTTTGGCTATTCTATCTATTCCATTCATTCTGGAATAGCTATTCTCTGTTCAATTTGGGACTAGATTTTGCAGATTTTCTCTCTTCTCAGAATCAATTGTGCCTCTTCGTTTCAAATCGTCGAAGAGTTAGAATATATTCTGTTTTTGATGACTACACTGGAGGCCGCCATTTTCGATCTTGAATGAAATACAATTCTGTTCTATTTGCTTCTTCTAGAAGACTCTTCTGTGCTATTCTGAGCAATTCCATCATGTGATCAGAAGAGATTAGAATGGTCAAATCGAACAGTCCCATAGTGTGAAATTCTGATACGAGGAAATTTTCAATAAACAAAAACTGTGACAGGAAGCTCTTGCTAAACTATTACATACAAGGACACTATAAACTAATCAATATTTCCTCATCCCCTGCTAAAACTGGCCACCTCACATTTGTTATTCCCTATATTTGACCAGGATTAATACTTTAGTGCCTGAATTACAGATGTAAAGAGACGAATCTATACACACTGTATCCATGGGTTCACCAGTATTGCAATGTGATGAGTACAGAAGACCAGACGCGACCAATCACATTTCCTGATATCAGTCCAACTATGGTTCCAGAGAATACAGCGTTTTCAATGGCCGCTGGAGACTTTCTTGAAGTTTACATAGATCCAGGTAGTGAAAATGTAACCAATTTTTGAAAATAGAAAATTTCACAGTATTTTTTTTTCAGTCAGTAACCAGCTGCACTATAACCATCATGTATGGCCAACCACTATTATCTGTGTATTGACCACAGATTGTTGGGATTGTGTCGCTACGGTGTTTTTCCTGGATACTGCCCACAACATCATTCAGTACATTGAAACTATCTACAAGATACTGAAACCAGGTGGCATTTGGATAAACATGGGTACATCTGATCAACATATTTTGTATCTAGTGCAATTTCTAATATTCATTCTATTGAGTAGCATAAGACAGAGCATTTTATTCTCATAGGGCCATTGCTATACCATTTTGCTGACATGCCCAATGAACTTTCTGTGGAATTGCCATATGACGATGTCCGACATGTCATGCTGAAAATGAACTTTGAAATTTTGGTAAGTTTCCGTTACAAATGATGCCTGAATTAATTTTGCTGAAACAAAAGTAATATGTTGCTGATCAACTCCAAGGAATTCAAATATATAATACCAGTACATGTATACATGATTTTACATACTGATAACAATAAATTGCAGTCAGGTCAACACAGCCTATTTACATGAATGCTGTTTGCTTGTTACACAGGAGGAGCAAGTGGATGTGCCATGTACTTACACCCAAAACCCTCGCTCCATGCTTCGGAATGAATACAAATGTGTGTTCTTTGTGCTTCGGAAACCAGTTCATTCATTCTGACATGCAACCTTCTGCTATCCGTTGACAATTGCCTTGGATATTGTTTTGTTACTCAGTTGTACAGAGGATGTTCACTTCAAAAGAATAATGTTATGAACCTACATTTATTCACCGAATACATGTATGTATTCTCATCTGTTGTTGTCTGAGCCTACCGGTACATTGCATATATTCACCTAATATTCTTACATGTATATCTTGTTTGTTTTATAGTGCAAGTACATTGTACACTGTGAAATACATGGTTGAAGCATGTTTGTCAGATTTTGTAACAGAGTAATATTAATTAATTTTACCAGATGACATAATAATGTGATCATGCATAAAATGTCAAGTGGTAAATTCTGTCCACTTGGAGGAAACCCATTTACATGTTTTATCATTTCGCTTGGGTGAATTTGTCGTCATTTTTCCACACATACATAAATCAAGGTATAATTGGAGTTATTTATTCACTATCGCTATGAAATTAATTACCCAATTAGTGTGATGCCAAAGTCACAATGTCTTCTAAACCACATAACGGATATTGTTAAGTCTAAATCTCAACCGATATTGTGAAATCATAATGGTGCCTAATCTCGACCAAAGAATTCCAAAAAGTACCTGTTTTGGAATGCAAAAGTATGCTTTTGGGACTCCACTATTAGGTTACCGGACCTTTGGTCCGATAACCTATTGCCGTGGCGTTGCGTCCGTCGTCCGTCCGTCCGTCCGTCCGTCGTCCGTTCACATTTTTAGGTTACCGGACCTATGGTCCGATAACCTATTGGCATGGCGTTGCGTCCGTCGTCCGTCGTCGTCGTCGTCCACATTTTTATCTTTTTAGGTTACCGGACCTATGGTCCGATAACCTATTGCCATGGCGTTGCGTCCGGCGTCCGTCCGTCCGTCGTCCGTCGTCCGTCGTCCGTCCGTAAACAATTTTATCTTTAAAGTTTACGATCCGATTTTTCTGAAATTTTGCATAAAAATGCCTAAATATATTTCGAGAGGGAGGTATTTTTTAGTTTTTTGATTTTCGCATTTTTTTCAAAATGGCGGCCGTTTTCGTCGAAAAATGCCTGATTTTGGACTTTGGCGGTCATTTTCTAAAAAACTGTTCAGTAACTTTTTTTCTTTTTGATACACAACACTCCTCATATATACTCCTGTGATGTGTATAAGTTTCGTTGCGCTTGAATCGCTCGAAGTGGGCCATTTTGGGCCAAACTCGGCCCAAATGGGACTTTCCCATGTTAAATTCTCCTATGCTTTATAATGGGACACATTATGTCTTATATCTCACTTAATATTGAGATTAGAGACTAGGAATCAATTGTGGACATATAGGAAATGATATATGCTGAATATTGTCGTGACCTTGAATTTGACCTCTGACCTCGGTTTCAAGGTCAGAGCGGCCGTTTTCGTCGAAAAATGGCCAATTTTGGACTTTGACGGTCGTTTTCTCAAAATCTGTTCAGTAACTTTTTAGGTTACCGGACCTATGGTCCGATAACCTATTGGCATGGCGTTGCGTCCGTCGTCCGTCGTCGTCGTCCACATTTTTATCTTTTTTGTTTACAGGCGAATTTTTCTGAAATTTTGCACAAAAATACTTAAAAATAATTCAAGAAGGAGGTATTTTTTAGTTTTTTGATTTTCGCATTTTTTTCAAAATGGCGGCCGTTTTCGACGAAAAATGCCTGATTTTGGACTTTGGCGGCCATTTTCTCAAAATCTGTTCAGTAACTTTTTTTCTTTTTGATAAATAACACTCCTCATATGTACTCCTATGATGTCTATAAATTTCGTTGCGCTTGAATCGCTCGAAGTGGGCCATTTTGGCCCAAACTCGGCTCAAATGGGACTTTCCCATGTTAAATTCTCCTATGCTTTATAATGGGACACATTATGCCTAATATCTCACTTGATTTTGAGATTAGAGACTAGGAATCAATTGTGGACCTATAGGAAATGATATATGCTGAATATTCTCGTGACCTTGAATTTGACCTCTGACCTCACTTTCAAGGTCAGAGCACAAAATGGCTTATATCTCGCTTATTATCGACTCTACAGCTTAGGAATCAATTGTGGACACATAGGAAATGATATATTCTGAATATTCTCGTGACCTTGAATTTGACCTCTGACCTCAGTTTCAAGGTCAGAGCACAAAATGGCTTATATCTCGCTTATTATCGACTCTACAGCTTAGGAATCAATTGTGGACATATAGGAAATGATATATGCTGAATATTCTGATGACCTTGATTTGACCTTCGACCTCATTTTCAAGGTCACAGGACAAAATGGCTAATATCTCGCTCATTTTAGACTACAGCATAGGAATCCATAGTGGACATATAGGAAATGATATATGCTGAATATTTTGGTGACCTTGAATTTGACCTTGACCTCATTTTCAAGGGCAGAAAACAAAAAAAGTTAATATCTCACTTGTTAGGGACTTTACGGCTTAGGAGTTAATTGCGAACATATTGGAAATGATATATGCTGAATATTCTCATGACCTTGAACTTGACCTCTGACCTCATTTTCAAGGTCAGATCACAAAATGGCTAATATCTCAATTATTATGGAAATTACAGCTTAGGAATCAATTGTGGAGATGCTAGAAATGATATGGGCAGAATGTTCTCGTGACCTCAAATTGACCAATTACCTTATTTTCAAGGTCATGGGACCAAAGGCTAATATCTAAAATATACATTGTCCGGTAACCTTTCTTAGCCCTTGGGCTAATTTTTTTCTATCGTGATTAGGTGCGTTATGATATTAATGGTAATGACATTTGAAGCAAAAATGAGAACGCTATTTTATATACGTTATTTAATTTCGCCATTCTCACGATCTGTTGTTTACAAGTTTGTTTCTCAGGAAAAGGTTCACACGCAATGAAATGAGACTGGTCGAATATCATTCATACAACAACACTTCTCAGCCGATTTCGGTGGCAAAATGGTATCCGTGAAACATGCTTTTTGGCCATGCTTTTTATTGTGGATCATCGGATCAACTTCAAATTTTGTGTTTTAGTTGGGTATCGAGCCGCAATTTTTCACCAAATTTCAGTTCTTAAAAGTTAGCCCAAGGGCTAAGATAGGTTACCGGACAATGAATAATACCTATTTTGTCCCGTGGCCTTGAAAATAAGGTCACGGTCAAATTTAAAGTCACGAGAGTATTCAGCATATGATTTCCTACACGTTTACAACTGCTTACTAAGCTGTAAATTCAGTAATAAGGCAGATATTAGTCATTATATCCTGTGACCTTGAAAATTAGTTCAAAAGTCAAATTGAAGGTCATAAGAATATTCAGCATATATCAATAGCGATAATAAACAAGATACTAGCTAAGTTGTCCTGTGAGACCTTGAAAATGAGGTCAAAGGTCAAAATCAAGGTCACGACAATATTCAGCATATAACATTTCCTATCAGTCCACAATTTATTCTCAAGTTGTAAAGTCGATATTGAGCGAGATATTAGTCATTTTGTTCTTTGACCTTGTAAGTGAGGTCAAACCCAGGGTCATCACAATATTTTAACTATATCATCTCCACAGTCGCTTGTTACCGGGTGGGAGGTATCACCATGTAAAAAAAAAGACCTTGAATTCGACCTTTGACCTCATTTTCAAGGTCACAGGACAAAATGGCTAATATCATGCTTCTTATCGACTTTATAGCTTGAAAACCAATTGTGGACATGTAGGAAACGATATACACGCTCTAATACAGCGCTATAACGCTCTAATTTACAGCATAATTACGCTCTAATGGAAACAGCAATAATTTCAAGAAAACAACAGATACTTTTTTTGCTGTTCCCCCCTTCCCCCCCCCCCTGCCCCCCCAACCGATGTTTTTTTTATCCCCGAAAAACAAGAAAGATAGTGAATGGTTTCCATTTTGTTTCAATATAACGTATTCAATAGCTTAGCAAATGGTCCATAAAAATTTACTTTACATTTTGGCATGATTTACTTTGTGAATAAATACGTTTTTGTGATGATGAACGTCTGTGTTTTTAGCTTACTGGCCCTTTGGGCCGATAAGCTATTGTCGTGGTTTTTCGTCCGCCGTCCGTCCGGGTCTATAACTTTTTTTTGACATGATGAATTTCCCCATAAATTTGTCAGAACATACCTTGGGCCAGTTTCTAAAGATGTTTCTTTAATTTTTTTTGATTGAATCGTTTTTGCCTATTTGGCGGCCATTTTTGACGAAAAATTGCTAATTTTGCACTTTGGTGGCCATTTTCGCAAAAACAATCTGATCAGTTTTGAGATTTTAGTTTCAAAACCTTCCTCTCATGTACCTTTATGACGTGTATAAGTTTCGTTGCCCTTGAATTGCCGGTCTGCGTGTGGCGGCCATTTTGATTTTTTGACGGCTCGGCAAAAAAAAATTTTTTTGTCCCAAATCAAGTCACTATTCGTTTTGAGCCATTTCCAGCCAAAAAAAAATCTTTTTGGCCATTGAAAATTTTTTGGGAAATTTCACCCAATTTTTCCTTCATAATGGGAGCTGTGCGGAGTAAACTTCAAGATAAAGCCTAAGTATTGGCATATTCAAATGGGAAATCATATATTGCGGTTTGAATGCTGACCTTGAATTTGACCTCCAATGACCTTGGAAGGTCAAAAACGATGAATTTTGTCTTTGTTGGCCATTTTCTCTAAATCTATTCAGACAGTTTTGTTTTCAAAATCATGTATAAGATTCTCTTTATGTACCTTTGTGATGTGTAATTTGATTTCGTATTATAGTTCATGCAGAAAATGTGTTTCCAGCAATATTTACGAACATGTTTTGAAAATAGAGTTCGAGATCAGTGTAGCAATTTATATGCTGGAAAATCAATACTCTGCATTTCTCATGATTGCCGGTAAGCTACAGCACCCTTGGTGCTATGTTTCTTCTGTTTCTTTTTTGTTTAGGTTACCGTACCTATGGGTCAATAACCTATTGACGTTGCGTCCGTCGTCTGCGGCGTCTGCGTCGTCGTCCGTCCACATTTTTATCATTAAAGACTCCTATGCTATCTTACTTAATATTGAGCTTAGAGACCAGGAAACAATTGTGGACAATATATGGTGAGTATTGTCATGACCTTGAAGTTGACATTTGACCTCATTTTTAAGGTCAGAGCACAGAATGGCTAGTAACTGGCTAATTATCGACTTGGCATTAAATTGTGGACGTATAGGGAATGATGTATGCCGAATCAATTTGACCTTGAATTTGACCTTTGACCTAATTTTCAAGGTCACAGGACGAAATGGCTAATATGTCGCTTATTATAGATTTTACAGCTTAGGAATCAATTGTGCACATACATGTATAGGAGATGATATATGCTAAATACTTTCACGGGTTTAAACTTGACCTTTAACCATATTTCAAGGTCAGAGCACAAAATGGCTAATATGTCGGCTATTGTCGACTTTACAGCTTAGAAACCAGTTGTGAACATACAAGAAATGATATATTCTGAATATTGTCATGATCGTGAATTTGACCTTTAACCTCAGTTTTCAAGGTCAAAACACAAAGTTTCACTTATTATTGACTTCACAGCTTATGAATAAATTGTGTACGTGTACATATAGGAAATGATATATGCTGAATATTCTCATGACCTTGAACTTGACCTTTGATTCTATTTACAAGGCCAGAGCACAAACTGGCCAATATCTGGCTTATTATCGACTTTACTGCTTAGGGATCAATTGTGAACATATGAAGTATATGCTGAATATTGTCATGACCTTGATATTGACCTATGACTTCATGCTCAAGGTCACAGGTCAAAATGGCTAATATCTCATTTATGACCGACTCAACAACTTGTTAATCATTTGTGGACATACAAGAAATGATATATGCCGAATATTCTTCTGACCTTTAAGGATTGATTGCATGTGATCGTCATGAACTCGGCATTGACCAGCTGTCCATTCACTTATAATGTAAATATAAAGGTAACAAATTCATGAATTTACACACTTCCAATCAACGTGAAACTTTGCCTTTCTGATTGTTAGCCATCAAGGATTACTAACCGAGACTCCGTTTCTTACTAAACAATGTTAAATTCATCGTTTTCATGTCATTTTCCGACCTATTTCTCAGTCTACAAAATACACTCACAACAGGGCGAGCGAGAGGATTATGCTGTGCAGCAAATAGCTAGTGAGGCCAGTAAAACTCACAGGTGATATGCACTCAGGTGCACCGAGGTGTTTAGGATTATGAATGTTCAACTCATTGTATTCATCTCACAGAAAGTATAGCTCTAGATATTTTCATTATTTTGACGACAACAAGGAATAAATATATGCAACAGCCAGTGCTTGTCAAGCAGAACAATCGAATCTTCGTTTTTGTGAAACGTATAAAATGATTTATCTAATCATCAAATTGCACAGCTTTCGTGATATCATTTATGAAACCATGTCTCGGTTCATCATCCATGAGTATATGTGTGTGTGATAGCCAAGTTTTAGGTCAGGGGATTGTATTGTTCTGGTGATTTTTTAACCTTTATTTTCACATTATAAGTCAATGGAAAAGTGCCTCAGTACAGTCACCGGTAAGTTACGTGCAATCACACCTTAATTTGACCTTTAAATTCATTTTTTCAAGGTCACAGCAAAAATATGCTACTATCTCTCTCATTTATATTTAATTCACAGCTTAGCAATCAATTGTGGACACATAGGAAGTGATCAATGCTGAATATTCTCATGACCTTGAATTTGAATATATGGGCATATATTGTCCGGTATCCTTATTTTTTTCTTTCACTTACCGGCGTTTTGTTTCCACGCGATAACTCGAGAATGCCTCAACGGATCGACTTGAAAATTTCACTATTGTTCCGACATATTATGTAGATGTGCTGAAAAGTTTTAGAATCGGATCCGATGTCCGTGATGATGACATACATGTCAACATTTGGACTTTGTTTCCGCACGTTAACTGAAAAAATTATTCAGGCAATGGCTGCAAAACTTTGCATTGAGATCCATATATCACCAGGGAAGAACCCTATCGATTTTGGGGTCATATGGTCAAACGACATTTGACCTAGAGCTCGGAAGAGTTTTTGCTGAGTCATCCTTGAGGCTTCCTACATGTACATATCTCGGAAACTGTGCGTCCTAAAGCGAAACGGATGCCATTTCAGACTCGTCGCCCTAGACAATCATATCTTAGGGGGTATTTGGGAAGAACATTATATTTACATTTTTTTTTTGCTGAATCAGCATTTTTCATTTTCTTCGATATCACGAACATGTCTCTTGGGTATTGAGGATAATTTTTTTCCGCTGAGTAGGCGTTTTTAGGAAGAGCAGGGCTCTTCCTCTATGATGTTGGTTTTTTTTGGATTTTTGAATTTTTTCTTTTGTTTACATTCTTGAAAGTGCCACTTGGAACCACAACAGGCTATTCAACTGTGGCTAATTGGGAGGGCCCGGGGCCCGTTGGGAGGAAAATGACGCCCGTGTACCTAATCATGGTTAATGTAATAAGTTATTAGCGATAATAATCCCAGGAGACGTGTGTTCCGACCGTTTTTTTTTTTTTGTATGTCACCGTTTCATACCCATCACCACTCCCGTTTTGATCTCCACTGGAACAGTGCTTTCTTGCAATCATATGCACTCAAAGTTTTGGATATACATTCCGCACAATATATAGATACAGTATGGTATTGCAACAATGAAAAACAAGTTGATACGGCAACATAATAATTACGTGTTAGTGGTGGTATTCCATATTCCAGTGGGCAAATTCAATTCTCGTGTGGCCCCGATAAGCAGTCACGGCAGTCGGCCCGCCAGCCAGAGAGTCACTGAATTGTCCAATCGGGAAGCTGTCTTGGCGGACACACCCACATGTTTATGAAATACACGTGGATATAATGATATGCAAATGATCACGTGAGCGAGTCCCGCCAATTAGCGTACTGCCCCAAAAAATTGCTGCAGGGTCAAGGTCAAAATGCCAGCCGCCAAGAGATCGTCCAACTGAGTGCGGTATTTGTGGAAATACTTGTTACGACCCAAATAAATGGTCTTTTCTATGACTCTTTCCTACTTCACTGGTAATACTTCATAAAAATATCACCACCGAAAGCTTCTTTATGGGGGAATTTAATTAAAAATGCCATTGAAGTGAAGCGAGATTTCAACGAGATTTGACTAAAAGGAACAGTCGGAAACAAACAAACAAAACTTGGCAGATTTGCGGAGCTTTTCGTTTTCACGAAAGGCGGCGCTGCTTCGGAGTGCCGTCTGGTGGACAAAACGCGGAGCTTTTACACGGGAAAAAACTTAGTTTCCTCCTAAAATAAACAGAAACAAATGGATACTAGATCTAGCACTTTTATCATGTTTATGATAGTTTCATATTGCCGACGAGAATTGTCAGTGCTGATTTTGATAGCAGTCACACGAGCGGCGATTCGGGGTGGGGGGTGTGCCTGGGCTACTTCAGTATTTGGCAGCTGACACTACACACTGCACACTGACACAACATGTACGCTGATCTTCAAACCAAGGAGAAACATGATCGCATTGATGAAATTGATGGGCAAGGAGAAACATGATCGCATTGATGAAAAAAGCTTTCATGCATGTCATGAATTATTGGAAATGCAGACAAGTTGCTGAAATGTCTCTGCAGTACAAATCAAAACACTGAAAAAAAATCCATAAAGAAATTTAAATCTAAGACTAAAGCTCAAAAAACATTGTGCCTCCTAAATCAGAAAAACATAATCAGAACCTTGAAAATCTTACACATTGGTCCCAAAAATAGTCGGGTGATTTTTAAACGTGTTCAACAAGGTAAAGCTTCTGACTTGTAGAGATTTCATGGCTGTAACGGAATAAGTAACATTAGTTTTATTGATTAAATCTTATTGGCCACAATAAAAATAATTATTACAAGAAACATTTATTATTGGGTTCAACAATGTTACAAAGGTTCTGGGGCCAAGAAGAGTCGACAGGTACCCAAATTCGGGGCGGGTCATACAATTACCTGGATCGGAATTTTGTTACTCGTATTTGAGAACAAATAAAGATATAGTTTTGAATATTTGTGATAAACACTAGTAAAATCACAAGAATGACAAGGAAATCATCAGGAAAAAAACGATAGTTTTATGAGGTCATGACATTGTGATCTTTCTCAAACTTGAAAATACCGGTAATTACTGACGAAACAAATAATATGAATTGTGTCAAAGATCAATGCCTGGCGTTTACGTGTTACAAATTGCTTCAGTGAGTATCATATATTTGGACGGGTCGGGTCAGACAACACAGGTACCCGGTTCGGAAATTTCCGACTCACTCGGGCCCTAAAAAGTTCTATCCAGTCATGACTAACCGAATAGGTTATCATTAGTTTTACTAGTTAAGTCTATTATTGACCACAATAAAAATAGTTACATGACAATAAAATAGTTACATGACAAATTCATTGGCCCAACAAGGTATAGATTCTGCCCAGTAGAGTTACAATATGGCCACAACATATATGTACCAAATCAAATACAATATTCAAGGGTTTTTAAATAGTTCTGTGCAAACATTTTCGAAGCTCTTCCTTTGAGGCCAGTGGCCCTTGTTCATTTTCTTTGTTATCTCGGAAACGGTGCGTCATAGAACGAAACGGACGTTATTTTTGGACACTAGGTTTGCCTAGACAAATACCGGTATGTCTTACGGGTATTGAGTTTGAACTTTGACCTTGGCCTAAAAATTTTCCGCTGAGTCGGCATTCTTCAAATTTTTTTTCGATATCTCAGAAAGAATTTGTTTTACAGCAGAACAGACGTTTTTATTTTCAGACTCGTCGCCCTAGACAAAAATGTCTAAGTGGTAATGTCGGTTGAACTTTGACCTCGAACATTTTCAGAGTCATCATGTTTCTAGACAAGTATCTAGATATGCTAGGGATATGCTAGGTAGGAATAGAGCTTCACGCGAAATGCCCAAAGACATCTTTAGGCCTTGACGTCTAGTTATATCTCAAATAATGAAAAAGTTGACATTCGATCCAATATTGATTTCAGCCCCATCTCTGGTTCCGAAGACGAATTATATGTGTGATTGCATGACTCGTGCAATTCTTGATGATGATGAAGATCTTCTGGTAATTCCTCTGGTGCAATATATTGCAACATTGAACACCTTGGATGCTTGTTTTTGCGTGGATGAAGTTGCGAGGATTACAACTTTCTTTCAGTTTTTTAGATGGAGACATTTGCAACATCATCGCCGTTTCACTCCCAGGTGAAGAGCGTACATCAAGGATAGCTTACGTACGTACATAGATTATGTTGTAGGCCTACTGAACTAAGTAATTTGTGTGTTCATGTACCTGTGAAAAATAAGCCAGGAAGAGAATTTAGTAATACATAGCATTATAATTTTTTCATCATTTATTGATTATTAGTATTTTGGCATGGTCTAGAAATATAGGCCTACAGTTTATATAGTTCTGGTATGTACTGTTATTTTACAAATATCATACACCAAGTCCAGGCAAATGCGTAAAGTATCACAAATGATTGGCAGGTTTTTCCGTGACACACAGAGAGGTCAGTGTATCGACTTCTGAGGTATGTCATCACTCATCTGGGGAATCCCCGGAAGATCAAAATGTTTCAAACGTGCAGCTTTCTGCAAACTGTTTTCAGATTTTGGCTCACTGTTTGAGGTATTATCGTTTTGATTGTGAACTGCCTCCTTCTGTGGTTGGATAATACCACTGTAAACGTATGTGATACTCTGAAGCGTCTTACTACCGGTTTGCGAGTTATTTGTATCACATTCTAGATCACTATTAGTAAGTGTATCTGGAGCATTTGATTCAAAATGTATGGAGTGATTTTTGACATTGCTAACGTCGTTTTCCGTTGCACGTTGCCAGGAATCTCCGCTGAGACTTCTGGCAAGTCCAGGGCCTACCATAGGCGGTAGGTACCACATCCTCTGTGTGCTATCATCCACTGGACTGTTGGGCAGAGAATAGTCCTCCTGGGACATGCCTTCTGCTAGCAGCTCCTGTTGGGACGGCGACTTCGACTTGATGTGATGCGATTTTAATGCTTTTTTGTCTTCACTTTTACGCCGAGTGCGATTTTTGTGGGAGTTGTGTGCGTGCTGCAATGCTGCAATGTTGTCGCGGTTTTTGTTCTGGTCCTGTTTGACATGTTCCTGTTTACATGTATTCCGTACATACTTTGGTGATGTATGCAGTTGTACGTCATGTTCACGGCTCTTCCTCACGACGTCCATGAGACTGGACGTTGCCATCGCTCTACCATTGAGACTATTGCTCAGAGATAGACCTATTCCGTTATTAGCCGATTTGTCTGGCGTCTTTCGAGAATGCACGGGGACACCATTGGACGTTTTAGGTATCGGCAGCTTATTGCCAACATGACCTGATCCGTTCATCTCTTGATAGTTGTCATCCAAGCCGTTGGCGTTGCCTGCAGATTTGATATCAGTCATGCCCATGGTGTCGACGTGACCATTCTCGACCTGAGGTTGCTCATTGCTTGGACAACATCGTTTACAGAATGGCAGGTTCTCCAACAGGTCTGCCTTGACCTGTCTCAGGCGCCGGGACACCGCTTCCTTGAAACTATGGGGGCTCTGTGGTATGGTCCAATACATACACATTTACAGCTTCACATTGCATGGAAAACGCACTAGTGCTCATCATGATCATGTAAGCTTACTACTAATATCACGGAAGTGTGCAAGTATTACAAGGTGTTTAAATTTACCAGATCGTCTGACTTGTCGACAGCTCCAGCGCATTTGACCACCCACTCAATTATCAACACTATGATGCTCATCATCAGTCCGGCGTAAATGATATAGAAAACTCCTGTGTTAGTCAGAGAAACACACACTGATCATACCACATGTTCACATTATCAGTTCCTGTCTGCACACAATCACAAGCCTAAGGCTATACTGCATACCCAGCATGTGTTCCACAGTGAGGGTGCCCCCTGCCTGTTCTATCTGCTCAGCCTGTTCCTCGTCCACGTCCGAGCCTGCCTGACATTCCCCACGCTCCTGGTACCTGCACCAACACAGCAATCACACCCCATACTAGTATACTGGGTGAGAAATGTTAAAAAAGGGATCAAGCTAATGTTGAGAGAGGACCCACAACAAGATCGTCCACAACAACTACCACGGACCATTTTTTCCTGAGATCGTCCATGAATCCTGTCTCCCTGAGGTGTAGTATCATCTTGGAGAGTTCCTCTTGATACGGCGAGTTTTTCTGCAGTCCGAACCCGTAACCGATCTTCCCAAAGAGCCGTCCCACGGTTTTGATCGTGTTACAAGGTTCCTGCTCGACGGCATAATCCAACACGGCGCTGTCCCATATAAAGGCGTATCCGCCGGCTCGGGCCTGTTAGAATAGCAATAATACCAATGTTTTATATAGTCTTCCAAGTTAATTTTGTGTTAAATATGCCAATCCTGTATTCTCTTATTGTATTGGTTTCGACATCACCTTTTCTACTCCCTCGTTGGTCATCTGCACCAGGGTTCGACGAGTATCCATGAAATTCTTCATATCTTTGTACAGCGCGATTTTAGAATCCACAAAATACTGGTATGGGGCACTTGAAGCCACAGTTCCTTTAATTGGTGACGATTAGAGAGAATATAGACCATGTACTTCATGAGATGAGCACAGTTGGGAGATGTATACAAGTATAGATATACATATTGTAGGCCTACAACAATAACTACCGTACACATGTATTCAATAGTATAGAATATATAACCATTAAGACTTCATGTATACTATTGGGTAACTACATGTAAATAAATGCTCTGCCTTTCGGACGAAGTCGATCACGTACCGTACTCGACCTTGGCTTGGGTGCCGAGGTCCTCGATGGAGCTGATGTCTGTGTTCTGGCGTGAGGTGGTCAGGTAGGCCGCCAGGTTAGCCGTGTACGTGGCCACGATAATCATGATGGCGAACCACCACAGCACCGCCGTCAGACGCGCTACCGACAAAATAGTACGAAATTCGTCATACTGTTTGGCTACCTTTGTTATAATTTTCGCATGATAAGAGTATAATTTCGAAAATGCCCGAGAAAAGGTGCACTTATTTTCCATTTTTCGCGATGCCTGTTTTCCCCCCACAATTACCACATGATAGTATATGAGGAAGTTGCCTGGCTTACCGGAGAAAGATTTGGGATAACTCTCCCCTCCCTGTTGGAGAAACGAGGCAATGGAGAACCACGTGGCATTCGAGAAACTCATCTCGTTAATGGCCATCAACTTGATCTTCTTGTGGCGTTTGTATTCCTTGAAATCGCTGTTACAAACATAGCAATGATATAGGCAACTCGTAAGTACATTTTGTACGTGTAGGTCTACATATGGTACATACGTAAACAAACTGCTTTATGTATACCAGTGAAAAATGAAATACGTATGATCAAATCAATAAAGTTGTTGCATCCATTGTATCGTGTCATTATAGTGGTTCCTAAAATATAAAAGATTATCGAATATTTATGGTGTTCAAAGCAGTCACATTTTACACGAATAACTAATCAATTCAGATACAAATAATTATATAGCCACACACTTCAAAACGAATCTAAACAACACAACACAAAATGTACAACACAATATGTGTGTTGTATGAGTAATTACACTATCGCTGATGTAATTTGGATACTTGACAGAAATGATGTTTTGACAGATAATTCATAACAATATAAAAATACAAAAAGTATATTGGTACTGAATATAAAAAACCACAAATACAAGTAATAGTTCTGACAGCAACGAATTAAACCGAGATATTTAGTTGAATTTTATCTTTGATATCTACGTACATGTATATTACAATATCGAAACAATACTACATATATTATAACATGTAGTACGCTATAATTAAATCATCTTCGAAATGTTAAATGTCGACTATAGTTTGGAACAACACCGGTAAAACTTCACACGAAAATGTACATATAATATCTTGAAACACATGGCCCTTTACCTTGAAGATACTTTGTAAAGGCTGGCGCGGCTGCAAAGGCATTAGGAAAGAGCAGGTAGAGTTGGTCATATTAACTATCTAATCTCTAAACTACTTGCCCATCACTTATTCTGTTATTTTTTTTTATAAACACGTAGTGGATCGAAATTCGAAAGTTGTGCAAATACAATAGCGACAGTAGACCAACTTGTTAGTGGCAACCATTTTCCTGTATTTTTTTCGTACTTCTCGATGTGACAAATGGCGATCAATCAAGAATGAATTAGTTTAATGTGTTGAGTTTGGGAATATTATTGTTCAAAGTATCGGTTTGAATATAGGCTACCAATAATAAATAAATGAAACGAAGATACTTATTTCCGCTGGGGAAATTTTCTCTAAATTAGAGTACATATATATACCGGTAACCACAATTTATGAAGTTCATTATTCGAGTGATCAAAACAATCTTATTATGGTGCATTTATCATTAACCATTAAATTAATTTATATCCCAGTTTCAAAAATATGAGCTCTTGGTTGAAATTAATCCTGAGATAATATTCTTATTCCACTCCCTGGTTGGAATATATTGGGATTTTCCATTATAGGAAAAAATTAATTTCAATTCCAGTTAAATTGAAAAGCTGAATAACACTAACAAGTTTCTCTACATACATACATGTACATGTAACAATAAACATATACCTGAACATGAAAGTGTGGTCTAGTCGAAAATGTGCATACATGTGCCAATACATGAACGTACGCTTCCAGTGTAAACAAGCTATTCATTTTTTTTAGGTGCGGACTGATGATGTACGTAGGTTCACATACGTTGTAAGGTACATATGTACATATAGATTTCGTGTTACATAAATATCATCAAGTTTTGTCAACGACATACCGGTGCATATTCAAGTCCTGTGAGTCGATATAGATGAAGCCCCCGTGGTGATCGTTAGGGCTCAGTTTATTGAGGAGGGATACAACAATAGCCACGAGGAACGTAGTCAGAAGGATGTATGTCCAAACACTGTTAGTGAACGGATCCATGAAACGGAATGGTGGCGGTTTAACTTTTTCCTCTTGCTGGAAATAGAAACAACTGATCGATATACTAGTATATATGTATCATATATCATAGATACACAGATCTATTGGACATATATTTGTGTCAGTATTGTTTTGTATTTGGTCGTTTGGAAAACCGAATAACCTAATTATACATGCATATGACTATGATTGTACACTAATTAGTGAAACCCTGACATAATGTCACACTGCCGACCACACTGCATGCCGCTTTACTACAATGATTGTACACTAATTAGTGAAACCCTGACATAATGTCACACTGCCGACCACACTGCATGCCGCTTTACTACAATGATTGTACACTAATTAGTGAAACCATGACAAAATACCACACTGCCGACCACACTGCATGCCGCTTCACTACAATGATTGTACACTAATTAGTGGAACCATGACAAAATACCACACTGCCGACCACACTGCATGTCGCTTTACTACAATGATTGTACACTAATTAGTGAAACCATGACAAAATACCACACTGCCGACCACACTGCATGTCGCTTTACTACAATTATTGTACACTAATTAGTGAAACCATGACAAAATACCACACTGCCGACCACACTGCATGTCGCTTAACTAGACTCTACAATGATTGTACACTAATTAGTGAAACCATGACAAAATACCACACTGCCGACCACACTGCTTGTCGCTTTACTACAATGATTGTACACTAATTAGTGAAACCACGACAAAATGCCACACTGCCGACCACACTGCATGCCGCCTTACTACAATGATTGTACACTAATTAGTGAAACCACGACAAAATGCCACACTGCCGACCACACTGCATGCCGCCTTACAACAATGATTGTACACTAATTAGTGAAACCATGACAAAATACCACACTGCCGACCACACTGCATGTCGCTTTACTACAATGATTGTACACTAATTAGTGAAACCATGACAAAATACCACACTGCCGACCACACTGCATGTCGCTTTACTACAATGATTGTACACTAGTTAGTGAAACCATGACAAAATGCCACACTGCCGACCACACTGCATGCCGCTTTACTACAATGGTTGTACACTAATTAGTGAATCCATGACAAAAAGCCACACTGCCGACCACACTGCATGTCGCTTTACTACAATGATTGTACACTAATTAGTGAAACCCTGACATAATGTCACACTGCCGACCACACTGCATGCCGCTTTACTACAATGATTGTACACTAATTAGTGAAACCATGACAAAATACCACACTGCCGACCACACTGCATGCCGCTTCACTACAATGATTGTACACTAATTAGTGGAACCATGACAAAATACCACACTGCCGACCACACTGCATGTCGCTTTACTACAATGATTGTACACTAATTAGTGAAACCATGACAAAATACCACACTGCCGACCACACTGCATGTCGCTTTACTACAATTATTGTACACTAATTAGTGAAACCATGACAAAATACCACACTGCCGACCACACTGCATGTCGCTTTACTAGACTCTACAATGATTGTACACTAATTAGTGAAACCATGACAAAATACCACACTGCCGACCACACTGCTTGTCGCTTTACTACAATGATTGTACACTAATTAGTGAAACCACGACAAAATGCCACACTGCATGCCGCCTTACTACAATGATTGTACACTAATTAGTGAAACCACGACAAAATACCACACTGCCGACCACACTGCTTGTCGCTTTACTACAATGATTGTACACTAATTAGTGAAACCACGACAAAATGCCACACTGCCGACCACACTGCATGCCGCCTTACTACAATGATTGTACACTAATTAGTGAAACCACGACAAAATGCCACACTGCCGACCACACTGCATGCCGCCTTACAACAATGATTGTACACTAATTAGTGAAACCATGACAAAATACCACACTGCCGACCACACTGCATGTCGCTTTACTACAATGATTGTACACTAATTAGTGAAACCATGACAAAATACCACACTGCCGACCACACTGCATGTCGCTTTACTACAATGATTGTACACTAGTTAGTGAAACCATGACAAAATGCCACACTGCCGACCACACTGCATGCCGCTTTACTACAATGGTTGTACACTAATTAGTGAATCCATGACAAAAAGCCACACTGCCGACCACACTGCATGTCGCTTTACTACAATGATTGTACACTAATTAGTGAAACCCTGACATAATGTCACACTGCCGACCACACTGCATGCCGCTTTACTACAATGATTGTACACTAATTAGTGAAACCATGACAAAATACCACACTGCCGACCACACTGCATGCCGCTTCACTACAATGATTGTACACTAATTAGTGGAACCATGACAAAATACCACACTGCCGACCACACTGCATGTCGCTTTACTACAATGATTGTACACTAATTAGTGAAACCATGACAAAATACCACACTGCCGACCACACTGCATGTCGCTTTACTACAATTATTGTACACTAATTAGTGAAACCATGACAAAATACCACACTGCCGACCACACTGCATGTCGCTTTACTAGACTCTACAATGATTGTACACTGATTAGTGAAACCATGACAAAATACCACACTGCCAACCACACTGCTTGTCGCTTTACTACAATGATTGTACACTGATTAGTGAAACCACGACAAAATGCCACACTGCATGCCGCCTTACTACAATGATTGTACACTAATTAGTGAAACCACGACAAAATGCCACACTGCCGACCGCACTGCATGCCGCCTTACAACAATGATTGTACACTAATTAGTGAAACCATGACAAAATACCACACTGCCGACCACACTGCATGTCGCTTTACTACAATGATTGTACACTAATTAGTGAAACCATGACAAAATACCACACTGCCGACCACACTGCATGTCGCTTTACTACAATGATTGTACACTAGTTAGTGAAACCATGACAAAATGCCACACTGCCGACCACACTGCATGCCGCTTTACTACAATGGTTGTACACTAATTAGTGAATCCATGACAAAAAGCCACACTGCCGACCACACTGCATGTCGCTTTACTACAATGATTCTACACTAATTATTGAAACCCTGACAAAATGCCACACTGCCGACCACACTGCATGCCGCTTTACTGCAATGATTGTACACTGATTAGTGAATACATGACAAAATGCCACACTGCCGACCACACTGCATGTCGCTTTACTACAATGATTGTACACTAATTATTGAAACCCTGACAAAATGCCACACTGCCGACCACACTGCATGCCGCTTTACTACAATGATTGTACACTAATTAGTGAAACCCTGACAAAAAGCCACACTGCCGACCACACTGCATGCCGCTTTACTACAATGGTTGTACACTAATTATTGAAACCCTGACAAAATGCCACACTGCCGACCACACTGCATGCCGCTTTACTGCAATGATTGTACACTGATTAGTGAATACACGACAAAATGCCACACTGCCGACCACACTGCTTGTCGCTTTACTACAATGATTGTACACTAATTATTGAAACCCTGACAAAATACCACACTGCCGACCACACTGCATGTCGCTTTACTACAATGATTGTACACTAGTTAGTGAAACCATGACAAAATGCCACACTGCCGACCACACTGCATGCCGCTTTACTACAATGGTTGTACACTAATTAGTGAATCCATGACAAAAAGCCACACTGCCGACCACACTGCATGTCGCTTTACTACAATGATTGTACACTAATTAGTGAAACCCTGACATAATGTCACACTGCCGACCACACTGCATGCCGCTTTACTACAATGATTGTACACTAATTAGTGAAACCATGACAAAATACCACACTGCCGACCACACTGCATGCCGCTTCACTACAATGATTGTACACTAATTAGTGGAACCATGACAAAATACCACACTGCCGACCACACTGCATGTCGCTTTACTACAATGATTGTACACTAATTAGTGAAACCATGACAAAATACCACACTGCCGACCACACTGCATGTCGCTTTACTACAATTATTGTACACTAATTAGTGAAACCATGACAAAATACCACAATGCCGACCACACTGCATGTCGCTTTACTAGACTCTACAATGATTGTACACTAATTAATGAAACCATGACAAAATACCACACTGCCGACCACACTGCTTGTCGCTTTACTACAATGATTGTACACTAATTAGTGAAACCACGACAAAATGCCACACTGCATGCCGCCTTACTACAATGATTGTACACTAATTAGTGAAACCACAACAAAATGCCGCACTGCCGACCGCACTGCATGCCGCCTTACAACAATGATTGTACACTAATTAGTGAAACCATGACAAAATACCACACTGCCGACCACACTGCATGTCGCTTTACTACAATGATTGTACACTAATTAGTGAAACCATGACAAAATACCACACTGCCGACCACACTTCATGTCGCTTTACTACAATGATTGTACACTAGTTAGTGAAACCATGACAAAATGCCACACTGCCGACCACACTGCATGCCGCTTTACTACAATGGTTGTACACTAATTAGTGAATCCATGACAAAAAGCCACACTGCCGACCACACTGCATGTCGCTTTACTACAATGATTGTACACTAATTATTGAAACCCTGACAAAATGCCACACTGCCGACCACACTGCATGCCGCTTTACTGCAATGATTGTACACTGATTAGTGAATACATGACAAAATGCCACACTGCCGACCACACTGCATGTCGCTTTACTACAATGATTGTACACTAATTATTGAAACCCTGACAAAATGCCACACTGCCGACCACACTGCATGCCGCTTTACTGCAATGATTGTACACTGATTAGTGAATACATGACAAAATGCCACACTGCCGACCACACTGCATGTCGCTTTACTACAATGATTGTACACTAATTATTGAAACCCTGACAAAATGCCACACTGCCGACCACACTGCATGCCGCTTTACTGCAATGATTGTACACTGATTAGTGAATACACGACAAAATGCCACACTGCCGACCACACTGCTTGTCGCTTTACTACAATGATTGTACACTAATTATTGAAACCCTGACAAAATGCCACACTGCCGACCACACTGCATGCCGCTTTACTACAATGATTGTACACTAATTAGTGAAACCCTGACAAAAAGCCACACTGCCGGCCACACTGCATGCCGCTTTACTACAACTTTATTTACGGCCGAGTATATAGTGTCCTTGGTAACTTTTGTCTCTCACCTTCATTATAAAATTCATACCAAGGTCCAGAAATGGTGCAGTGAAGTCGATATTCTGCTCCCGCGCTTGGTTTATGGTGAGGTCAGCAGGTGCTATGTCTGCCGTCTGAATAAAGGAACGACACAATTAAATGGAAGGAATCTGCTCCAATTTCCTTGTTGGGCTATATTTACTGGTGTTGTCAATGATTTCCGCATATATGGGCTTTTAACCACTCTACATTGGAAGTAATTGCTTGACATTATTTACACATATCCTATATTGTCGATTGTTTTATAAACACTGTCGGATTGTTACATGAGCATTCATGGAATCAAATCCTTGTCGATAAAACAAAGAGGACACACAGTTGTGGGAGGGAGTCTTCCTGGGTTTGTTTTGTTGGGGAAACAAGAAAATCCCATGTTACTCTGTTGCTATGAGCTGTTGGGATTCCCACTCGGAACCATTAGTCTTAGTTACAAGGTTGCGAGGACAAAAATTACAACAACAACAGCATTCCTATATATCGTAGATGTAACTTTGTACATTTATTGATACTCGTTCACGTTTATCGGAATTTCCTCATACAATACATTTGTACAATGAAATGTACATTGCCCCCAATCTGGTATAACCTGCAGTACGACCGACGTTCTACTGAGCACTAATTTCCATGATCTAAAGCAAAGTTGTACGGTGTTCATGTTCGAGTATATATGTGCCACAATACAGTACATGTAGATACTTGCCCTGTCCACTAGATCTCGAACCATGCCGTTCCATCTTTTCGTGTCTGGATCTTTGTTCCCGAATTTGTTGTCCGCCACCAGATACAATGTGTATTTGAAACCGATCATTTCAGACAATTTATTCAGTAAGTCTATACAAAACCCTGCAAAAATAACGACATTAGATTATTAGATAACTCATTCAGATGGAGTGATTACCTCATCATCATGATGATTAGCTTGTTTCTACTGCGTCAGAAGTATGTATACCTTCCAGGTCCCCTGGCTGTATGTTACTCCTGTCCAGCCCAGGATTCACGACTCTAACGAAGGGCATCTCCTCGATGGTGACGGCCCGGAGTGTCTTGTTGGCCAGGTTACTGATATAATCAGACACTGTACTGGCGCCACCCATGTACTTTATATCACCCTTGTCAATGTGTAGGGTCTTGGACTCCAGCGACCAATTGCCGACCTACATGAAGTGAAAGAGATCCGAAGACTCTGAGAAAATACTACATGGACCTACAATTCAAAACCAAATGCCAAACTGAAAAAGTTCTAATGATGATGATGTTATTACATGTACACGTATCCATACCACATTCCAGCCGTCTGCGTGTAGGTTCACAATGTCATACACTGGATGTAGAGGAGAGGTATCCTCATTGAATATGATTCTGGAAGCTATGCCATCTGCATCCACCTATGATCGAGTTAGTTCGTTATTACATGTTAGGCTACATATCTGGCCATGTTAATAATCAGGAATGGTATTTAAAAGGTGTGTCCTAGCATACGTGTATTCGACGATCATAACTGATAATCAATCATAATTCGTTGCCGCGGGAAAGAACTGCTCTAGTATACAATGGTGCATGTATATCGGCGGTACGCTTTATATGTGCGGTTATGATATTATACCCGATACATATATCTACTAATGGCATGGAAAGCCATTCACATGTCCGTTGTCTTCTTGCACTGGTCGAACTAATCGCCGTGCCTTCTGGCACATACATGTATACTATACAGTCTATCACATGCTGTCTCCTGACCACGCCGGCAGGTCACGACTGGAGGACTCACCCTAGCCATGTTGGACAGGAGAGTCAGCCCGTGCTCCCAGGGAGCCGCCGTACTGTTGTCGCAGCTGAGCCTGCGGGCCGCAACACTCGTGTTACCCTCATCAATCACAGCTCTCACGGCATAGGAAAACATCAATACGGCATCCATTATGTAGCTCTCATACGCCTGTAAATAGCAGGTCATTGTGCCAAGCTGACATTCTCGGAAGAAGGAAAAAAAGTTTAGATAATTCTAGTGACAGCAGAACACATTGTATTGGATTTCAGGTCCTTTGCACTTCGAGCAGCATGCAAAACAGAACAAACGCTTTAATAGTTTATGCCTTGACAAGTATCAAATAGGAGTTGATGACGCCGACAATGCATCACCGAGCTGAACTGTTCTATTGTTTGCCTATCTCCGACAATAGGATGATTTAACAATTCAAAAGGCCGAGATGCTTATATCATCCGGGATAGTACCTTTATTTACATTTAGTATGCATGCATTCACGTTTACATGCACAGGTATATGCTTGTCTGTGAACGAGAATAAAGCCGAAATGTAAGAATTATACCATCGTAAAAAAAATGTTATTTACTGTGATATCGCTTGATCCTTGCAATAAACTCTGGTCGCGTGACTTCCAAGCTTCCTGAGCGTCCCGCCAGAAGGCCCCGTGACCTGTGGCAGGCCGAGAACCAATCAAACCCACGATGTGAGGAGGAACCCCGCCAGTGCTGAAGTCGTCCTATGGTGCAATTCCGAGTATGTTCACAAGACTACCACACATGCACAAACTGGTACTAGACCCTACATGTATAAGGTACACTGTAGCATGTCTGGAGATCATGTATTTGTGTATGCAGTCTTGTGTATTTGTATTGCATGCAACATTGCGTGTATACCAATCATCAACATTTACACGTTAGTGACGAGTACAAGTAGCGAGCGACTCACACTGCCCGTGACGCCGTCAGTGACAACCCACTGCCAGCCCCGGCCAGTCATCCCCATCTCCCGAGCCTGGTCCAGAACCTCCAAACCGAAACCCAACAGGCAGTTCAGTATCACAATCCGAGCGCCTGTAAGGGACCGACCGAGTAAAGACTTTCACCACAAATTGGTTAATGATGTATTTCAAAGCAATGCTCGAGCAATGTTCAGCTTACCAGTGTCCTTGATGATGCCGAGTTGTTGTCGCACATCAACCTTGACCCCGGCGCCGACGGCGAAGCGCAGCACGCTCATGATCTTCCAGTTCATGCGGGCGGCTACCGCCTGGAACTCCACCAGTCCATTCACACCTGGTACAAGGTTTGATTCGATCATACATAGGATCAAGACATAGGATCTTCACATTGGTTCTAGGCATAAATGTATCTACTTCTATTTATGAATGCTTGCCGCAAATATCTAGGCTAAATGCACCCATATATATGTTTAGCATACAGGTGCGCGAAACGATTATGCCATTGTGATGCTAAGCAAAAATATAGGCCTACATGTACGTGAGACCTATCACCAGGTTTATTAGGCGTCGGCATACCAGAGGCTTGGTTCTCATGCAGTACTGACCGTAGTCTGTTTCCTCGGTGAGGATGGACATACGGGTCCAGCCCAGGGTGCGGACCAGGGACACAAGGGTCTGGCTCTGGACGGAGTCCGGGGCCATCATTCGCACCAGGCTCGGGTACTTCACCTTGTCCGCTGGGGAAAAACATCGACAATTCTTGTATGTGTACACCCAGAGGAGGGCCAACGACTGGAAAATTCTCGGGTTAGGACTTATGGTTCATAAACGGAAGATATGGAAATATTTATACGGAAGAACTAAAAATTAACATATTCAGGGGCACACTACATGTACACGTAAGATGATTACAATATGTATAGAAATATCCAATTCCTCTCTTTCCATTGAACAAATTTCAATGTACACGTTTACATGTATCTATTCACTACATTATTTAATGAGTTTATTTATAGAGAATGTTTGATGCATGGGTCTATGACGTCATGTTCATTATACGTGGATAGGTATAATCAGAACCCATGAGTGAGGTGGGTTTCTGGTATAATATAAACATGCACATCGAGCAGTTAGCATCGATCTGTGGTGACGATATGAAGTAAAACGAGACTTGGCACAGCCCTGTTTCAGCCCATTGTGTTGTGGACTATTACATCATTGAACATTCATGGTGTACATATACTGCATAGAAGTAACACATGTACATGTGTGACGTGTCGCGTCATTTTTTTTTAATCTATACACGTGTAAATACATGTATATGTATGTTGTTCTATGTGTTTATTTATGTTACACTTCAGTACTGATTGAAGTAATTTATGAACATACAATCCGGATAATAATCAAGAAGTCGTGGTGTGTGAATGAAAGATAATAGCAACACATGTGCTAACAAAAATAACCAGGTACACGCAAGGTTTCTTCACATTCGTGTTTCATAGCAGCACTTCCTTCACATTGTCCTAATTATGAAGACTACAATTGAAGAGATTGAGAGGTTTAAAGTACTAGGAACATGAAAATATGATGTGAGCTCAAATTAAAGCACCATGTGAGCTGATCAGAACGGTTTTTACAGCATGTGAATATCTCAATTCCTTCAAAAGTTACAATGTTTCAAAGTTCAAATTGCCCAAAGTACAATTTGAAAAATCATATAGCTCATTAATATGCAAATTTGTATGCATGACGTCACAGGGGGGAATATTTTTTAATTAGATGGTTTTATTGGCTTATTGAAGTCTTAAGAAATTGCAATTATTCAACAAAGCTCATTCCACATGCTCTACATAATTGATAGTCAATGAATTTCACATCTGGATAGTTGCCAAGGTCACCAGTATTGATGTAAGGCCCCTAGCAACCAGGGTTGCTATGGCCCAAATCCACAGTCATATCGATAAGCAAACAAAACCAAAGGTGAAAATGGATTGACCCCACATGCATAATTAATATACAATAATCAAATTCTGTCAGAACCCCTATTTCTGGCAGTTAGGACCCATAGCAACCAATGGTTGCTAGGGACTCCAGCAGGTGAATAGTAACCATGGCAACAGTAACACTTTGAACAACACTGATTATTGACCATGCGTATCAGTGTTTGAAGATTAGGTTTGCAATAATTCTGACCAGATCAATTATATTAAGACTTAAACTTGCCTAATTAAAAATATTCCCCCTTCTACGTCACGAATACCTCATTTGCATACTAATTAGCTGCTCATAAAATCCTGAATTGTTCAATCCAGCCTATGTCATAACCTGCCAAAATGTGACATTCAAATGGCCATAACTTTTTAACCAATAGAGATATTGGCATGCAGTAAACTACATTTTACTCAGCAAAACCAGGTCTATCATTTGAGTTCACATCATATTTTCATGTTCCTAGTAGTGTCATCAGGATATTTTCATTGAATGATTCCCAAGTTATTGTTTTAAAATGTATGTCTCAGTATGGGTAGCAGGTACATTGTCATGATTTTTTCCCTCAAGGAATTCATTGTATTTTTCAAATGAATATCACGTGTACACACGTCTCAGTAGAATAGATTTATACCCACAATATCATCAGGATGCTAAATCTCGCCTGCACCACGGTCTAGATCTACTTATATCAAAAGCATGTCCAGGTTGTTGATGTTGACCAAGTCTGAGTGACCAATTAATCACACGGAAATAGTGACAAGTATTGAATAGTAAATGTACAATTAAGTATTATTACGCATGTATAAAATATGAAGGTCAATGTCACATATCATACAGTCACCCCAAAACGAATGTAAATATATTTACTGGTAAACATAACATACATGTATACGTTCTCTACATCCAGGGTCCATGAAACGTAGCCAAAGCATGTACTATCACAGTCACCCTGCAGCCAGATATCTGACAGTAGATAATAGACATGCATTATTAAACAGGGTAGTGGCAGTAACTCTTTCTCGTGTTTGGTGTCAAACCGTACACGGCCTACATGTACATAATACGGATTATCAATGAGTTAAAGGTAGTCCGCTCCAAACAGTGAGGGGAGGGGTCGAAGAATTTTTTTAAAAATAAATACATGTAACTGTATCAACATAATCTAGAGCTACAAAATGACCTATTTTATAGAGTAACTGTTCAGCATCATAAGTTGAAAAGAAAATAGGGGGTCACCGTATCCGTTCGCATGGAAAACACGATGCAAGATGTGAATATGTTCAAAAATATGTGCAAAAATGCCATAATTTATGTCATTTTAGGTAAATGTTTGTGGTTTTGATGGAACATGTAGAAAAAACTAGCACGGTGACCCCCTATTTTCTTTTCAGTATTAGGATGCTGAACAGTTACTCTATAAAATAGGTCATTTTGAAGAGATAGTATTCAAGAAATGACTTTTAAATTGTGACTCGTTACCTCAATGTTACCTCAATGTTTGTAGAGGACTACATTAATGTTATGGGTTCCAGCTTGACGTAGTATTACATGTATATGTAGCTGTACTAGCTCAAACAAGATGACAACTTTACAAAACAACGTTCATAAAGGCAATGAACCTGATTGTGTCTGAACAATGATTAGGCCATTTAAAAAACATACATGTATTCTGCAAATAGCAATAAAACATTAAAACCATTTTAACGTGGTGCCTTGAGTCACTTCTTTACTCCATGCAGAGTTTTAGTGATGTTGATGACACAACCATCACAGATCATCCTGTACGCTAGTCTGGCAGTATTCCTGGCGTCGTGCAGGCCCGAGTGCTCTCTACCCTCGAACTGTAGCCCGAGGTCCAGCAGCGCCCCGTTCAGGCCCTTCGGTACCCGGGCGTAGAACTTCTTGTACACTGCCCGCAGGTCCACCCAGCTGTCCAGCTCCCGGGGTTTGCGCAGTTGTTTCCTGCGGGTCTCTTGCAATAGACAGACGCCTAGATCCTAGTCGGACCAGGTGACAAACGCGCACCTGTCAGTTTCGTTATCTCGGGCCTCATCTTGATACACGTAATTGAAGCCATGCTGGTCGCTGATAGTCTTGAGCCAGCGGGAGAACTTCTTGAGTACGATGGCAAGGGGCAGGCCCTCGTCCACTTGATCCTGGCTGATGCCAGTCAGCTTCTTACAGAATCCGCTCAGGATAGGGGATTCTTGAGGTTGCACGTAGTAACTGTGGCGATTTTGCCCTAAGCACGCGGCAGGTGATTGTAAACATAAATGCCATTTGTGTGGCCTTTTCGTACTTGGCCTTGTTTTGACATGCTCCGTTCGAGCGTGCGTTGCCACGGCGACGTATTGTAATTTACGCTCCAGTAAACTATAACAATGGATCGATTAAACCTCGCGTGCGCCCTACAGTTTCTGGTGTATTATATATACACTGGAAGCGACTCGTTCGAGGAGATTGTCCAAGATCGAGAGACAGGACGCACGCAAGGCTCGCCATGAGCTTTGTGTTCCCTGTTTGCGAGTAGTGGGCTCCTAGAGCCCTGGGGACGATTTCCATGGGGAGGCCCGGGCTGGGAGAGACGAGTTGCTGACTCGGGGGCCTTCGGCCCTGTGGATCGCCAGCTCTCTCCCTTCCCGGGACGTGTGACAGAGGCTCTGGCCAGCATGTCGGGCTGTACGGGGTTCCGTCCCCGAGGCAGACCGCGGCTCGCCAGGCCCCGCCAGTTAACACCGTGGTGATGAACCAGTTTCTGAACGGTGTCCGTAGGCCTGGGAGTGTCGGGTGGGCTGTTACCTGGTTACCGTTAATGCTGAAGTAGTTACCGTGTCCGCCGCGACCTCCGGTGAGCGGCCCTGCCGCAAGGATCCGGAATAGCGGATGCGCGTCCGCAAGGACTCGGATGAGAGAGGACTATCCTCGAGGATCCCGAAGAGCGGACGGTAGTCAATAACTTTACATTGGTGCCGTGACCAGGATCAGTCCGACAGTGTTCCATCGCAGCCTACCGTCACAACGTTGTAGCCTCCTTAGTCCCTGGGGATCGCCCGCTCCTCAAGGACATCTCAAAGGATGACAAAGGAAAGAGACAAAGCCAAAGATAAGGCTAATGAACCCAAGGGGGGGAAACGGGAGGTAATGTCGCGGACCACACCCGGTCGCGCGACAGCCGCCGTGAGACATCTTCGGGTGACTCCGGCGGCCGGAAGGAACGCGCGGAAACCTCCGTGGACAAGACCCCGTCCGCGGAGACTACTCCGGCGTCCCTGGCTCCGTCTTCGGACGTAGAGTCGAGCCCCGCGGGGCCGCAGCAGGAGTTGCCGTCAAGGCCGGACCTTGACGTGTTAGGCGCGGTGGGTGGAGCTGGCAACGGCTCTACGCCGCGCCCGCCCGTGCCCAGAACAGATCCGTGGCAAATGGCACCCTTCCATAAGACGCCTTCGAGCGTCCGGAATCGAGCGCCAATGCATGCGGGTCCTTCTGGACAAGCGGACCAGTCGTACCAGATGCCACACCCGGCCGGTTGGACTCCCTCGCGAGCCTCCGGCATGGGTTCTGGTCGGTCCGCACCGGGCAGTGTGGTGGATCAGCTCACCGACGCACTTGGCGAGCTGGCCCCCCTCGGGCGCTATGACCGCGCCCGGTCGCCCCATCAGGGACGATCAGACCGGCGGAACCGCTCCCCTTCTCCGCTGTCACAAGGCAACTCGGGGCCTTTGACGGAGAGGGAGAGGTGGCTGATATCCGAGGCGCTTGTACTGTTCAAGCGGAATCAGCTGCATTCGAGCGTTGACCCGTCAGCCACCCTAAGTCCGGGGATGTCTGGGCCAGTAGCCCCTCCCCAAGTCCTGCCGAGTCCGCAGGCGCCAGTGGCCCCCGCAATGGGACCCGCGCCTGCCCCGCGGCTCGGAGGCACCACGTTGGCGACCGCGTCGACCGTTCCGACGGTTGGAGCGCAAGCCGTGTGGTCGACTTACCCTGGCACGTATAGTGTGTCGGACGGGCAGTGGCAACAGGTGGCTTCGGCCCCAAGCTTTGCCGCCCCTTCTGGAGCCTACCCAGTAGGTTCGATGGGAGCCCCGCCCGCACCTAGCCAGAGTGGGTTTTTAGCGGGGATGACCCCGGCGGCAAACGTGAGCTTACCTGCTCCTCCGTCCGCGGCGTCGATGTTTGCTCCGGCAGACTCCGCCGCAGGCGCAGGAAGCGCACGGAACTTGCCGCAGTACACGGACGACCCCGGAGCCGGGACCGCACGTCGGGCGCGTAGCAAACGCGATGACGGGCCCGACCACTCTTCGTGGCGGAAACGGTTCAACGGGGATAACGCCGACTTGGAGGACTACTTGCTCCAGGTATGGCGTACCGCCGTGTACGAAGGATGGTCCCAGCATGAAGCTGGACACGTCCTCGCGGGGAGCCTGGAAGGGAAAGCTCTCCGCGTGATGCCGTGTCTGCCGGTGGGAACAGTGACGTTCGGTGAGGTTGCTCGTCAACTTCGCCTGCTGTTCCCGCCGACGACCAATCGGCGGCAGTCTGAACGAGAGTTCAAAGCGCGTATCCGCCAGCCGACTGAGTCCGTGACAGACTATGCGTACAGCTTACGCATACTCGGCCGGAGAGCTTTTCCGGACATGGACTCCAGACGGTTTGAGACGATGCTGATCGATCAGTTCATCGATGGCCAGCCTTACCACCTAGCGTACGGGCTGGCCACCCATGAAAAGCGATCGATGGAGGAGGCAATAGACTCCGCGCTTGCGCTTGAGATGGCTGTCCGTCCTAGACAGTTGCCTCCAGCCCCGGCTCCGGCCTCGGCTGTACTCGCGCAGGCGGCGATTCCTCCTCCGGTCAAGGCATCGCAGGTAACCCCGTGGCAGGACCCGGTCGTCCGGGAACCCACCAGGGAACCTACCCCGCAGTGGGTTAGTGCGTTGGCACCCTTCACAGGGACGCCCGCACATGCGGCACCAGTCGCCGCGCCGTACTCGTCCTCGGACGAGTGCGACATGGAGGAATACGATTTCGGCGCCGCGCAGATGATTGCGCACTGCGTCGGGATCGAAGCTCCGGGACCCGCAGAGTGTTGCGCGTTCACCTCCGGACCAGCCCAGAACCGTCCCTGTTACTTCTGCAGAAAGCAGGGGCACTTTTGGCTGAAGTGTCCGGAGTTGTTGGAACGCCTGCGGTCGCGCGGATACCAGGGAGCCCTCCCTGGCCCGCAACGGAGGAATTCCTTCCGGTCTGGTCCTCCGGGACAGCAAGGTCGGAACCCGCGGCAGGGAAACTAGATCCGGACGTGGTGGCGACCAACACTACGTCCGGGGATAGTTGTTCCGTGGCAAAAGATGCCGCCCCACCCGCTGATGAGCAGGACGAACCCCAAGTTGATATGACTTCTCCGGAAGTAGTCCTTGGAGATCAGTCTAGCTCCTCCGCGGCTGAGGCGGATGGTGAGGACTCCGTAGATGAGCCCAGCGCGTGCGAACGGTATCGCCTTACCTGCGCACTGGTGAGGGACCCCCGCTGGTACCTGCCCCTGTCCTTCGGACGGGAGCCGGTCCGGTTCCTCGTGGACTCTGGCTCGGAGGTGACCCTCGTTGCCGCAGGAACGTTTAAGAAAGAGCCCGCGCTCCGCAACCTAGAGTTGCGGGATCCCGGACCTTACAAGCTCTACGGAGCGGGTAATGACCGCGTCCGCATCCATGGCATCATCGATCTGCCTATTACCCTTGGGGACAAGGTGTACCTAACAGAGGCAATCGTTGCGGATGTCGGAGCGGCCGGGATTATTGGGATGAATTTTCTCCGGACCCACCGGGTGACCGCCAATTTCAATGCTGGCGAATTCCGGATGGGAGAGGACACACATTTCCTCTTCCGCACGGGTCCGGCGCATTCATTTCAATTGCGGGCGGCGCGCACTACGGTTGTGTCGCCGATGAGCGAGATGATCATTGAGGCGAGGCCGCGTCGTCCCCGCATGCCCCTCGATGGTCGTCCGTGCATAGTGCAACCGGTGAGCAGTTTCGCCAAGGGAACTGGACTCGTGTTGGGTGGGGCTCTGGTCAAGTCCGACGCCCGCTCGATGCCCATCCTTGTGGTGAATCCTACGGATGCTCCCGTTGTACTGCGGCGCGGCTGCGTGGCAGCTACTGCTACGCCCGCGTCGTCGAGTCGTGTCCTCCCCGACGATCCTGTCTGCCGCGCTGCGTGCGCGGCGGCGGCCGCCGGAGATGACCCGTTCACCCTGCCGGACCATTTGGAATCTCGGGTTCCGAAGGACCGGTTGGATGAAGAGCAGCGCCAAGCGCTCCGCAGACTGCTGCGGCAGTATGCGGATGTGTTCATGGGTCCTGATGGTGCGGTTGGCAAGACTGACGTCGCCAAACACCGCATCGACCTCGTGGACGAGCGTCCTCTCAAGCAGCGTCTTCGTCGGGCAGCGATAGTGCACCAAGAGGTCATAGACCAGGAGGTGCAAAAGATGCTCGACTTGGACATCATCGAACCCAGTGACAGCCCTTGGGCCAGTCCTGTGGTTATGGTGAAGAAGAAGGACGGCTCGTGGAGGTTCTGCGTGGACTATCGGAAACTCAACGATGCCACGCGGAAGGACTCATATCCTCTCCCGCACATTGAAGATACCTTCGATGCCCTGGCCGGGTCGCACTATTTCTGTGCTTTGGATCTGGCCTCCGGGTATTGGCAGGTGGAGATGGAGGAGAGGGATCGGGCGAAGACTGCCTTCGTTACCAAGAACGGGCTCTACCAATTCAAGGTAATGCCGTTCGGGCTCTGTAACGCACCAGCGACGTTCGAGCGCCTCATGGAGATGGTACTTAAAGGGTTCCTCTGGAAGCGATGTATGGTCTACATCGACGATGTCGTCGTGTATGGCCGGTCGTTCGAGGAAACCCTCACCAACCTCCAGATGGTGCTCCATCGCATCCGCGGAGCAGGGCTTAAATTGAAGCCAAGTAAGTGCGAACTATTCGCGCAGGAAATCCTGTACTTGGGCTTCATGGTAACGGGCACCGGAGTGAGACCAGACCCCGCAAAGGTGGCGGCCGTACAGAAATGGCCTCCGCCATGTAACGTGGCGGACGTGAGGTCCTTCTTGGGCTTCGCGAGCTACCACCGCAGGTTTATTCGCGGCTTTGCGGAGATCGCGCGTCCCCTTACTATCCTCACGGAAAAGAGCGCCGATTTTGTTTGGTCCGCCGAGCAGGCTGACGCCTTCTCGGGACTCCGGCAGGCCTTGGTAGTGGCCCCGGTGCTGCGGCACCCTCGTCCGGACTGCGAGTTCATCCTGGACACTGACGCGAGTAACTTTGCACTCGGCGGTGTCCTCTCGCAGATCGTGGACGGGCAAGAGCGGGTAGTAGCTTATGCGAGTGTGGCCTTGAGCCGCTCTCAAATGAACTACTGTACCACTCATCGCGAGTTGCTCGCGGTGGTTACGATGACCAAGCGCTTCCGGCACTATTTGTTGGGACGCCATTTCCGCTTGCGGACTGATCATAGTTCGCTGAGATGGCTCCTCAACTATAGTGAGGCCGATGGCTTGGTGGCGCGGTGGCTCGTCAAACTCCAGGAGTATGACATGCAGATAGAGCATCGCGCTGGTAAGTTGCACGGCAACGCGGACGGCCTGTCCCGTTGTCATAAGTGCAAGAATCCGGGTTGTGCAGGGATGGCGCCATTCCAGCAAGCCGCGGATTCGTCCTCAGACTCGGAATTGGACGTTCCGGGGAGACCGCAGGCCGCCGCCCCCTCTAACAACACGGCGGCCGGAGCGTTTAGGGCTAATCTCCGCGCGCGGACCCGCCGTTATCGGCGAGGGCGTCCCGCATACGAAGCGGAGGTGCGGCTCAGCTCCAGCGAGTCCTCCTCGAGTCCGGCGGTGTACTCCTCGTGGGTACCCTCGTCCTCTGGAGAGTCTGAGTATGAGCGGTCCTTGCCCCCTGTGGTGATGGCCGCTGCGGCGCAGCCGGACGCGACGGATGAGGAGCCTAATTACTTGGGTGGCTACTCTCCGGCGCAGATAGCTGCGACGCAAAGAGCTGACAGAGCTCTGGCACCGGTAATCACAGCCCTTGAGGCCGGCCAGAAGCCCTCGAAGGATGAGCGAAAGACCTACAGGGAGGAGACCTTGTCTCTAGTATCTCAGTGGGAACGACTCTCCTTGAGGGATGGCCTCCTGTACCGGCGCTATGAGCCACCGACCCCACTGCCTCCAATATGGCAGTTGGTGCTTCCGGCGGAGCTGCGGAAAGAAGTACTCCACCAGTTGCATGACCTCCGGGTGACCGGTCACTTGGGAATCCGGAGGACCGTCCATAGGCTACAACAGCGCTTTCATTGGCCTGGTAGCAGCTTGGACGTGCAACGGTGGTGCGCAGCCTGCCCTCGGTGTCAAGCTCGCAAAGGAGTTCCGACTCCTGGCCGCCACCCCTTAACCACGGTTAAGGCGGGCGCGCCGTTTGATCGGATAGCTTTGGATATACTGGATACCCACCGGGTCACCCCGCGTGGTTTCCGGTACATCCTAGTGATTTCCGACTATTTTACCAAGTATACCGACGCTTACCCACTGCGCCGCCAGACTGCGGACGAGGTAGCTCGGTTATTGGTGAATAGATGGGTGGTGTACCATGGGGTACCTAAACAGGTACATTCGGATCAGGGCACGCAATTTGAGAGCAACCTGTTCCGAAACCTAGCACAGATGCTAGGCAGTACCAAGGTGCGGACCACCCCCTACAGGCCCCAGTCTGATGGCCAGGTCGAACGCTTTAATCGATCGGTCCTCAACATGCTGGCGGCCTTTGTGAATGATCGTGCGAATGATTGGGATGACCACCTCCCGTATGTCTTAATGGCGTACAGGTCGTCGGTCCACTCTTCGACCGGAGTTACTCCGCACGCGATGTTGTACGGCCGGGAGCTAAATTTGCCCGTGGATATTATGTATCCAACTGCGGCAGAGACCGGCGCAGTGCGGTCCGGAGTACGTGGAGTGGATTCGCCGCGCCCTGGCGAACGCCCATGATTTCGCGCGCGCGCGCCTGGACAAGTCTGCCATCCGGCAGAAGCGAGGCTATGACGCCCATGCTAAGGGTAGGCCAGCTTTTGCGGAAGGCGACAAGGTGCGCTACTATTATCCGCCGCTTAAGCAAGGCAATAAATTTGCTAAGCCGTGGATAGGCCCGTTTACCGTACTGAAACAGGTGACAGATGTGGACTACCGGATCCGGAGGGATTCCGATCCGGACAGGGTTCTGGTTGTCCATATCGATAATCTGAAGAAGTACGAGGGCCCGCTTGTCATGGATCCGCTAATTCAAGATGCGGAACCGGATGATGCTCCCGTATGGGATCCGTCCGGTCAGCATCCGCGGACTCCAGATGAGCGTGTGCGCCGTATGGTGGGCCTCCCGGACCTCTCTGACCCGTCAGATGATGGACTGGGTGGCTATCAGCCAGATGACGGCGATCCGCAGGTACCCCCACTCCCTCCAGTACCTGCGGATGACGGGCGGCCACGCCGGAAACCACGTGCGCCAGCCCGGTATGGGTGGGAATAACCTTCCGCCCATGTGGATGCGTCTGCGGTACCCGTCTGTCATACTATGGATGGGTTTTAGGTCGTTCCGTGAGAGTCCGCACGACTTACCTCCGCGGGTGGCTACTTTGTGGCCATCTTCGGAGTTGAGGTCCGCGGAGACTTTCATGTCGTAACGCCGCCGCTCCGCATCCGCCCTCCTGTAGTTTCTAGCGCCAGGGACGTGCGGATGGCCTGTCCGCACCTTGTGGACGGCTGTCCGGCGTAATCCGCACAACGGTTACGCTGGCCGGACGAATTTACTGATC
This sequence comes from Terebella lapidaria, assembly GCA_949152475.1. Lineage (NCBI taxonomy): Eukaryota > Metazoa > Annelida > Polychaeta > Terebellida > Terebellidae > Terebella > Terebella lapidaria. Next base: position 27,939,076 of record OX424557.1, on the reverse strand, counting down.
CGGCCGGACGCCCCTGGTCCCGGGACAACCTCTTATATGGCCAGACTGAGGTTGGGATTTACGTCCGCTACGGGAGAAGCGCCTTCCCACGGATTTGGGGAACTGGCTCTGGACGCGGGGATAGTGTCCGCAGATGAGGACTGATGTCCGCGGTTCGTCCGCGTGACTCGTCCGGCGTCCGCGGCGCTTTAAGATGACGCACTTCGGTGTAGTTATCCCCCGTGAGCCATTACTATAATTACGGTTATAGTAATTAAGGTTTCTTACGGCAGGAAACCGACTATCCATTATGATAATGGAGCGGTTGTTAAGTCCGCGTGTGCGGACCAGCCGCGGCAGCGGGTGACGCTCGTTCTCGTCCGGATCGTACCTTACAATATGCGGTCCGGCCGGAATGACCGGAACCCCGGCCTCCTTCTAAGAAGGGGGTCGTATATTACATGCGCAACACTTGTGGTGGCTTCTAATTCCAATTTCATCTTCATTGGATAAGGGCAATACGCCGTACAATGGTAGACGTCCGGCCTGGACTCCGTCCGCGGGCAGCTCCGGACGTCCGCCGGCTATTGCTTTCACCATCTTTGGGCGCCTCTAGATTGGGCGCCGGTATGAAGGGTTCGCCCCCTAACCAGTGCGGTTATGGACCATGCCGGCTCCGCGTCTAAATCTATTGGCTCCGCGCTCCGGTAGTCGTTTGAGGAGGCTCTGGGCTGGACCGGGCACCGCTCCGCGGCCGGGCAGTACGTCGGGGATGCTAGTGGGCGCTTTGCAAACGCCCATAGGGCGCCCGATTGTCTGTCCGGACGTCATGGGTATGTCCGATCGCCCTGTAAGCGTGCCAGCGGCTATGGGGAGTGATTTTGTTTATTTTCCATCTCATTTATTATTTATGAGAGGATTATAAGCCACAAGTGTGTGCGTGTTTCCCGTGGAAATGCTATTCTTACTCATTTATCCCATATATGAGAAAGTTTAGTGATATATCTTTTCCCTGGTGCAATAGAGAGTAAGAAATCGGGAGATTTCTGCTTTCGCAAGAGGGGTGTAGGAGATTGTGTACATTGTATCGAAGGCTGTATGCCGTGATCTATGAAAAGCATGCAAGCGGTGGTGGATTTATTTTCATTGCTGCTTTGCGGTGTTAAATTTTTATTTATCGCTGCTGACAGGGTGACATAATCGTAACACCCACAAGTAGTTTGGCTTTTTGATACATTGTATACAATCTTTAACCTGCGAGGGTGATTAACTTCACGTCATTGATCGCCAGTGCGAAAGCTATTGCTAATGACTGCTGTTAATTACTGTAGTATTTTAGCGGGTTCCCCCGGGATGGCTTGTGTACACAAGCCACCCGTATACATGGCACGATAGGAGTCACCGGGGGGAGATGCGTGTATGGGAATGCGGGAATGTAAAACGTCCTTTTGTCTGTCGATCGGGTAGATGCAGTGAATAGACGTTTCCACGGGAACGCGTCATACGATGCGTGTGCAGTATAACTGCCAACACTTGATGCCTATAATCGATGTAACTCGACACCTTCTCGTCATTCAAGCGCTCGGCACTGGTGGAGACGGATCTGCGGATCTGACTCCCAGTGTTTAGAGCGATTAGAGCGCTTGATGTCAGAGTCAAGTGACGGCTGGGGAGGTGATGAAGGGAGGGAAGAGGGGTCTCTTGAGCGCGGTAATTCGTACTCGAGACCCCAGTCTAGGCCCGAGGAGGATGACCGCGAGGACATCCCTCGGGGAGCCTATGTGGGTTCTGAGGAATCCAGCTCCGGCTCCGGTTCTTACACAGGAACCGAGTCTGAGAGCGAGGTCGCGGAGGACCGCCCCGCAGAGAGTGACTCGGCCACGCCAGGCGCCGAGCAACTCTTAGATCCGTCGCCTTTTTCTCGTATGGAAGAGGTGATGGACTGCGGTGGTGCGGGACTCGTGGATGTGGACATTGAGTTGCATCCGCACCCGGAGATGCTTGCGTCTTTGGGTCTGGATGAGAGTACTCGTGCGGAAACCCGTCCGGATGGCCGTAGCCGTCCGGACACCGGTTCTGCCGAGAACTCCTCGGTGTCCGCACCTGCGGAGTCTGGTCCGCACGACCAGAAGGCCCCTGGGACTTGGGCGGAGCAGGTTGACGCGGCTGAGGAAGCCGCATCCCAAGCGCCGCCTCATGGACAGGAGTCTGGCTCGAAGGAGACCGAGAACCGAGATGACGGGTTTACATCGCCCGTCTCTAGGCGTACTCGCCGTCGAGCCCGGGAGATTGCCCAGAAGCAGTGGAGAGCCCAGCAAGAGCTGGAAGCCGCTGACCGCGGGCAATCTGAGGCCGGATCCGACCCGGACCCGGCCTCCTCGCCTCCGAAGAAGAAGAAGAAGCGGCCGCACCGGAAAAAGAAGTCCGGCGGCCCCTCGCCTCAAGCAGGATCGAAGTCCGGAGGACCTCAGCCACTGGCGCCTAAGCCGGGCGGCCAGAAAGGGTCCTCCGCCAAACCCGGAGTCACCAAGACGCCTAATCCCTCGGGATCTGGTGCAGGTGGCGCCTCCGCGGGATCCGGCCCAGGCGCGGGAGGTTCCTGTAAGCGGGTGCCTATCCAGGCACCGAAAGGAACCTCCTCTTCTTCTTCCTCCGGTACCAAGAAACCTACTGGAGCTGCGGAGGTGGGGTCGAGTCCAGTGGACAGAGGGCGTCCCGTGCCGAAGGAGGGAGATCTTCGTTTAGAACTCCTCCGGAAGCGCGCGGAGCAAGACGGGGTCCACCTGTCTGACGCCGCACTGGAAGCGGGACGGCGGTCCTTCGTTGCACAACAACAGAGGGCCGCGCCCCCGCGCGGGAAGAGTGTGCCCCGACAAACCAGGTCGGAGAATCGTTCGGGGGCGGCCAAAAAGAAGAAACGGTCGTCCTCGGAGCAGCCCTCTATCCAGAGGCTGCGGGCCGAAATGGGCCCAGAACTCCCTGGAGTCCGTCAGGGACACATTTCCTCCCGCGCTATGGCAGGGATCCGCAGGGACGCCGCACAGCGGCGGCCGGCGCGGCGGCCGACACGCCTTTCACACGGCCTCGTCCACTCACGGACGAGGAGCGTGTCGGGTTGCCGCCCGAGACAGGGGAGGGTGTAATATGCCAACTCTGTCCGGAATCCCTGGACGGGTATGAGGACCCGCACCGTGCGCTCAATCGGGATCGTAGGTATCCTACCTACGACCACTTGAGTCGACATATTGCGGGGTACCACTACCCCTGGATGCAAATGTTCGTTTGCAAGAGGTGCTACTCCGGCACCCCTCAGCAACGATATTTCGCCAGTTTAGAGGCCCTGAATGATCACCGCTCGGGTGCACACCGCGGTGAGGGACTTCATATCGTCGGAAATGAAGTGGGGCCTGTATTCAATTATGGATACATACCACCGAGGGTGGCGTCGTTCATGACTACGTCAGGGACGGCGAATCACCGATTCTTTCACTGGGGTCCATGGCGCTTTGCACAGCGCATCATGGACGATGCCTGGAAGGAGTCTGGCGTTGTGTCCGCGGGCTCGAGCTACACCGCTCGCCTGACGGCGACAATGGGCCAGACCCCGGCGGAGTTCCAGGCGGCGGAAGCCGCCCGGACAGCAGCAGAGGCTGTCCGTGAACCGCCGGTGATCCAGGCCGGTGAAGAACGGCACCGGGTGACCATGATCGTGTCGGAGATGCCGCAGATCGCGGCCAAGACACGAGTGGCTACTCCTAAGCCGCGCCCCCAGCCGAAGACTCAGGGGAAGAGCTCGTCCGCCGGAAAGGCTCCGGCCGGGACGACGCGCCTGCAGTCTCCGGGTGCGCTGACTCAGGAGGACTACCCGGGCTTGCTCGAGGTGACGGTACCCGCGGGTCCGTCTGAGGGACGGGTGGTGGCAGACACCTCCGCCTCCTCGAGTACCGCGTCGGTGGTCCCGCCAAGGACTCCACGCGTGACTCCCTCGGTTGCGAGCAGTAGCGGACGTGCGGTACCTCTCTCGAGGTCGGCGTCCGCGTCCTCGTTGGTAGTTGAGGGGACGTCCGCAGGGTGGCAAAGCACCGCCTCCCTGGACTTGGACCCCCTCGACGCCACGGCGGACGTACGCCGGAGGCTCGGTCCCACGACCGCCAGCGTCCACGAGACTTTCCGCGAGTCTGTAGGCCAGGCGGTCGGCCATCGTCGCGATGGTATGGACCGGATCCCCGGTGACCCGGCGTTGGTGAACCTGCCGGTGCCCCGAGCCATTCGTGACTTGGGGTCCGCAGGTGTAGCCGCGTTGGTCCGCGCTCGGGAGGAGCACCCCTGGGATCACCCCCAGCGTGGTCGACTCACCCGAGCGGCGGAGTACCTTGTGGCGGAGATGGACAGCTCTCTGGATCGGTTCAGCCGGTGCCGCCCCGAGGCCTCTCGTGTCGCATGCGATCTCGCATACGACCAGGGCCTCATGGAAGGCACCCGGCGGAGCCTAGAGAGCTACCGGACTTTGTCGGCCGTCATTGAGCGGCGCGCGTTCGACCAGGGTCGGACCGCCGCTCTTGCCGAGCAGTCCGGGGCGTCCGCCCCCGCCCCAGAGGTGGCCGCACGGATGGAGCACCTGGAGGCTGAGAATGAGCAGCTACGGCGTCGTCTTGACGAAGCCGAGGCCGCTCGGACTCGCCTACTCCAGGGCGTCGATGACCCCGCGTCGTCCGCCCTGAACCAGGCGGCTCTCCGGCGCGCGGATGCCGCTTTGGAGCTGGCCATCTACCCATACCTAGTCCAGGTGTGGGGAGAACGGACGGCTGGTCCACAGCGCACCCGCGATACGGTGGAGATGTTCCGCGCCATTGCCGATCTCGGCGCGACCTCTCTACCGGCCTCCGTCGTGATGGCTCCGTCAGGACCCGGATTGCAGGGCTCACCACAGAAGCCCATGCAAGCTCCACCGGGCCTGCCTCATCCGCCCGTGCAGCCAGCTTTCACTATGCCGGCTCCGCTGCTTCCGCGGCGTAGGGACCCGTCACCGCCGCCAGACCCCAAGACAGGCGGCACGGATGAGGAGCCGATGACCACGGAGGAAGGCTAGGGCACTAGCCTCGTCGCTGCACGTGTGCGGCGGCGTGCCGGAGTCGCTCCCGCGGCTCCGCCCTGCCTCAGACCCGTTCTGCGGATCTGAGGAGCCGGCCGGCAGGGCGGTCGGCAACGTTTTAGAGGTACTATCACTTTTGATCACTCGGTGTGTCGTTTTACAAAATTTCTAAATTTAAAGTCTAACCTTAAAGATATTCCAAAGACTCGACACACCGTCCTTTTATAACGGATGACCTTCCAAGGTCATCACACGGTTTTGGACCACCTCGGTCAAAATTTTAGCTTGTTTATGAGGATTTATTCAAAATTGCAAAGCGCGTTATAGTTTACTCCGTAAGTCCGGGGGTAGTTCCCCATTCTTCCAAAAGGGACTCTTAAAGTCCTAGTGTGTTGCGCCGTGACTTCTGGGTACCGTTCACCTTGCTTCCTTCGGTCCGCCATGCGATGCCTTCGTCGTGTTTTGCAGTTTTGGGCGCAGGCGGAACATGTTGGGGACCAACATTGTAAGAAGGGGGTAATGTGGCAATTTTGCCCTAAGCACGCGGCAGGTGATTGTAAACATAAATGCCATTTATGTGGCCTTTTCGTACTTGGCCTTGTTTTGACATGCTCCGTTCGAGCGTGCGTTGCCACGGCGACGTATTGTAATTTACGCTCCAGTAAACTATAACAATGGATCGATTAAACCTCGCGTGCGCCCTACAGTTTCTGGTGTATTATATATACACTGGAAGCGACTCGTTCGAGGAGATTGTCCAAGATCGAGAGACAGGACGCACGCAAGGCTCGCCATGAGCTTTGTGTTCCCTGTTTGCGAGTAGTGGGCTCCTAGAGCCCTGGGGACGATTTCCATGGGGAGGCCCGGGCTGGGAGAGACGAGTTGCTGACTCGGGGGCCTTCGGCCCTGTGGATCGCCAGCTCTCTCCCTTCCCGGGACGTGTGACAGAGGCTCTGGCCAGCATGTCGGGCTGTACGGGGTTCCGTCCCCGAGGCAGACCGCGGCTCGCCAGGCCCCGCCAGTTAACACCGTGGTGATGAACCAGTTTCTGAACGGTGTCCGTAGGCCTGGGAGTGTCGGGTGGGCTGTTACCTGGTTACCGTTAATGCTGAAGTAGTTACCGTGTCCGCCGCGACCTCCGGTGAGCGGCCCTGCCGCAAGGATCCGGAATAGCGGATGCGCGTCCGCAAGGACTCAGATGAGAGAGGACTATCCTCGAGGATCCCGAAGAGCGGACGGTAGTCAATAACTTTACATAACGGAACTCCGAGTCGATCCGTCCGGTCGCCGTGTTCAGGAGGCAAGCCGGGAACTCAATGATCTCTAGTCCTCTGTGTCTGCTTTCTTCCCAGCAAGTCGACTCGAAGTCTATGACAACCAAGTAAGCGTAGAGTTGCCTAGCTTTACAGAATCGTTCAGTTCTTTCTTGTGATGATGTTTTTCTCAAACATCCTAGCTCCTTAGCCAAGCTTTTCGTTGATCTTATCATATTGATCAATAACTAGTACACGTGAATTGTGTTGTGAGCCCATGTGTCGCAGGATACTCTTTTTTTAATTCGATGATGCTTTAAAATGTGTCAGACGGATATAATGACATTCATTCAATGAGTGAGTACTATAGTATTAGTGGAGTACATGCAGTGCGCTACATGGACCGTGTTGAGTCATAAATATAGATCTACCCATGCGCCAGTAAGCCCCAATGTGAATACATTTGATTTTAATGCACTGCTTCATTAGACCCATCAGCTGCATAATCTTGAATGGGACCTGACCATACGGGCACATAAAGCACACTATTCCACTAATACTGCTCATATACTTGATGAATGGTATCAAATCCGTTTGGTACATTTTTAATCTTCATTGAATGTAGAACAAGGAGTAACCTGTGATACATGGCCCACCATTATAATGTGTACATAATTTGCTACATATTCCTGTTAAAGCTGCTGCCTTCGAATGTATGTAATATTTTTTTTCAAAACCATTTTTTTTGTTGAACACATCTAATGCAATATAACAAAAGGTGTGCTCAATGATTTTGACGATTACAGTCCGTCCGAGTTGTCTTTTCATCTGTTTTAGTGCCCATTTCGTACCGGTTTTGTAAATAAACAAACGAAGTGTATCCATCAATCCCGAATGTAAACAAATGCTCAAATCGCACTTGAAAATCCACATTGAGTACATTTTCCAGTTCGTATGTGCATATATAGTGTAGTTGTGAGAAAAAAATCAGTGATATGTCATGGTGTGCGTGGAATTGTCAGTCTATCTCGCACTTCCATGCTTTGTTTACATCTGCGTGTGATGGATACAGTTCCTGTATTTACACGACAACCGCCTGTTCAAGTGAGCAAAATTTCCCTGAGGACTGGTTATTTTCATTACATTTGATGTGAGTATGATTCGTTCAGTTAATTTAGCATGATTAGTATGAAATATAGTTTTCAATAAAAAATGTTAACTGGTTTCGAAGGCAGCTGCTTTAAGATTAGCAGCTGCTTTAAAGCACCGCCTCCCTGGACTTGGACCCCCTCGACGCCACGGCGGACGTACGCCGGAGGCTCGGTCCCACGACCGCCAGCGTCCACGAGACTTTCCGCGAGTCTGTAGGCCAGGCGGTCGGCCATCGTCGCGATGGTATGGACCGGATCCCCGGTGACCCGGCGTTGGTGAACCTGCCGGTGCCCCGAGCCATTCGTGACTTGGGGTCCGCAGGTGTAGCCGCGTTGGTCCGCGCTCGGGAGGAGCACCCCTGGGATCACCCCCAGCGTGGTCGACTCACCCGAGCGGCGGAGTACCTTGTGGCGGAGATGGACAGCTCTCTGGATCGGTTCAGCCGGTGCCGCCCCGAGGCCTCTCGTGTCGCATGCGATCTCGCATACGACCAGGGCCTCATGGAAGGCACCCGGCGGAGCCTAGAGAGCTACCGGACTTTGTCGGCCGTCATTGAGCGGCGCGCGTTCGACCAGGGTCGGACCGCCGCTCTTGCCGAGCAGTCCGGGGCGTCCGCCCCCGCCCCAGAGGTGGCCGCACGGATGGAGCACCTGGAGGCTGAGAATGAGCAGCTACGGCGTCGTCTTGACGAAGCCGAGGCCGCTCGGACTCGCCTACTCCAGGGCGTCGATGACCCCGCGTCGTCCGCCCTGAACCAGGCGGCTCTCCGGCGCGCGGATGCCGCTTTGGAGCTGGCCATCTACCCATACCTAGTCCAGGTGTGGGGAGAACGGACGGCTGGTCCACAGCGCACCCGCGATACGGTGGAGATGTTCCGCGCCATTGCCGATCTCGGCGCGACCTCTCTACCGGCCTCCGTCGTGATGGCTCCGTCAGGACCCGGATTGCAGGGCTCACCACAGAAGCCCATGCAAGCTCCACCGGGCCTGCCTCATCCGCCCGTGCAGCCAGCTTTCACTATGCCGGCTCCGCTGCTTCCGCGGCGTAGGGACCCGTCACCGCCGCCAGACCCCAAGACAGGCGGCACGGATGAGGAGCCGATGACCACGGAGGAAGGCTAGGGCACTAGCCTCGTCGCTGCACGTGTGCGGCGGCGTGCCGGAGTCGCTCCCGCGGCTCCGCCCTGCCTCAGACCCGTTCTGCGGATCTGAGGAGCCGGCCGGCAGGGCGGTCGGCAACGTTTTAGAGGTACTATCACTTTTGATCACTCGGTGTGTCGTTTTACAAAATTTCTAAATTTAAAGTCTAACCTTAAAGATATTCCAAAGACTCGACACACCGTCCTTTTATAACGGATGACCTTCCAAGGTCATCACACGGTTTTGGACCACCTCGGTCAAAATTTTAGCTTGTTTATGAGGATTTATTCAAAATTGCAAAGCGCGTTATAGTTTACTCCGTAAGTCCGGGGGTAGTTCCCCATTCTTCCAAAAGGGACTCTTAAAGTCCTAGTGTGTTGCGCCGTGACTTCTGGGTACCGTTCACCTTGCTTCCTTCGGTCCGCCATGCGATGCCTTCGTCGTGTTTTGCAGTTTTGGGCGCAGGCGGAACATGTTGGGGACCAACATTGTAAGAAGGGGGTAATGTGGCAATTTTGCCCTAAGCACGCGGCAGGTGATTGTAAACATAAATGCCATTTATGTGGCCTTTTCGTACTTGGCCTTGTTTTGACATGCTCCGTTCGAGCGTGCGTTGCCACGGCGACGTATTGTAATTTACGCTCCAGTAAACTATAACAATGGATCGATTAAACCTCGCGTGCGCCCTACAGTTTCTGGTGTATTATATATACACTGGAAGCGACTCGTTCGAGGAGATTGTCCAAGATCGAGAGACAGGACGCACGCAAGGCTCGCCATGAGCTTTGTGTTCCCTGTTTGCGAGTAGTGGGCTCCTAGAGCCCTGGGGACGATTTCCATGGGGAGGCCCGGGCTGGGAGAGACGAGTTGCTGACTCGGGGGCCTTCGGCCCTGTGGATCGCCAGCTCTCTCCCTTCCCGGGACGTGTGACAGAGGCTCTGGCCAGCATGTCGGGCTGTACGGGGTTCCGTCCCCGAGGCAGACCGCGGCTCGCCAGGCCCCGCCAGTTAACACCGTGGTGATGAACCAGTTTCTGAACGGTGTCCGTAGGCCTGGGAGTGTCGGGTGGGCTGTTACCTGGTTACCGTTAATGCTGAAGTAGTTACCGTGTCCGCCGCGACCTCCGGTGAGCGGCCCTGCCGCAAGGATCCGGAATAGCGGATGCGCGTCCGCAAGGACTCAGATGAGAGAGGACTATCCTCGAGGATCCCGAAGAGCGGACGGTAGTCAATAACTTTACATAACGGAACTCCGAGTCGATCCGTCCGGTCGCCGTGTTCAGGAGGCAAGCCGGGAACTCAATGATCTCTAGTCCTCTGTGTCTGCTTTCTTCCCAGCAAGTCGACTCGAAGTCTATGACAACCAAGTAAGCGTAGAGTTGCCTAGCTTTACAGAATCGTTCAGTTCTTTCTTGTGATGATGTTTTTCTCAAACATCCTAGCTCCTTAGCCAAGCTTTTCGTTGATCTTATCATATTGATCAATAACTAGTACACGTGAATTGTGTTGTGAGCCCATGTGTCGCAGGATACTCTTTTTTTAATTCGATGATGCTTTAAAATGTGTCAGACGGATATAATGACATTCATTCAATGAGTGAGTACTATAGTATTAGTGGAGTACATGCAGTGCGCTACATGGACCGTGTTGAGTCATAAATATAGATCTACCCATGCGCCAGTAAGCCCCAATGTGAATACATTTGATTTTAATGCACTGCTTCATTAGACCCATCAGCTGCATAATCTTGAATGGGACCTGACCATACGGGCACATAAAGCACACTATTCCACTAATACTGCTCATATACTTGATGAATGGTATCAAATCCGTTTGGTACATTTTTAATCTTCATTGAATGTAGAACAAGGAGTAACCTGTGATACATGGCCCACCATTATAATGTGTACATAATTTGCTACATATTCCTGTTAAAGCTGCTGCCTTCGAATGTATGTAATATTTTTTTTCAAAACCATTTTTTTTGTTGAACACATCTAATGCAATATAACAAAAGGTGTGCTCAATGATTTTGACGATTACAGTCCGTCCGAGTTGTCTTTTCATCTGTTTTAGTGCCCATTTCGTACCGGTTTTGTAAATAAACAAACGAAGTGTATCCATCAATCCCGAATGTAAACAAATGCTCAAATCGCACTTGAAAATCCACATTGAGTACATTTTCCAGTTCGTATGTGCATATATAGTGTAGTTGTGAGAAAAAAATCAGTGATATGTCATGGTGTGCGTGGAATTGTCAGTCTATCTCGCACTTCCATGCTTTGTTTACATCTGCGTGTGATGGATACAGTTCCTGTATTTACACGACAACCGCCTGTTCAAGTGAGCAAAATTTCCCTGAGGACTGGTTATTTTCATTACATTTGATGTGAGTATGATTCGTTCAGTTAATTTAGCATGATTAGTATGAAATATAGTTTTCAATAAAAAATGTTAACTGGTTTCGAAGGCAGCTGCTTTAAGATTACACTAGGCGTGACAGATTAAATGGCACGATTTCAGTGAATCAGTGAATGGCTGCACGGCGCTATGGAAGATATACATGTACCTCTAAATGGGCAAGTGGTATTGCTTCTTGGGTCATATTGTGTATGCAATTGCCTGAAAGTTTCCTCAGTAACGGTGTCGCACGGTCGAAGCCTAGTTTCCCCAGCCTACATGTACATGTACAGGGTACAATAGAGCATGGGGACACAGCCTTGGATTGTAGCCTACATGTACAATGTATGCAGCATTGGATGTGTCAAGTTTTTTTTATCACTTGTGGGTGATTTGCTGTTAACGACCCGAAGTACATGTATGAGTTAAAATAAACAACACAGTGTTTATTCTCGAAAATGAATTTTATCCCTGGCAATTATGTGGTTCCAGGGGAACGCAAGTCATTGTGCGGTGCCTCTGCAATAACTGTATATTGAATCTACACACGCTAAAAGCATTTCTTTTGTCACCTAAAAGCTACCAAAATGTTACATTGCGTGATCTCGTCACTTTGCATGGAACGTTGGCTGGAAACAAAAATAATGTTTTCTGTTGTTGTCTGTAATGACACGTCATACAATGACCATCATGGGGATTAGAGACTAAAATACCTAGAGGCATGTGCAGAAAAGAACGGTACGGTATTGGTACTGATGAAAAACGATGCAATCCAATAACCACGCGTTATAAATGTTTTCATCGGACAGACTCCATGTTGTTTCAATTGCTACTCAATTCAAACGCCCCCACACAGGCTAATATTGCAGTCAATAAATCTACCTATCAATCAATACACGATGCAGCCAGTGATTAATCAATCTGGACAGGTGCATGCCTGAAGTAGGTCTTACCTAGGAGCGGGTCCGTGGACACCGGGGCCACGAGCGGAATACCCATGGAGCTGGCGATAGGGGACACGGCTTTGGTGGCACTGCTTGTCATGGGGCCAATGAAAGTCATAATCTCCTCCTCCAACATTCCACATGCTGCAAGAAAAGGGCATAGAGTTTCGACAATTTGCTACTGTATGGTGGATTAATGTGTGTGTTTTTTTTTTCAGTTCAGGAGGAATTCATTTTTTTTTCGGCCTTACCAGCCTGCATGTTACTAAATGCGTCTATGGAATCCGTGAAGTTGAACGAGAAAGAAAGTTGATGTGACGGTCCAAGAATTCCGATTCTGTTAACATAATCCACAGCGAATCTTATTGCCTCCAGGTCGCCTTCGTTTCCCACAAGCACACCTGTAATCAACGTACACCGGTGACCACGTGCTTGAAAATATGAACACCGATATATGTACACTGTACCCCTTGATACGCATTGCAATTAACTCCTCATTTTGAAACATTTCACTAGCATTTTGAATACATGTAATATAATTTTGCAGTTTCCACACGATCATATACAAAGTGATATCACTTCCAACATTGCACAATAATATTATAGGCTACCTTATTGTGTGTTCGTGTTTTTCAGCAATTATCTGATGGAAGTAACACTAACAAATTGATATTTTTGCTATCGTTCTGTGCATCGGTCCATGGACAATATACCGGTAGACCCTTACTATTGCGATACTGACATTATTTATGGTGTTCAGAAAACACTGGATTGTGTGTTCCCACATGTACATACTCATGTATCGGCATGAACACGTGCTAATATTTTGACATGAACTGGGTAAAGGAAAGGTGACACGTACGTGTATAGGCCTAATAAAAACGATTTCAATACCATTGCGTGTAGATGGATTTTAACATCCAGTGCAGACTAAATTGTTACAACATCTTTCACAATGCAAGATTAAAATGGATTTTCCATGCAATAGGCCTAATTGGTTTTCCTTTCAGACGTGGAATTGCACGGTTTGTCTGCTACGTCAACATGCTCAATGGTTCGCTTGATTGATGAAATAGAAGTTTCATTTTTGTGAATACAATACACCAATATTTTTCGGCTGAATGGCGATCGACAAATTCTTTGATGTTGAGTGTTCCCTTTTCCATTTGAAACTTCGAAAATACAAGTACACTTTGAATCGTTCCCCGTTCCCTCCAATCATATTATATCCTGTTGGAATTGTTCTGATTTCTCTGATTGTGCCTGTATGGGCTGTCGTCCGCAGGGGATCGTTGTCAGCTGGACTTGACCTTGGCAATGGTCCTTTCATAATATTTTTCCAATTAAGCTCCATTCAAGGCGTTTCGCCCCCGAGGAGTGCCAAACGTGACAACTGACATCGCTGATTGGGGATTGTTACAACGTTGTTTGCATTAGTCCAGAAATGATGACCAGTTCGCATTTATGGATCTAATTGATCCTCACAGTTGGAATCAAATACATCTGGCCGTCATTGGTAATACAATTATTATCGATTTCCAAACAAGAGGGAAAATAACTGACGTAGTACTGTCTTGTAAATGTGTGCGTAGAGATTACGGTATTAATGCATTTCATTCTAGTTATGATTGACTGCGGGTAGTTTTGCAATATATCAGCTCCGGAATTAGGACAGTCTGTACTCTTGCCTGTTATTATCATTATAAATTACTCGGCATACATTAATTTACCAAAGCAAAGGAACCCATGTATGGTTGAAATGATAACTTCTGTAAAAAAAAATATCCTCATAATGCTCACTCTCAGATAACTTTTCAATTCTAACTTGATGTCTTCGTGGAAGATTCATCATCATTGTAAATCATTGCGAGCCTAGCTTAGGCTAGCTAGCTAAGAGGAGCCACATAATTTATATTCATATTGTGTAGCCTAGTGCACACATGTGCACGTTATTGAATTGTTCAATTCCGTATATTCCAACCATATCTACTCTGATTTGATAGTGTGTGTAACGAAAAAGAGACCAAAGGAATTTAAATTCTAACCTATTCTGAAGTTGTCGGCCGATGTGCGCTGGGAGATCCCGAGTAGCGTGGCCGTCAGGAGCAGGATCCAGGTCCAGCCTCCCGGAGCACGATCCGGGCTGTCCCCGTCACCAGTCATGGTCTCCTGTCCAGTGTGGTGTCCGCGCCGCTCCCACTGTCCACGACTGACCGGAACCTCGCTGCTGTCAACCAGAACGTCCTGCCTGATCGAACAGCGACTCCCATGATCAGGTCAGATCATCCGTTGATATCAATATCTTGTCAAACGTTTGGATATTCCACACCTCGCTAACAATGACACCGAAAGTCGTCGAATGTCAGCAAGTGATTGTTACACCTATTTTTAGGGATGTTATTGTGACGACTCTTTCAAGGTTCTGATCGCTGGTTCGTCGATGACATTCTCATCCCCAATATATTATTTATACAAATGGCAAGCAGATGAAACGCACCGGTTTCCGCTTATTCATTCACACGAGGTCTAGATACCATTTCGACGCCAGTTCATTCTATAGGTAGATGACATAGGTCATTATCTGCCTCGGTTGACCTCTGTTTGACGGCAACTGCCACTTAATCCACTAGTCGGGTCTTCCTCCGGGCGCACGAGTGGTAATTCCTGGAGTGAGTTGGCCACGCTCTGTCCCGGGGATTGAGCACGTGTGTCTGTTTATAAGATGTGTGGTGGACTACGCGGAAGTGTCACCAACGCAACCAGACCCCTCATGGAATCGCTTCATGGAGAGCACCAATGGCCCAATCAGTCCGGCGTCCGGGTCTAATTACCACAGCGGCGCCGTGGCCAAACAAAACTCGCGCACTCATTTTTCCGCCACCCGTAGGGGACATTGTCTCCAAACATCGGCCCTCAATACGAGGACTTTAAACTTTGTGGCACATTAATTATTCTGCGACTGATGAGCCACAATAGCACATCGATCCCATTCAAGAGCAGGTGAAAGGATCGGTCGGCCGGAATCTCTTAGCATCGAGCAATCATAACCACACTGTACTACCAAACCGACCAACAATCCCATTCTGTGCAGTGTTTATTCGGCAACCTCATGTTTCCACTCATTGAAACAGGAGCGATATATATCAATGAACTGATGAAAGACTACAGACAACTAGACAACTACTATGTATACGGTAATATAACGGGATAACATCACATAAATATAACACTGACCAAGGATCTATAGCAACTAAGTTAAATTTGTTCCCTTCATAAAAAAAAACATATTTGCCTTGACAACTCGAGCTGTAAAAAAATCTTTTTTTTTTGTTCCACAGAACAGCAAAATGAGAATAAATACAGATTTGAGAATAGCATGCAAACAAACAATCAGATTCATTCATTTGAATGAAAATCATTATAGAGCTCAATCGATACCTGGACTATTATCCAATCACAGTTCATTCAAATTTCCTGATTTCTCGCTTAGATATTTATTTAGGACACTTCATCACACCATCAATAATAGACACGCCTAGAGAGCGTGGATCCATTTCCTGGTCGCCCAATGTTTGGCGAGTTACTCCCAACACAAATGGGCCGCTTACTTGCTGAAATTAATAGTTTATTGACGCATGTAGTTTTATGCTGTGCATATTTGACTCCCAAAACAAACAACAGAAATCATTAGCGGCAAGCGGCCAACTGTGATTGGTGAATCCGATTTGTGACTATAACTTACATGGAAATACCATGTGTTAACTTGACGAAAAGCCAACTTCAAAACCCACAGAACACATGATTTTTTCGATATTTTATTGCATGACATAACAAATCATAATTATTCATCACAGAACAGATGAAGTGACAGGCAGACACACATACAATATATCTATGAAACACTCCTGTACTCGCGTGAAACTTTAATATTACTAGGATATTTACATGTGACAACACAAACGACAATGTATTCAATCTAATGGACATATAAGTTGTAACAATAATAGATGTGCTTCAGCAAATAATGTTTTCATGGATATCCAAACCGAAAAAAGTATTGGAAATATCAGACATTCTGGGCAGTCAGTCAGTACCTACAGTCCTACACTATACACTTGATATACAGTGGAAAACCTTGACCATCTCCAGACTTGAGTGTGATGGGAGTCAATTTACTGCCAACACTGAAGCCCGTCATTGTTCAAGCCTGTTGGTAGGTAGGTGATAATGGTCGTTCACTTACATTAACATCTGATTTACATTAGCACCTCCCACACAGTCAACTGGTGAATACTTCAGGTCAATACCTCAATAATGTAGACATAAAGATCAATTATTTCATGGCCACAGTTTTAGGACAATGACATGCCCTGTGATTCGAACACACCATTGACTATTTGTCTGTTTAATTATTCAGTTTGAAGATACCAGGACAGCGAAGGGAGTTGATAATTTTTTCACGACTATTTTCTAGAAACCTTCGAATTCATCGACTGTAAACATAGAAATTAACCTTCTGTGAGTCACTGACATATATATATATTTCTCACAGATTACTGGAAAATGTTGGAATGCCTACAACCACAACTAAAAGCACCACTGGGAATTCATGCAACATTTCCACGTGCTGTAGGTTCAGATTATGTAGTATGATATAGTTCGATGTAATGATATATCATGCAATCTTCAAAATATTAATCTGGATACAGAAGCTAACCATACAATAAAGCACCAAAGAATACTGACTGGTCATTGACGAAAACAACATTATATCAGTGACCAAATCAGTGTATGAACAATACATGTTTGATATGATGTTATCATCTAATACTTGCTTACATCCAATGGGATACACAACGGTACAGTCAAGCACACTCACTCTGTGAATCTTCTAAACTGACTACACGTACTCAAATATCTGTGTCCTCTGTCATACCTATAATGTTTAGGATGTCTGTGCACTGGGACATAATGTTTCTTCATCATGAAGTACCCATTTCAGACATGAATTCATACACTGAAGCCAGGACATGACATTCAATCACTAACAACGCAAAACTGTTTTCATGCTTTCTGTTCAATGTAATATGACTAGAGAAGACTGTCGATAAGTGCGTCACTTTCCGAGATTCCATCCATGAGCAACATCCCACCAGAGGACTCCAACTGGCGCTGCTGGATCATCCGGATCTGGACCTTCACATCTAGACAGATCTGGCGCTCCTCCTGAACCTTAGATGCCAGGTCCGTGTTCTGTATCTGTGAGACAAACAAATAAGTTTTTAGACTGAATCATAATGAAACAGCACACCCATCTTCCTCTCTCTCTGAATAATAGTACATGTATATATCATAACGACACTAGAATTGGTCTATTGTATCAAAATTTCAGATCACTTTGGATTGGAACATTTCCCACCTCAAGCTGTCGGTTTTTGAGCTGGAGGTCCTTGAGGACTTCGCGCAGTTCCTCCTCATCTTCCTCATCCTCGCTGCTGTCGGAGGACACCAGGTCGCTGTCGTAGAGGTCCTCCCGGATAGACTTGAGCTCCGCGATCTCCTGATGCAGCCGCTCAATCTCACTCTTCTCAGTGTCGATTTTCTGTCTCAACTCGTCGCCTGCAATGAGGAGTTTTTTTGTAGTTCCATGAAAGTTCTATTTATCTGTGGATATTTGTCCATGTTTCAAATGTTGTGACACTATACAGTTGTATAATAGTGATAAATTTGACTTTTTTGACATTGCAGCAATGGAAGAGTACAAACCCATTGCAAAAAGTTCCTCTTCCTCCAACAGAAGCTCATTGTACTGTTGTTGTAAGGTGTCAATGTCTGGCTCTTCATCAGTCTGAGAGTTATCATCTGAAATATTGAAGAAAACTGTTAGCTTACCTATAACTTATAGTACATGTATAACTTTTTCAGTTGTCAATGGGAATAGTGTATCGTTACATCACTAACCAACATATTCACCTGAGAACTCTGAGGAGACAATTTTGTGGGACTCATAGATCTCTCTGGTGGCCTGTGAGCCCTCCTCGGAGCTGGCGGAGAGCTGCTGTTGGTAGACAGGGGGCGCCCTGAGTATTCCGTCACTGGGAGGCAGCACAGGTACATCGCCGTCGTCCAGCTGCATTCCCTGAGCGAACTGTTCCTGGAACGGCTCAGACACTGGCACTTGAGGTTCATCATCCTTTGGCAACGGTTCAACGCTCTTGGTTTCATCCTCTTCGCCGTCAAGTTCCATCTCCAGTGTGTCAGAGCTTGGAATCGGGCTCTCCACTTCAGGAGTGGCTTCCTTGTCCATAGACTCGACGGTAGCATCAGTGGGGGCGTCCTGCTGTACTGTGTCAGCCACCTCAGTGGGCTTGGTGACTTCAGTGTCATCCTGCTTATCAGGTTCTACTGGTTGTGGAGGTTCTTCTTTTGTTGGTGTATCATCAGAATCTTTCTCCTCAACTCTTTCTGGTTCCGGGACAACTCCTTCAGGTTTAGCCCCTTCGACCTCAACTGCCTCAAGTTCTGCGTCTTTAGTCTCATCAGATGTGCTAGGGGTAGCAGTATCCTTTTGTTCGGTAACAGTTTCTTCCTTTGAGACAACTTCCGATTCCTTGACATGGGCCACCCTTTCCGGTGCGACAGGCACAGTGCGATCCTTGTGAGAGACGGGAGGAGTTGCTTGTTTCAATTTCTCGGAGGGAAGATGTGACTGAATGTGTCTCACTTTCTCAGGTGCTACTTGTCCCACATGCAATTCTCTTGATTTCTTCATGTTCTTTATCTGGAATGCATATCAAGACCCATTTCAATGAAATAATAGTTGCTAATCATGTATGACACAGACTGATTTACAATGGTGGATATTTGGTGACATTATGATACCATCATGTTACAGAGGCGTAGTACATGGTATACACCATAGTAATCTATTCTAGCCTGGCATCGACTATGGATATCCCAATACAAATGTACTCCCAAAACCTAACCCTACTAAGGCCTACCCTGAAGACGGCCCTTCTGTGTGTATGTCGGCTAGGTAATGACCTGCTCATCCTATCCCCATCCCCACACTGACCTTGCGTTTGAGCTGAGTGACAACCCGCTGGACCTCCCAGAGCTGCTCCTCTTTGGTGGAGTCGTTGGTGCCGGTCAGCTCCTCATGGAGCTGGGAGAGCAGAGACTCCTGTTTGAGCAGCTCCTCCTCCAGGGCTGAGGGAGACTCTGGCAGCTCCAGCGACCAGTGCGAGCTCACCGGCCGAAGTGGCGGCACATACCTAGCAGCAGGAAGGTGGGGTTATAATTTTGTCTTATACAATGGATCATTACTTACATGTTTGTACATTTTTTTCGACCACATAAAGAGGAACAAATAGGTATGGTTCACACTTCAATGCATAGAAACAAAGATTATATATAACATGTACGATGTACATGTAACTTGGAAACTCTTGCATGTCTGTACTTTTTGATGACAGTGTCCTTAAAGAGGATCCTGGCGTAAGTGAAGAGGACGTTCAGGACTCGATGGCTGATCTGCATCGTGGGGCTCAGCACAATGGACACGTTTTGTAGACTCATCTTGTTCTGCTTCTCCTGCAATGCGAAACCTGAGCTATAAATACATTTGGATCATGAAGTACAAATGAAATCATTTCTGGTGAATGGTAATGATCAAGTCTGACATGATTCGACAAAATACATGTATCTAGCCTCGACAAAACAGTGATTGTTTGTTGACAATCCCGATTACCTTGGAGATGATGTGGGTCATGTGCACTATCATCCATGACAATAGCAGTTTGTTGGGGGTCGGGAGCTGCTCAATCAGCTGCTGGAAGTGCTCCACCTTTTGCTTCACATTCTTCACAGCTGGAAATGAACAGCAATAAATCATGTATAGGTATGTGCATACAGGCATATAATATGTTTCATTTGGAGCAGTATGTATAACTAGACGCTTTCGGTCACCTACGACCGCTTGGGTGTATCCCCCGTAGCCCTATCATCTCTGTTACCCCAAATATATCACTAAAAGTGTGAAAAACTGGAGCAAGGGCTAAAACGATTACCAGAGAAATGTTGAATCTCAAGTCACAACTTTTTTCTTTTCCCCACCAAAATTGCTGCACTGATCTTCCGAGGTTATTGAAGGTAGAATTCAAAATCACCACTGAAATCTCTTCATATGAATTTCAATTTTGACATGTTCGATAAAATAATGAAAATACAGATAGATAAATTTTTTCACCTATTTATATTTCAACTCAGACTATTTTACAAACTTGGTTCCAAGTTGAAATTCAAAGTAAAAGTTGACCAAAACTGCATTTCAAGATGACGAAATTGGAGCCAGATCGAACTTCTTACCATAAGTTATATTTCGACTCATAATACATGTATGTGCCAAACATGGTTTCAAGTTGAAATTCAAAGTAAAAGTTGACCAAAACAGTGTATTTCAAGATGACAAAATTGGAGCCAGATCAAACTTTTCGTCATAAGTTATAGTTTAACTCATAATACCTGCCCAACTTGGTTTCAAGTCGAAATTCAAACTAAAAGTTGACCAAAACTGCATTTCAAGATGACAAAATTGGAGCCAGATCAAACTTTTCGCCATGAGTTATATTTCAACTCATAAATATGTGCCAAACTTGGTATTAGGTTGAAATTCAATGTAAAAATTGACCAAAACTGCATTTCAAAATGACGAAATTGGAGCCAGAAAGAACTTTTTGTCATAAGTTATATTTTAACTCATAATATGTGTCAAACTTGGTTTCAAGTTGAAATTCAAGCTAAAAGTTGACCAAAACTGCATTTCAAGATGAAGAAATTGGAGCCAGATCGAACTTTTCATCATAAGTTATATTTTAACTCATAATATGTGCCAAACTCGGTTTCGAGTTGAAATTCAAACTAAAAGTTTACCAAAACTGCATTTCAAGACGACGAAATTGGAGCCAGATCAAACTTTTCACCATAAGTTATATTTCGACTCATAATATGTGCCAAACATGCTTTCAAGTTGAAATTCAAAGTAAAAGTTGACCAAAACTGCATTTCAAGGTGACGAAATTGGAGCCAGACCGAACTTTTCACCATAAGTTATATTTTGACTCATAATATGTGCCAAACATGCTTTCAAGTTGAAATTCAAAGTAAAAGTTGACAAAACTGCATTTCAAGATGACGAAATTGGGGCCAGATCGAACTTTTCGCCACAAGTTATATTTTAATTCATAATTTGTGCCAAACATGGTCTCAAGTTGAAATTCAAAGTAAAAGTTGATCAATGTTTTCATAAAAAGCTATTGTGATCAATAATAGACTTAACTAGCAAGAAATGATGTTAACTTATTTGGTCACAGCCATAGAATCTCTACTGGACAAAGCCTTCAACTTGTTGAGCCCAATAATAAATATTTCTTGTCTTAACTATTTTCATTATGGTCAAAAATAGACTTAACATGTGAAAATAATGTTAACTTATTCGGTTACACCCAGAGATTTCTACCGGACAAAACCTTAACCTTGTTGAGCTTACCTTTGGTGAGCCCAATAATAAATATTTCTTGTCTTAACTATTTTCATTGTGGTCAATAATAGACTTAACATGTAAAAATAATGTTAACTTATTCGGTTACACCCAGAAATTTTTACCGGACAAAACCTTAACCTTGTTGAGCTCAATAATAATTTTTTGTCATCTTAGCTATTTTTATTGAGGTCAATAATAGACTTAACTAGCAAAAAAAAAGTTAACTTATTTGGTTTCAGACATAAAATGTCTACTGGACAGAATCTTTACCTTGTTGAGCCCAATAATAAATACTTCTTTTCTTAACTATTTTTATTGTGGTCAATAATAGACTAAACTAGTAAAAACTAGACGTCAAGGCCTGAAGATGCCTTGGGGCATTTCATGTGAGTTCTATTCCTACCTAACATTTACCTAAGAGACCGCGTCTAGAACCATAATGACTCTGAATCTGTCCGTGGTCAAAGTTTAAGTGACATACCCCGTCCTTAGGCATCTTTGCGTTTCGCTCTACGACGGACCATTTCTGAGATATGGCAAACAGGAAGTGCTGAGTCGGCAAAAAAAAATTCGACACCAGAAGTCGTCTCGACGCAAGATACCCTCTAGACTAGTTAGTCTAGTGCCAGGAGGCCGGAATTGAGCTCCGTTTCGCTCTACGACGCACCATTTCCGAGATACGGCCAAACAGGAAGTGCGGAGTCAGCGAAAATAAATTCGACACTAGGGGTCGTCTCGACCGAAAATACCAACTAGACTAGTTTGTCTAGTGCCATAAGGCCGGAATTGAGCTCTGTTTCGCTCTACGACGCACCGTTTTCGAGATAAGGCCAAACAGGAAGTGCCGAGAAAAACACCGTATACCCCTAGAAAACACCAGGGGTCGTCTCGACCGAAGATACACACTAGACTAGTTTGTCTAGTGCCAGGAGGCCGAAATTGAGCTCCGTTTCGCTCTACGACGTACCATTTCCGAGATACGGCCAAACAGGAAGTGCTGAGTCGGCGAAAAAAAAAATCGACACCAGGGGTCGTTTCGACCCAAGATACACACTAGACTAGTTTGTCTAGTGGCAGTAGGCCGAAATTGAGCTCCGTTTCTCTCTACGACGCACCGTTTCCGAGATACGGCCAAACAGGAAATGCCGAGTCGGCGAAAAAAAAATTCGACACCAGGGGTCGTCTCGACCGAAGATACACACTAGACTAGTTTGTCTAGTGCCAGGAGGCCGAAATTGAGCTCCGTTTCGCTCTACGACGCACCGTTTCCGAGATACGGCCAAACAGGAAGTGCCGAGTCGGCGAAAAAAAAAATCAACACCAGCGGTCGTTTCGACCCAAGATACCCCCTAGACTAGTTTGTCTAGTGCCAGGAGGCCGAAATTGAGCTCCGTTTCACTCTACGACGCACCATTTCCGAGATACGGCCAAACAGGAAGTGCCGAGTCGGCGAGAATAAATTTGACACTAGGGGTCGTTTCGACCCAAGATACCCCTAGACTAGTTTGTCTAATGCCAGGAGGAAGAAATTGAGCTCCGTTTCGCTCTACGACGCACCATTTCTGAGATACGGCCAAACAGGAAGTGCCGAGTCGGCGAAAATAAATTTGACACTAGGGGTCGTTTCGACCCAAAATACCCACTAGACTAGTTTGTCTAGTGCCAGGAGGCCGGAATTGAGCTCCGTTTCGCTCTACGACGCACCGTTTCCGAGATACGGCCAAACAGGAAGTGCCGAGTCGGCGAAAAAAAATTCGACACCAGGGGTCGTCTCGACTTATAATACCCACTAGACTAATTTGTCTAGTGCCAGAAGGCCGGAATTGAGCTCCGTTTCACTCTAATACGCACCGTTTCCGAGATACGGCCAAACAGGAAGTGCCGAGAAAAACACCGTATACCCCTAGAAAACACCAGGGGTCGTCTCGACCGAAGATACACACTAGACTAGTTTGTCTAGTGGCAGTAGGCCGAAATTGAGCTCTGTTTCTCTCTACGACGCACCGTTTCCGAGATACGGCCAAACAGGAAGTGCCGAGTCGGCGAAAAAAAATTCGACACCAGGGTCGTCTCGACCCAAGATACACACTAGACTAGTTTGTCTAGTGCCAGGAGGCCGAAATTGAGCTCCGTTTCTCTCTACGACGCACCGTTTCCGAGATACGGCCAAACAGGAAGTGCCGAGTCGGCGAAAAAAAAATTCGACACCAGGGGTCGTCTCGACCCAAGATACACACTAGACTAGTTTGTCTAGTGCCAAAAGGCCGAAATTGAGCTCCGCTTCGCTCTACGACGCACCGTTTCCGAGATACGGCCAAACAGGAAGTGCCGAGTCGGCGAAAAAAAAATTCGACACCAGGGGTCGTCTCGACCGAAGATACACACTAGACTAGTTTGTCTAGTGCCAGGAGGCCGAAATTGAGCTCCGTTTCGCTCTACGACGCACCGTTTCCTAGATATGCATGAAAGCCTCAAGGATGAATCAGCAAAAATTCTTCCGAGCTCTAGGTCAAAGGTCGTTCGACGGAGTGATCCCAAAATCAATAGGGTTCTTCCTTGGTGGTATATGAACTCCCATGCAGAGAATACTTGCCATTGCATGAATACTTTTTGAGTTATCGATCGGAAACCAAGTCTCAAAATCAACCTTGATTTCATCCTCACGGACCTCACGGATTCCGGAGCCGCCTCCAAAACAATAGGGGTCTTCCATGTAATATTTCTGACCAGTGGTGTAAATTTGAACAAGATCCGTTCAGGCGTTCCCGAGTTATTGATCGGAAACCAAAACGGCGGAAAGTAAAAAAAAAAGAAGAAAAAAAAAAAAAAAAAAAAAAAAACCAGACAAAACCATAAGGGCATTTCGGGCCGAAATGCCCTAATAATGTTAACTTATTCAGTACACCCATGAAATCTGTACTGGACATACTTTCACCTTGTTGAGTTTAATAAAAAGTATTTCTCATCTTAACTATTTTTATTGTGGTCAATAATACACTTAACTATTTTTATTGTGGTCAATAATAAACTTAACTAGTGAAAATAATGTTAACTTATTCAATTACACCAATGAAATTTGTGCTGGACAAAACCTTTACCTTGTTGAGGTTAATAATAAATATTTCTTGTCTTAACTATTTTTATTGTGGTCAATAATAGACTTAACTATTAAAAATAATGTTAACTTATTAAGTTACACCCATGAAATCTGTACTGGACAAAACCTTTACCTTGTTGAGCTTAATAATAAACGTTTCTTGTCTTAACTATTCTTATTGTGGACAATAATAGACTTAACTAGTAAAACTAATGTTAACTTATTCAGTAATATTGTCCTGTTTTCACTGAAAACATCAGTTCTCCATTCTGAACAAGAAACCAGTGTCATTACCTTCCATAATACAGGCTATTGGAATGATCATACATGTCAAAATGGATATTTCACAATTCTGTAATAAGTTAGGCTGTTAACATATTAATATTTATATGATCATTCTAAAAAACAATTGGTTTCGTGTGACAGCCCTTCCCAACAACACTTCCAAATATTATTGAGATTCGTCAAAAACTGCCATCTGTAGAGCGTTCACAAGCCATGTGTCTCAAACAGGCTGTTTTCAATGCAAAATGTGTCCCCAAACGACCAATTCAGTTACCAAAATCGATTGGTGTCGGGATCTTACCATTATATATGTGCCTGCAAAAAATAATGGTGATCGGGTGAGAATTGCGGCCTGTAGCGCGTTCACAAGAAAATCTCTGCGGACGCGGACGACGAAGCCAAATCCATAGTATCCGCCGAATTTTGTTCGGGGGATACAATTACATTGTTAACGTGTTGATATATATGTATGTTCCAGCATGACCACTCACTGGAGGCCTCCTCAAACTTGGGCATGAGTTCCCTGGTTAGCACGGGTTCTGGGAGCTCCCTCAGGTAGAGCTTCAGCAGGCTGGCGATGATGTTAGGCTCGTGTTCATGCAGCTGCACTGCCTTGCCCTGGTTGTAAGCATCCTTCAGGGACTGGACCTTGGACTTGACCCCAGAGATCCGGTAGATACCCTCACACAGCAGGCCTGTAAAGGGGCATAAGGTAATGTGACTCAGAAGTAATTTTTTCATGGAAAAATATTTTAGTCGGTTTCAAAGGAATGAGCCATATACTAACCAAACTCTTCTATGTAATCGATACATTCCCGCACGATAACTGGCAGCTGTATACCATCGTGACACTTGCTTCTGTCAACGGCCGCAGCAAGGGGAACCGCAAACACAGACTTCACATCGAGCTCAGCCACTGCCAAGACAGTGTATGATGCTTGTATAAGAACATTATGACACCAAAAAAGATAGGTTACCGGACAATGTTTAATATTTTAGGTATTAGCCAGGTCACTGGTTGAATTCAAGGTCAAGAGAATATTCAGCATATATAACATTAAGCATATATCATGTCCACAGTTGATTGCTAAGCTGTAAGTTCAATAATCAGAGAGATATTAGCAATTTTATGCTGTAGCCTTGAAAATGAAGGGGCAAAGGTCAAATTCAAGGTCATCAAAATATTCAGTGTATATCATTTTCTATATCATGTATATCATGTCCACAATTGATTCCCAAGCCATACAGTCAATAGAGGAGCAAGATATGAGACAGTTTGTCCTTGGACCTTGGAAATGAGGTCAGAGGTCAAATTCAAGGTCACGAGAATATTCAGCATATACCATTCCTATATGTCCACAATTGATTCCTAAGCTGTAAAATCGATAATAAGTGAGATATTAGCCATTTTGTCCTGTGACCTTGAAAATGAGGTCAAAGGTCAAATTCAAGGTCATGACAATAATCTGCATATATCATTTCCTATATGTTCATAATTGATTGCTAAGCTGTAAAGTCGATAACAAGCGAGATATTAGCCATTTTGTCCTGTGACCTTGAAAATGAGGTCGAAGGTCAAATTCAAGGTCATCAGAATATTCAGCATACATGTATATCATTTCCTATATGTCCACAATTGATTCCTAAACTGTAGAGTCGATGATAAGCGAGATATAAGCCATTTTGTGCTCTGACCTTGAAACTGAGGTCAGAGGTCAAATTCAAGGTCACGAGAATATTCAGAATATATAATTTCCTATATGTCCACAATTGATTCCTAAGCTGTAGAGTCGATAATAAGCGAGATATAAGCCATTTTGTGCTCTGACCTTGAAAGTGAGGTCAGAGGTCAAATTCAAGGTCACGAGAATATTCAGCATATATCATTTCCTATAGGTCCACAATTGACTCCTAGTCTCTAATCTCAATATCAAGTGAGATATTAGGCATAATGTGTCCCATTATAAAGCATAGGAGAATTTAACATGGGAAAGTCCCATTTGAGCTGAGTTTGGGCCAAAATGGCCCACTTCGAGCGATTCAAGCGCAACGAAATTTATAGACATCATAGGAGTACATATGAGGAGTGTTATTTATCAAAAAGAAAAAAAGTTACTGAACAGATTTTGAGAAAATGGCCGCTAAAGTCCAAAATCAGGCATTTTTCGTCGAAAACAGCCGCCATTTTGAAAAAAATGCGAAAATCAAAAAACTAAAAAATACCTCCTTCTTGAATTACTTTTAAGTATTTTTCTGCAAAATTTCAGAAAAATTCGCCTGTAAACAAAAAAGATAAAAATGTGGACGACGACGACGACGGACGACGACGGACGACGGACGACGACGACGGACGACGGACGACGGACGCAACGCCATGCCAATAGGTTATCGGACCATAGGTCCGGTAACCTAATTATGCATAATATTTTGTGGCCTTGAATTGCACATTCAGCACGTTTAGTTGACAGATGCATTCCAGTATTATTATGGGAACAAACATTTACAACTGGCAATTAGTCTATATAAACATGCATTGACAGGATTCAGTCACCGATACTTCAGTCTCGACAAACCTTAAATGTCTTACCTGGGCTTCTGGACTCGGCCTTGATGGATGTGACCCCGAGGGTGTTCGGTGCCTGACCCAGGAGCTTTCTCTTCCTCCACTTCTGCTTGTCCTCCTTCTTCTTGCCCTCCTTGTGGGGTTGGGGAAGGCCCTCGGCGCGCTCCCCGCTCGCCCAGCGGTCGCGCTCCCGGTGGTGGGGGTGGTGCCCCTCTCGGTCCTTGTCCTGGGAGGAGAAACAGCTCATGTAACTCATCCTCATGGTCAGTGAGTGCTCACAGACTAAGTCCAGTGGGACTCACTCGTGGACTGATTGAGATCAGCTAGAAGTCTGAACCACATAGTGGCTGATGGATCTGGTCAGTGCCACAAACTCAAACATGAGTTGAGCACTGAGCTCATTCAAGTGCATGCCTCAATTGTCAATGTCTATCTCTGTGGTCATGGTCTCGGTTGCCATTTGTATTGCTTGTATTCATGGATATCGAGTTGTCACAAAAGTTCAACAAGTCAATTCACACTGTAGCCACTATCAAGGCATCAAAGTTAACTGTGCTGGATTCGGACCAAACTACTTTCGTTCTTGTATTCCTCACTGAACTTGACACACAGCTCGGTTTGAAGTTGTAATCCACCACATGAATAATTCAAACTTGACACCCATTAGACCTGCTGTGAATCCAGCCAACAAACGTTTTCCATAGTTTCGTCATCATTACTCCACATCAAAAATTTACCAGCACAGTGATTAGTGTTCCTAGCATCATCTAGACAGGTGAATATGCTTCCCTTGGGACTGGAATTTCCCACGGTATAAAATCTTTGACGTAATCATATGTCCAAGCTCTATCGATCCAATGGTGTATGAAATCAGACTTCATTATATGTTTCAAAGGCTATCATTACTGTACTTGAGAACACAATACATCCCTGGCCACACCTTGGTACATGCCATGAGGTGAGAGATTTCTACTATACTGGTAACAAAAGACGAGTCACAAGGCAAAATGCCAAGCCTCAGAGCTGATGAAAGCTTTGGTGTGTTGCCGCTACTGCCAGTGATGTCGTCGTCGTTATCTGTTAAGTTCCTACATCAGCTTCATACATATATATCCAGTGCTTTGTGTGGTAAAGAACACAGTGCTGACCTCTGCAGAGTGCTTGTTATCCCTGATTAGGCGCGTCGACAAGTGACGTTTTTCATGGAAATCACAATCCCTCCACACTGATCAATAAATCACAGATAAAAAATGACCATGCCAATTTGTGTAAATGGGGTGAATACCAAAGCAAACAACAGCTTTCCCAGACAATAGAGTCGGGTTTTCTGTGCATCCACAGACAGGGAGATCAGATCGCCGCCCATCGATATAATAGATGCGAGTAGAAAGCAACTTGCCTCAAGCAACCCCTGCACCCGGTAAACTGGTAACCAACTCACAAACTACGCACAAGACAATGTTACTAGAGGCTTCGGGAAATCCCAATATTATATCGCCACAAATAGGGGGCGGACAAGTGGCCATTTATACAACACCAGTGCTGCGATATAATGTCAAGCTTACGATCCGAGCCGAGGGAAATAAACTATGTGCATATTGGATAACGTCCGAGATATATAAAGTTGCTTGAAACTTGGAGGATGATAGCCGTGCTCATGGATGTACATTATGTATAATAGATGAGGGAGGGACAAACAATTAGAGGAAAGGAAATCTGCTGGGGAAACACAGTCAGTACGTATCACAGGCCAGGGCACAGATACATGTAAGGTCAGCAGAGCACTCAAGTGCCCATGGAATAAGAAACATACAATTTTTAAAGGTTTTTCTCAGAAATAAAGGGAGGAAACACATGTACACCTGGACACAAAGACGAAAATATCACTGCTGGCATGGACGGCTGAACTACCGGTACATGTGCTTACAGAATGATAAATAGATTGCTTTATTAATCCATGGAAGACAGAGAAATTGATTTTGGGAGCAAACAGCACTCAAGCTCACCACTCCAGTCCATGGCAGATAACAGCAGTGTTGACAAACTGTGGAACAATGCTGTGGAACAATACCTCACAGCTCTTGTATGGAAAACACAATATTCATGGTAGACCTCTTTGG
Source organism: Terebella lapidaria (assembly GCA_949152475.1). NCBI lineage: Eukaryota > Metazoa > Annelida > Polychaeta > Terebellida > Terebellidae > Terebella > Terebella lapidaria. The sequence goes on along the minus strand of OX424557.1, from coordinate 27,909,512 downwards.
GATTGCCACGTACATTACAGTAACAATGTTGTTGCCATCTCTCAAATGATTCCACTAAGATGCATTTTCATTTTATCAGAATTATAGATAATCATATAATTCAATGCAGACAGTAAATGGATAACGAAATATTCATTCCATTATTCCAAGACAGATCAAGAGCAAGCTGTACACAGTTCTGTACCAAGCACAACCAGTGAACCACTGGGATAAATGTTCTTCTCACAAAAATCTTTCTTCTGCAAATTTTCCTTCCATTCACAGCTCTATTATTCCATTTTGCAAATTTCAGTTCCCTCATGATCCAAGAGTTCCATACTATTTGCTGTGAAGGTGGATGATTGAGCAAAATAGAGCATTATTAGATTTATATGTCACATTGGGGCAGCGAAGCGCAGTGCTGCACAATATCAGAGTGCCGATCAATCACTCCACTTCATGTCACATAAAGTTCCCATCAGATTTGCAGCTGTCACAGTGTTTACCGTGTTCAAGGTGTAGCCACAACAGAAGACAAATAGCAGTTCGACATGTCAACCTCAACCAAATTACATTATCTAAATTTGAGTTGATTCAACCAGTGAAAAAAATATATGATGCCACATCAGTTGATTACCAAGGCAGAGCAGAATATTCCATATTCACTCACGACACAGAATCAACATGAAGAGAAAGAACAACCAAAGCAAGGACTAGATGTAATATACAGTAACAAGCAAAGTAATATCAGAATTCTTTCACAGACATAATTGGCTGATATTGGGACCAAGGTCATCAAGGGCACCACCATTCACTATTCACTAGTCAAGATTCCGTGTCTGTGCCTATGACACAAGTTGCGCTGTACCACCACAAAACATCCACTCGGGCAAACAGGAATCACATAAAAAGTCTTTGAATAGCCACAAATTGGTTCCAACAGGAGGGCAGCCAAAGTCACAGAGCCGCCTTTTATCCTTCAATCTCACTGCTCTGCATCTTTCTTCCATGCCATTCATAATACATTTGTGTGCAGAGCTTATGGCAAGGACAAGAATGCAAAACAGAAAGTGTTCCATAGTGCTGCTCATCATTCACTTCCGAGAATTGCATGATAAAAAGTGCCATAAATTTAGTGAGTGCCTAAGTAGGATCTGGTACATTGTACCTGTAAACTACATAGTGTTTATGCTACAACACTACGGACCTGTATTATCTGGATACTGAGGGCTTTAGGGCATCCAAAGTAGTTTTCTGACATTTTCATCCTAAAGCCGAAAACACACCGGACGCGTGCGTCATGCGTCAGCCGAGCGTCGCGTGTGCGGTATGCGGATGTCAAGCGTCAAACTTAAACACACTGAACGCGTATTACGATGCGTTCATTCGCGCCATTTTCTTTGCTAAGTTTGTTTTCACTACATGCAGATAATCTAAAATTATCAAACTGAATCAATATGATCAATATAGGGGCCTATATTGTAATATATGACAATAAATATTATAACATGTCAACATATACTTACTATTTTTCTCTGTGTCCCTAAATGAAATATTCTCACCATTACACAAAGATGAACATGGACAATTATAAATATGAGCTGATCGATATCAATCGGGGGAGTTTCTTCCAATGATTTTGTTTTCTTTGACGTGGCGTCTGACTTTGTTGTTGATCCAAATGAAACCATGCGGTCATTAAAATTCAAGAAAACCCCATCCAGACTGCTGTTTGGGCATCATACAACAGGAATTCCTCAAGCGCAGGTACGCGTCGAGCGTAAAAAATCGCTCACGGAGCGATCCAAAACGCCCGCGCGACGCACGCCTGACGCCAGCCACGTGACGCTCGCGGTAGTGTGTTTTGAGACACTGTTTTGAAGCTGTTCCATATTTTGCGCACGCGTGACGCTCGCCCGACGCTTGGCGCACGCGTCCGGTGTGTTTTCGGCTTAACGCTCATCAGATTGAGCATGATGAGTGACGGTCCTAGGTTTCTATACAAGGTCTATAACATGGAACCTAGATATATCTACACATCCCATCTACCTCCCCAAATCTAATATTACTGTAAATTGGCTTGGCCCGGAGGCATGGTCATCCGCAATCAAAGCATATTTATAGCTGGATTCTCCCCCAGTTATATGGTCATTGGCAGACAGTCTTTGGTGATTTACGACAACAAAGATAGCACTGTAGTGTTCCTAAACTGACTGTTCTTTTTATCTTGTCAGTATATTAATTTACATAGTTTTGCCCTAGTGTTCTGCAGAGATATGCACCATAAACCCTCCCCAACAATGATCACTTCAGCAACCCAGTAAGGATAGTCAACTGGCTGGGGCAATAACCATAACCTTTCGCCCATAGTCAGATAGTATACATCGTATAATACTCGGTCAATGCTCTTGAGCAAGAGAAATTGAATCACTCACCTAATTGAAACTGATACAAATTTATTTACAAATTTATTTCCTGTCTTTTTCTTTCATTACAAGTACAGTGGCATGAAAAATTTATAAATAGATCCACAGCACAATTTACCTTTTCTTTGGGTTTGTACAGTTTGTCTCTCTTCGGAAACTTGAAGCTGGGTTTGCTGTGCTTCTTCATTTTAGTAGGACTCCTGAAAGAGAAGTAAACAATAAGACTCCCATGCTTGATGATATGTATGCTATGTGCTATAGGTACTAGTACATTTCGCACGACTACACATGTACAGACAACCTGCCACAATGAGCAATTTACACACTGTACCATGTGTTACTGTCTGACCAGTGGTCATCAGCACTTGTTCGTGCAACATTTCACAGATCATATATACGGACACACACACACACACAGACACATCAAGCATCAGTGATAATAAATAGGATGCAAGGTAAGATATCGGCAATGTTCTCTGATAAAAATGCCCACTATCAAAACTACATCTGTATCTACACTGTCAGTGAAGGCCCGCTATCATGGCTATCAGACACTGCTGTGAACATCGCCTTGCAACCTTTGAAAGTAACTCAACCAGCTTCAGTGTCAACCTCCATATGTATCAAAGTAAAACATGTAATAGTGTACGTGATGTGTCCATATATGGCTGCAATGGGCTAAAAAGAGACTGTAGGATGGAGCAAATCATGAATATATGCATAAATTTTTAGTGGCTACATGTACATACATGCTTTATGTTCTGTGAAATGTTGTCAACGAAAGATTTTGGTTATAATGATGCAGTGCTTTTATATCTATACTTCAGTCATCACACAGAGGTAATACTAACTTTGCAACTGATACTTTATACACGTATGTACATACTGTTTTGGTCCTAATAGAAGCGCATGCCCTCATATAAGACTCCCACCCCCTCATTTTGCAGAAAAATTTTTGCTATCTTTATTTCCTTATAGCGCAGTCATCTTATTTCAAACATTATATCCAGATTATTTTAATCAAATTGATACATAATAAACACTGTACCGGTATACGGTATACGGTATATCAACGATTTCCTAAAAATGTGTCTGTTGCATATTTTTACGCACCCTGAAGTTGAAATACTTCCATTACAGTGTCTATCTCAGGACTATCAGGCCCAATATGGTATATACATAACATTGTATACTACAGTGCACTGACACTGCAAACATCTAACTTTTATCATGTGGAGTTCCTGGCAGCTATTACTAGTAGCTGCTTCACAATGGACTTATATATAAATATATGCTTATTAAATAACACAATGTCATGTTAATAACACATGATTTCTAGACAATATCACCAAGCATATCGACACACCTTGGCATTGGCTGCCTCGTGCATGTCTCATGTATACAAGTATACCCATTAACAGTCATTCCTTTCACTACATGTATCAACCTTCTCCAGCACAGACCCCGCACACAATAACCCGATGTCTGGCGGGCGGAGGAGGCGAACACTCACTTGACGGAGTCGTCCGCGACCAACTCCTCCTCAGAGTCCTCCTCCTCAAACATCCTGTAGCCTTTCCCGCGTCGCTCCGGCCGCGAGTCACGTCGGCGCACTAGAACGTCAGACTTGCGTCGTGCTGGCTTATCCTCGTCTTCAACTGAACGAAACATGGCTCATTAAACACAGTCATGAAAATACAAGAGCAGAAACATTATTTTCTTTCACAAGACCAACTTTTATTCAAGTCTTTTTTTCGTGAATGAACTTAATGGATATTTCAATATATTTCAAAATATCAGCTTTCTTACTTACTCGGTTCAAATGTTGAACTATCGTCTATATGTAATATGCATGATACACTGAGAAGTTTGGTTTAATACTAGGTAGTACCCAATTTCATCTATTAGATCCTTATTTTCTTGCCACTTTCTTGTAATTTAGTGCAAAGTTCAGCTGAGGGGCAGGCTACTGCTGTTCACTCGGTTATAATTTGACATTCCAGTAATTAATATTGTGTGCTAAGATTGGATGATATGGTACATGTATTATGTACATAAACAAATTTACACATTAGGTCTTTAAACATCTCTTGACACCTCCAAGACTCCAATAACCAAGTTACATTTGCCATAAATTGTATTCCTAGTATTCAAGGTCACCTAAGAACAGATCAAGGATGACTTTCCAATTTTATCTTGGAAGATGTTTGTTTCAAACTGATCAATTAACAGACCCACAGGTAGCCGAAAGATAAATATTAGAGGCCCTTGGTGTCACCTGAGATCGAGTTGGGGATCAACAAAACAGGCTTCACATATGTATGTAGGCTCATACATCCGATACAATCCCAAAATGAATGCTGTATGTAAGTGTGCAAAATAATCTGATTGTGAATATTACTGTTTTTCTATGATGTACATGTACATGTATGATGATCTCACAAGGCCATCACTCTAAGAAAACATTATGATTCAGTCATCATCATGATGACCACAAACATAACATCATCTCAATCACAATGCACCTCATGAAGGAATAAACATTATAACTGAGAACATACAAGTAATATGCACCTGTTTATATGTATGTGCATGATATATACTGTCATTCTTCAAATATTTTATTTATATCAGGCTATCAACATACACTACACCAAATGAATGCCATAAGGCCATGTTGCATTCAGACTTTGTTTAGCGTCCGCGTGCGGGTAGCTTTTCCACGAAATTTGACACTAACACACAGATAAAATCTTTGTGATTTAAAAAATATTCTCATAATTGTTCTTCAAATTTTCATCACCCTCAATGTCGGATAACTAATGCGCAAAAAAATGATATTTTCTTCCGAATACATTGTGCAAGATTATTCTCCTTTGTTCTGGCGTCCATAAAACAGGTATCCACTTGAGTTGAAACATGCACAAGAATTCATGAATTGTGTGTTGTATATTGGCTTGAGTTAATTAGTGTGTGTGTTAATATTCTGTGCAGCCCGATGACTATCAAAATCCGGCAGCCGCTAAAACAAAGTCTTATCACAACTTTGGGTCTTAACTTGCCCCTGGTGTTTGGTATTACATGTAACATGACTAACACCTGAATGTTTGTACTGAACAATGTTAATTTGAGCTGTCAACAGATAGAAGTGAAGAAAAATGTACTGTATATGCTGAATACACTTACATTCATGAGGCTCCCCGATCCCTTGTAGGCCATAGAGCCCTGGGAACTCCTTGGCCATGTCAGGACTCTCAAAACTCATGACGCCTGCATGCTAGTTCATGTCATAACAATTTCTTTCATTACTGTCAATATCATAATATTTTTGAGATACAAATTTTTGAAGCAATAAAATTTTCCGATATATTTTTGAAACAATAAATCACAAAAAAATTTCATACGAATGCTTATACCTTACGTGCCAAGCAAAATAACAACAAATCACATATATGCGAATAAAACAAACATCTTAACTACAATATAAGTTGCTAACACAACAGTCCATATAGCACATCACTTCAATTTACAAAACTAGAGGAATTCCTTGATAAAATGTATGGTTAATACGGTAAAGATAACCGTTAACTGTCAACATGCAAACTTCATAAGTTGGGAGGTGACTGGGGAGACGACATGCATGTAAACTCCAATACGATAATGATATGCATATTATTTCCAACTGTGATACATGTACATGTACCTGTACTTATCAGAACTTAAGATGAACATAGAAAGGTTTACCTGTACCTGTCTAGTTTTGCGTGATTTTCTATGCATTTTGTCAAATCAACTGCAGCAAAAATATACACTAAATAGTAGTATAGGTCTAATATACATAGTCACAAGTTTATGATATTTCCTTATCATAGGGTTATACATCATGTGTTCCGCAATGTCATGTTAAAGTTACGCAAGCCTGTTTCAAGCACTGACTTTGATGATATATGTGAGAAGCACTAGTATTCGTTCGTGAGAAAAAGTGAACATGCATGTATCTGGCAAAGGTATAATAGAGTAAATGTGATGTATCTGCATCTGATACTCATTCAAAGCATGTCAGTGAGCAGTCGAGAGCTGGCAATCAAACCAATTTGTAGCTACCTGTGGCTAAAAATTAGGAGCAATGTTGAGAAATGCAATAAGCCATTTGCACAATCATGCAATATACTTATAATTATAGGCATATACCGTACAACTTAATGAACATCACTCAGTCAACAAGGAATTTGAGGTAAAATGACTTACGAATCATCTTGAAAACTGATGAAATAATTAGTGGCATAAACATACTAGTAGATGAAAACAGTACATGTACCGGTAGTTTATGAGTTAGCAATGCCGACTAGAATATATGGACCAGTGCAGTATGCTAAACTGATAGTTCATTAAAAATAAAAAAAACTTGCTCTCACCAAGTAAAATAAAACTCTGGATTTCAGAAGCCTGAATTTTAGCTGAAAGCTTCTGTATTTTAGTTTTTGATTTGTTATCAGTACACACGAAAATGAGAACAATAAAATATTGATGATGTTATTCTGTACAACGATCTACGGGTTGGCGACTTGAGTGTTCTTTCTTGTGTTTATTGACAGAAATTTACAAACTTAAGTTGACGTTAAATTCAAACTTTTAAACTCACATTTTTCCTTATGGAAAGCAAATTTTATTTCCTCCTTGGATACTATGATCATACACAATGATAGGAAGTTATGATACTAGGTACAGATTCGTAGGAAACTAAGTCATTAATACATGTATGCACAAAATTTGCAATGGCAGCACAGCCTACAGATTTCTAGCCAACGTTGCTCCATTTTGAATGTTTATGTTGGGACCTACCCAGTATGGAATGAAGCAACGCCGACTAACAGATTTCTATACTTTATAACATAAAACAGATTCTCGGTGTTTTGATGATATATAGTAGATCATATCAAGTCATATATAAGATATATTTGGTACTCAATCCGCTGCGTTTTACGCAGTGACGCGCTTGCTAATGGTCAATATATATGTGGATCGGACTTGATCAGCGAACACGAATGGGTGGTATTGGTCGCAAAATGAACTAGCAACTTTTGGAACATGAGCTGGTCCAAATCAATCGTGTCACACTAAAATCATAACTCATAATGGAGACCTGTATAACAATTTTATATTTACATAGTTACATAGTTTATATAGTTACAAACTGCAACAACATTGTACAACAACTACAACAAGTTGATGCTATTAATCGTATAATATATAAGAACATGGTAACTATCCGTTCACCTTCAAACTGATGTTAATGACTTTTATATGTATATTGATGAAGTACAATTAGGTGAGGGGTGAGGGATTAGATTATAGACCCAGGTACCCCACTCATTGAGCGCAGCACGAGTGGGACACAGATTGTAGCAGACATGGGGGGCTAACTATTCTACATTTCGATCGTGACCAAGCCACATCTTGCCGTGACCAGACATTTACCCGTTACTGCAAAGTTCTTCAATATCTTCTGAAACAATTTGCGTACCGGTTCTCAGATTTCTTGGTCATGTGCTTATTTATCTGAGCATAGCATCATTTCAAATCGACATGATAATCCACAACTTCTGATTTCACCATTCCTGGACGATAAATGAGCTGATTGCGTCATTTGTGTGTCTGCGCATGTGCGGCCACACTACAGAGCACTGAGAGCACGGCAAAAGGGATATATCATTCAGTTATTCTTTTAACCGCCCCATGTCTGCTACAATCTGTGTCTCACTCGCACAGTCCTTCGCGCTCGATGAGTGGGGCACCTGGGTCTAGGGTTAGATGTGAGATATTTCCTAGCAGCAGGATGGTGATTGGTCTGACAATCGCACATAGATTTGAGGGGCGGAAACATGAACTTCACCCATTATCGCTCACCGCAGACTACATCAAGAAACAAACATGCCAATAACATTGTGTACGTGCATACATGGTATGGCTACACGATTCAACAAACATTTATATTAACGATATATCTTATCTAAAGTAAATTAACTGGACAACTATGCGTACAATTTCAGGATCACTGTCGCTGTCAAAAAGATTTAGCATCCATTTTGTTCCAATTATTCGCTAGGTGTCACTCACGTCTTTCTTCGAGCAAATCAGATTCGGCGCGGATCCAGAGGGGATGGAAGCTAGTTCCAACGAAACTGGGGGTTGCGATGTAATCGAACTAGCATTTTGTGGATAGTCAAGACTATTTGATTTAAAGTCATTTCATACGAACACAATCATGCTGCAGCAGGGGCGATGTATTTGGGAAATGGGAGGCATATTGTATGGAAAACCGGGATGGACATGCTTGCATTTTGCTATTTTTCTCTTTTTTTGCTAATTGCTTAATTACGGAAGCCCGTTGAGACCAGATACTGCAAAGTGTGAAAATATATTTATCTGGCGACCGCCACTTAACTATCTGGCGGCCGCAACTTTAATATATATATGTACTTGCTATATATGCACACAACTCCTTCATCTGTCCATTTCTCGCATTTGTATCGTTTCTCTAGGTGGTTTAATCATGGATTTAGCACATAATTAAATTAAGTGGCGGCAGCCTGATAATTGAGTATCGGCCGCTAGATAACTATGTGGCGGCTGCCACTTAAAATATATTTTCAGTGCACTAATGGTCTTCCGTACTTAATTATTGCCAGGGCCCCATAAGACCATGGGTTTCGTTTAAGGATGCTTAACAGTCAGGATCGATGCCTTATCAGCTGAATTCTCGTATGTTTTATTTGGGCTATTGCTCTGCAGTTTAGCAATGGATTTCGCTGAAAATTGTTGCGTAGGTTCTATACATGACTGGAATATATGTCCAATGTCCAAATTGACGACCCAGTCGATAATCATACAGATCCAGAACGTTATACTCCGCCAATTAAATGTAACTTACATAGGAAACAGACAGCGTTTTAGGGTGCAATTTCTTGACTATGGTTAGAATACTCATCATAGAACAATAACCTACTGTCTGTTTTGGGGTTTACCTCGACACTTGGTGGTAATTTGATGTTCAAAATAACATGCTATATATCATCCGCATTGAAAATACACTGGGCAAAAGAAATTGAATGTCAGTCGCATTAATAACGTCTATATCCGTTGGCATTGTAAACTCAACCGCAAACTTTTTCAAGAATTTAGCGTCTCTATTATTTTCTAAGAGTAGTATATAAGCAAAATCACAACAACATCTCACTCCTGAGTACAACGTTCTCGAAAGCTGAGCATTGACGATATTTCCTATACGAATAATCCGTTAATCTGTACTTAGCGCTTCACTGACCAGCGGCACAAGACATTTTCAGTGAATCGCAATAGATATACGTATTTGCACATCAATTCGACATGAATATCGATGGGATACTTGAAATTGGAGGGTAGGTTATTGATCACGCATATGTGCACTCGTTGCAGTTAAGAAACTGCATCATGTAATGCTTCGTGTACGCAACGTAAGTTACATTTGTTCCAGCCACATTCAACTATATTTATATACTAATTTATTAATGAAATCATTAACCGCTTTTTGGCGTCTTCTTCATAGATATATGCAGAATATAAATGCCAAATTTCATGTAGCTTTGTTACAAAACGGCCGAGATATGAACCAAAATTGCACAAGGTGTTAAACCATTGAAAGCACCGGAACGTAACCGATACGCAATCTTAATGCTTATTGCTTATGGTTTTGGTTTTTGCCAATGTTCTGGGTGTAGGAAAACGTCATAAGAATATTTTTTTCAGGCAATATTCCAGACATACAATTTCTCATAAACTTGTGGTCACATAATTAAATTAAGTGGCCGCCGCCTGTTAATTGAGTGTCGGCCGCTAGATAATTATGTGGCGGCTGCCACTTAAAATATATTTTCTGTTCATTAATTGTCTTCCGTACTTAATTATTACCAGGACCCCATAAGACCATGGTTTATTGGTTTTTGCCAATGTTCTGAGTGTAGGAAAACGTCATAAGAATATTTTTTCCAGGCAATATTCCGGACATACAATTTCTCATAAACTTGTGGTCACAGAGTGAGGACACCACATGCTTATGAGAAATGATGCGTCTGTGATTCCCTTTGCTGGCAGGAGTTGCATTATCTTTTGACCTCCGGCCAGCTGGAGTTGCATTTTCTTTGCGTTTTCGAGGCCCATGTATAAGTCATTGAAATGTTCATATCTTCGTCAATATTTGTTACACTTTCAATTGTGATATATCACCAGAAAGAGGAAGATATTCTGATTCCCATACAACAATCATCTGCATTCAACATTAAATAATGAGTTTTGTATAAAATGCCAAACCCACTGATACCTAAGAATTCTCAAATTAATTCAGATTCTCACGGGTGACTCCGAAATTAACTCAGCCAGTATAGGTGTTAAAGAATATTCTCATGACGTTTTCCCAGACCCATAACTTATATCTGCACAATTAGCGAATTGCAAAAACCAAGAAGCGAAAAGCAATATCCCCACCGGTTTTCAATAAAGGGGGCATAGAGGGGGGGGGGGGGGATTTTTGAAGTATTTTGGGCTTCAAAAGCCAGACTTTTTCATGTTATAATGGTAGCGTTTGGCCTCCCGGGTATAAATTCCACACAAATTCACATTGATAGCCTTTGGCGTTTCTTTTTAAGTTTCATTTTTTCAGAGGCAAGCAGGGAGGGGAAAGGGGGGGGGGGGGGGAGGCCCTTCTGGCATCCTGGATCCACATCTTTGCTGCCAGTTGGTGATTGTGTTCTGTTTTATCAGCAAACATACCAATAAGTCTTACTGAGTATGTGCTCACTTCCGAAATAAGAAAGTTCACTAAATTATCGATTATTTATCAGAGTGAGAAAACATGACAACTGTATCAATATTTTATGTATATTTTTATTCACAGTATCATACATATGTATAGACATTTATGAATTTCATATATATTCTATCTTTGTTTCATAACATCAAAATAAATATTCAACTTCCATAGAAGATACTCAAGACAGTGGTCATTCGATCATGCACGAACACACAATTATAAAACGCCCCGTTTGTGACGGAGAATACAAACTGTGATTAAAATATATGAATATATAACTGCACATAGTTTTGGACGGATTAGCGTACGACATCAGCACTTGTGATTGGTAAGCAACAACTTTATCACAGCGAGTGCACACCATAAAATGAACAGTGTCAATGGCGTTAGAGATCGTAACCGACAGTCATGGAACGACTGACACGAACCGTCATCTGTTGTATATCACACATAAAGAACAAGCCAACACTATACGTCGTATGGAATAGTGGCCATAAGTTTCGCTGGCAAATACTCTAACGAAAAATCTATTCATTTATAGTAACATCCAATAACAGCTAACACTCGATTATATTGTCAGCTACTGAAGTTAAAAGTAAACCATCTGAGACAACACTGTCTTTGTACGCACAAGTGTTGACATTGAAAGTTTTTTTTTTGCCACCTAAAACTGACCACCTAAAGAGAATCAAAATAAAAACGGTTTAAGTTATCAACAATAAAATGTACACTTTATATAAACACATCCTATTTTCTATTTTGCCAGCTACTGTCTTCAAAGGGGTCAGCATCTCGACTTCTGTAAGCCTCACGGGCATCACTGCCCAAGTAATCCAGGTCCTTCTCATCTCGGATAACACCCTGGGTAAGAGAAAAAATTTCCAACATTTATAAAAGATATGACTACAGTGGCTAAACAAATGGAATTATGATCACTGCATTATTAAAATGGCTTCAATTCAGATATCCTACTTAGTGATGAGAAAATACTTTTTCACAATACTTTACTAATACTCTATAAATTTCAATGACACAATTTCATAAATTCATGATACACCTGCGTTTAGATCCATTCATTGTTGTATGTTTTGTTATATATGGTTTTGTACTGACCTTAGGCAGGTAACCGACGAGTTTGGGGGCGTGTTCGCGGAGGAGGCGTGCACGTTCCTCTTCGATGATCTGCCTGCGCATCTTCTCCATCTCCTCGCCCTCGTGGCGCTCCTGCAGCTCTCGTTCCTGGATAAATGTGACAGGACATTATTGTTTAAGTGGGCACACAAAGTGGCACTGATACGTCTATTCAAAGCACAAGTTTACTGTGTTAGCAGGTTATTGAGGTTGGACAACAAGGCCTACCCTGTCGATGGCGAACTGTTTCCTTCGTTCCACCAACAATGTCTCAACAGCCCTCTTGTGTTCTTGCTGTTTCATGCGACGTTTGGCAGCATTCATCTGTTCTATGCGGTCATCCTCGGCGAATTTAGCCAGCATCTAGAGAAAACAGACAAATACATTTCTTCCACTTGTCAGCTAATCAAAATCGCTATTGGCTAACAACCAGATGATGAGAAAGGAGGAGCGAGAAACAGTTGCCTTCACTGAAATCCAACACATGAATTGTAAAAGTGCAAAAGCAACACAGCGGCATACAGTTCAAAATATGGTTTAGAGAGCTGTATCTGACCTGTCTCTTGAATTCCTCCTCTTCCTCAAGCTCTGCCTGTTTGCGGAGTGCCTTGTAGTGAAGCTGCTCCTTGTGAACTCGCTGTAACTCCTCCCGCTCTATCTGCTTACGCACCGTACGCTCCTGCAAAACAAGACATATGTATTGCAAAATTAAGCATGACCAGATTTGTAACTGAAGGGTCAATGTCAAATAAATTTCCTTCCTTATATTTTGTGAGAAATTATTTTCTGAATGATCCACGAACCAACCTGTTCCTTCTGTCGCTCCTTCTCCTCCTGCTCCTCCTCGTACAAATCTTGTCGGACTTGTTCCAGCTCGTCCATGGCCTGCCTCTCGCGGGCAATCTTCTCTGACAACTGACAGGACATAGAACACACAGAAATTAGATTTACAGTTTTAGGCACTGATATTACAGACTTGTATAGAGCTGTTACTATTAAAGCTCTGGCAGTTGCTGCTGTCAATATTTACCGTACCTCATTCTGCACTTTAGCCCTGAACTCCTCCTGTTCTTTCTTGGCTTCCTGTCGCTTGGCCTCACGCTGTGCCTGGACGGCGGCAAACCTGGCCAGCTCCTGGCTCTCCTCCTCCAGTCTGGCCTTCTCCTGGGCCTTCCACACCTCTCGCTGCTTCTTGTCCTCCTCGATGTACTTCTTCTCCATCTCCTGCTTCTTGGCCAGCAGCTCCCGCTCTCTGCATCATACAACAATCAACCGTGTACAAGACCACAAAAAAATGTGTTGAATACTAGTAATGATTTTCCAGGTTATATTTTTCTCGTCAGTATCCATTTTGGGACCTTACTTCTGATCTTCTTCATAAATTTTTCTCGTGATTTCATCGACCATAAGTTTTTCCTGGAGATATCTTTCGTATTCCTCGTGCTTTTTCTTCTCTTGTTCCTGCAGGACAGAATACCTAACTCAATGATATCACACTCAATATTAATACTTATACTGAACAAACAGTACTTATTTAGCACATGTCACTGCAACCTGTATGTAGCACACTGGCGTAAATTCAATTGAACAGAAATGGGAGTGTTAGTATTACATACCTCTAACTGTTGTTCTATCTCTTGTTGATATCGAACATGTGCTTCATATTTCTCTTTTTCTTTCTGCTTTTCTGCCTCAGATGCTCTCTTGTGTTCTTCTTCCATTAATTTTGCAATTTCAGCATCACGTTTCTGGAAACAGCAAAATACAAAAATGCCAAACTATTTTAACATGGCATATTGTTGATATACCGTAGACACTTTTGGTTTACTGAGCCATGGTACCATACCATTTGGTCATATTTGAGAGCCTCCTTCTCTGCTAACTGGGCCTTTCTCTCTTTGTTCATATATGCTGCCTTTAACATGGCCTCAAGTTCACGCAACTCTGTGCTGTAGTAAAAGCAAATGCAAAACTTTTATTATAAACATTACAGATCCTATGAAACAAACAGAACATATTCATTACAAATCCACGCCCATTATGCAAATATCACAAATTATCAGACACACTATACCTGCACTCTCTGATTTGCTGGCGCATTTTTTCATCACGTTCTTGTTCCAGCTTGTGTTTTTCTAACTCTCGAGCAAGAAGTTCTTCTTGTTCTTGTTGAACTTCTTTTATGTGCTTGTCCCGTTCAGCCTGCATCACAGAATGAGATATACATCATACGTAAATGTAGTCATAATATTAAGCTCGAAATAGGAATTGTGAAAATGGGCACCTGCATGCATTTTCATATAAAAATTCATCATTTATCCCGATACAGACTAATATTGTGGATATAAGACCAAAGAGTGTAACATTAATAAGAGGCCCCACTCATTATATAGCCCTATGTAACAAGCACAAACAATAAGAACTTCGCCGGGAGGGAGCAGTCCCCTGGCACTGAAGTCACCCTGAGTTTCTCGACTTAGAATTGCTCAGTCACGCATTTTTGTTGGAGTGGGGCCTCTTATTAATGTTACACTCTTTGATAGGACCACCTCAATAAGTTCAATATTCTAGAAATCAGTACAAACCATGGACCCACCCATCAACAAGATATTATACCTTTTCCAAGGCCTCCAACATTTCACGTTCCTTCTGCTCTTGCATCATGATGCGGATGGCCCTCTTGTTTTCTGCTCTGTCTTCACTCTTCATGTTCGCCATCTGCAGCTGTTCCCAGCCCAGCTGCTTCAGGCTGTCCTCCCTTTGCTCCTCAGCATGTCTCATCTGGTTCAGCATTGAGGACTGCTGAGCATGTGTGTAATTCCTCCGAACAGTTGCCTGAAACAAATACCTCATAAAATAAATACCCCTCACACAAATAGGAAGTTTTAACTTGTTTAAAACCAGTATTTATTACATACCTACCTCTATAATAAACACTTTGGGTAATCTTACCTTGACATTCAAAGAAGAGGAGAGGATCAAATGTCACAAAAGAATTTTGAAAAATTCAAGTGACATTTATCCTTAATTTCTTTGAAAAAATTGAACCAAAATCCCCTCAGATTGCATGCGGTGATGTTTTACATCCGGGGTCACATGACCCTAGACCGCCATTATTTTTGCCCTGTTAAGGCGGGGAGGCGGGAGGGCACTCCTCGTGTTTATTATAGAGGTAGGTATGTAATAAATACTGGTTTTAAACAAGTTAAAACTTCCTATTTATGTCCATACTACTACCTCTATAATAAACACTTTGGGTTATATCAGAATAACCACCGGCGGAGGGCTTAACCCTCCACGCACACGTGCTCATCATAGGGGATTTTGGTCAAATTCACCAAATTTAGCAAAGAAATGAGAATATTTGAATATTAATAATGGTGATTTAATAGTTTTATAGGCAGCATATGTGAGAATCCAAATAAATGCTGCACAATATTCGTATTTACATGAATTTACGTGTAAATTACATGAAAAGACGTTAAAATGAAAGCAATAATCACCTTGGATGCACTTGAAGGCGAACAGGGGTCTCTGGAGGTGATCTTTCCTCCAGCAGACGAACCAAATTTTTCTCGCAAAGAAGAGGGGCAAATCCGTCCCTGTTCCGCCGAAAGGTGGTGCATCTATACAGTTGTGATGTATGTACAATATTTACAGCCGGACTTCATGCTCCGCGGCTACCAGGCGTCCGAGATGGTAGCCGGAGTCGGACTGCCAAGCTAAGTCCCTGAGATAGAACGAAGTAAATGTATTCTGGGAACTCCAGGTACATGCAGACATCACATTATTCAGAGAAACTTTATTTGCGAACGCAAGTGACGCCGCGAGAGCTCTCACATCGTGCGCTTTGACTCTGAAACCTGACGACTTTTTTGCCTGCGACTTCTCATAGCAGAAAAGAACGCACTTTTTGATCCAAGACGAAATCGTCGCGGGACGGATATCGTTCTGAAAGTTTTTGAGGTACGAGATGAATAACAAGCGTTTACCCAAATGAAGCTCCCTCGTACGCCGAACGTAAATGCGGAGAGCTCTCACGGGACACAGCTTAGCGTCTTCCTCCAAACCTGGCCCCAAGGAAGGGGAGAGGGCGGGAATTGAGAAACTCAAAAGCGGTGTGCCTGCTAATTGAGTTTTGGCAAGAAAGGAAGGGATAACGCCTAACTGAACTGCGGAACCATCCGCCTTCCATTTGACTTTGGAAAACGAGAGCGCGTGAAGCTCACTGCGTCGCTTCCCGGAAGCCAGCGCCAGAAGGAAGACCGTTTTTAGCGTGAGAAACTTAAGCGAAGTACTCTCGAGAGGCTCAAACGGTTCGGATCTTAACAAATTTAAGACGAGCGATAGATCCCACTCGGGCACGGGATTTCTAGCCTTAGGTCTTTCAATCTCGAAACTGTTAAGAAGGGCGGTGAGACTTTCGTCATGACCGAAATCGATACCTAACTTCGGCTTCAGGGTTTTGGCAATCGCTGTCCGATAACCCGCTAACGTCGAAGGGGCAAGCCCTTGATTAAATTTCTGCAAGAGAAACTCAGAAATCAAGGGAGCAGTGGTTTTGAATGGACTAATCTTCCTGCCACGACACCAAGCACAGAACGCGGTCCATTTTGACTGGTAGACTGCCAGAGAAGATTTTCTATTTGATCGGGCGATCCTAGCGGACACCTCCTTTGAAAATCCCTTCTTTCTGTAACAACGCTCGACAATATCCAGGCATGAAGGTTCAGGCTTGACGGTACCTGATGAAACATGCTGGATCGAGGTTGTTTGAGAAGATCCCAACGATCCGGGAGCTGACGTGGATGATCGACTATCAACTCCAGAAGGTCCGGGAACCACGACCTCTGCGGTAGACACGGGGCTATCAACATCAGTCTGCACTGGTGAGAACGAAATTTCGATAGCACCTTCTCCAACAGGACGGCTGGCGGATACGCATACGCAAACATCCCGTCCCAATTCGTGGACATGGCATCCACCGCTAACGCAGTCGGATCCGGAATTGGCGAAACAAACGATGGGAGTTTGTGATTCCATCGGGTCGCAAACAGATCCACCATCGGCGAGCCCCACAGATCGCACAGGGAGCGAAACACTTCCGGGGAAAGACTCCATTCCATTGCCTGGATTTGGCCTCTCCTGGAGAGACGATCGGCCCACACATTCATGTGACCGGGAATATGCCGGGCCGAGATCTTGATGTCGTTTTGACGACACCATTGCAGGAGATCGATAGTCGCTCGGCATAACGTCACCGACTTCGTTCCGCCCTGCTTGTTGATATATGCCACGACCGTCGAGTTGTCCGTGGCTAACAACACTGTCTGAGCGCGAAACTGCGACTGCCAATGTTCGAGAGCGAGCGCTACCGCCTGCATTTCGAGGAGATTGATATGACATTGACGTTGAAGCGGCGACCATGTGCCCGACACTTCGTTGTCGTCCCAATGTGCTCCCCATCCCTCCAAACTGGCATCCGTAAACAGATGTCTGGAGGGTAGCGGCGGACGGAATGGGGCCCCCCGCAATAAATTTGCAGGGTCCAGCCACCACTTGAGCTCGGCAATCACTTCGGCGGACACTGTAATCAAGTCTGACATCTGACCCGTTGACTGAGACCAGTGGGATTGGAGATGGAGCTGAATGGGACGCATATGAAGGCGACCCATTGGGACCAACTTTTCCGTCGCCGCCAGAATTCCTAACAGGGACTGCCACTTGCGGGCCGATTGAGGAACTCCCTGCAGGAAACCTTGCGACAGCGCGGATAATTTTGATTGACGATCCGCCGTTGGCAACACAGTCTCTGAGATAGTCAGAAATCGATATCCCAAGAAGACGAAGTCGCGCCGCAGAGACAAGTCGGACTTTTTGTGGTTGATCTTGAAACCCATACGGGTGCACAAATCTACCACCCACTGAGCTTGTGAGCGTAATGTGTCTGGGCACTGATGCCTGATCAACCAGTCGTCCAGATACTGGTATAGGAAAATACCCTGTTTGTGAGCAAGGATCTGCACCTCGCGAGCTACCATGGTGAAGATCCACGGTGCTGTGGACAGACCGAACGGGAGAGCCCTGAACTGCCACACTTGGCCCTGATATAGAAACCGGAGGTATTTCCTGATTGAAGGTTTCATGGGAACATGAAAATAGGCATCTTTCAGGTCGATCGTGACCACCCACGCACCGCGGGGCATCACGGACCTGATCTGTTCCGGTGTCTCCATGGAGAACGTGGGAATCTGAAGAAACCTGTTTAGGGGAGAGAGGTCGATCACGGGACGCCAACCCCCTGAAGCCTTCGGAACTACGAATAGAACACTGTAAAATCCGGGAGATTTTGGAGCCGGTTCTACCGCTCGTTTTTCTACCATGGCCAAAATTTCCTCGTGTAACACGCGACGACGTTCGGCGTCGTTTGACAGAGAAAAGCCTCTCGGAGTACTTGAGAGAGGAGGAAACTGGTCCTCGAACTTCAGACCGAACCCTCGTCTGAGCGTTGAGACGACCCAGGGGCTGGCCCCGAGCCGCTCCCACTCTCGCCAAAAGAGTTGGAGACGTGCGCCTACCGGCTGGTCTATGGTTGGAACCACGACGGGACCAACCTCTGGGCCGCCACAGTGCCGTGGAGGAGAATTCGGTCCAGTAACGGCGGAAATACATACCCTTAGCTTTTGTTTCCCCTGCTGGTTTGGGGCTGGAGGGGCGACCTCGTCCTCGACCGCCACGTCCGCGCCCGCCTCGGGATGAACCGGCAGGGGCCCCGCGAAAGGGCAAGCCCGAGGCTCGACCCTTGCCCTTTCCGGAAGCCCCGCCACGCTGTGATTGCTGAGGCTGCGATTGCTGGGGGCGTTTCATCGCTGCTGCCACCGACTTGGCTAGTTTCTCGGTCGCCTGTGCCGACAACATAGCCGCCTCCGAAAAGGATTTTTCGGTAGTCTTCTTATCCGCGGCCGCCTTGGCCTGCTGCAACGACTCCGACAAGTCCGGCAAAAGGAGGGGGGTAGCCGATCCCGTCTCCGGAACGACCGGAGCCAGCCTGAGCTGGGCAAGCAGATCGTCGGGCATGTCAAAGCGTACTGACTGAAGAAGGGCATCTCTCCTCCATAGCTCTGACACCCAGACAGCATGTGAATCCAACGATGCCCTATCCGCGACCCCGAGGCCGATGGACGTAACCAGGGAGTTACATGCTTGGAGCGCGTCTGCCAGCTCGTCCCGATCCAATTCCGGATTATTAAGGACCTGCTCGCAACACGACTGGAGAGACGATCTTGCCGCCATCGACAGCCAGTCCAAGGTAGAATCAGCCGCCAGTCCCATACGTAACGAGTGCTGAACCTGGACCAACGAGTCCCACGGAACGGACACAGACTTGGGCTCAGCAAAGAACTTCGCATGCGGGAGCTGCTTCCCGAGCTGGGTAGGCTTTGCTTCAAAATGGGACGAAGAGTAAAAATCTCCCACCGTCGGGCGTGGAGGGAACGTTCCCGGACGAACCCGACCGAGCCTCTGTGTGTCCTCCACACGCTCTGCCATGGCGTTCCGAACGCCAGCCGCCAGGGGAAAACGATAGGCATCCCTGGGCGGCTTCGGACGTTCACGTTGCCCGGCGATCATAGACCTGGCTCTCTTCCTTGGGGGCTCCTGATCGAAGTCTGTGGGCCATTCTGACGGAAGGAGCTTCCGGACGAAATCCCGCTTCTCCGTCCAAGTTAAAGGGTCGTCGTCCAAAGGGGGAGGAGCCATGGAATCCACATCTTCCTCTTCCCTCGGACGCTTAGACGGTCTCCCAAGACCCGAGGGGCCCGGCACGGGGTCCACGGAATCCAAGTCCCGCATGCCCTCTCGAGGCCCAGCGCCTTCCTCGGGCGGTTGGGAAGCGGGCGACTGCTGCACTGGCGGCTCCTTCTCCCGCTGCTGTTCCGCAAAACGAGACATGAAGGTGCTCCACTGCTGGCACATCTGCTGCTGGAAGGAGTGGAACTGACGCATAATCCTCTCTTCCAGGTGAGAATCAGAGGCAGCGACACGCGCAGGCGAATCCCGAGAGCGAGAAGGTGGCTCCTGGGTAGCCAAAGGCGACACCGATGACGGCTGGGACTCAGAAACGGAAACCGAGACCCCAGCTGGGAGCGGCTGGGAAACTGTATCAGACTGGTCGACGCCCATATCTTCAGCCATCTGAAAAACATGAAGCGACGATGTAGTGCGAGAAAACGATTTCCCTCGCAAACTAGCCTTACGCACACCCTGTAGGTTGCAGAAGATTGGATCCCGTGACCCCTGGGTCCCAGCCTGGGAGGCCGGGAACCGGGAACCGGCTTCCAGGTGATGCCCAGGTTGCGGCAGCCGGCTAGCATGACCGGTAAGCCTACCAGGGCCTTGGCTCGAGAAGCGTGGGGAATCCACGAGAGGTAGCACCCCCGAGGAAACCGTCACGGCCTCTACCAATCCAAAGGAGTCCCGGGACCCGGGAGCCGGATCGCCGGCTCCCGCAACCCACGAGACACCACCTGGAAGCCGGGGCCCGTGTTGCTCGGCCATGGCGACGCGAGAACCGGGAGCCACCGGGCGAAGGTGAGCCAAAGATGCTGGACTACAAGAGCGCAAACCCAAAGGGAGAGCGACAAGGCTAGTCACAGACAGAGGAGACTGGGTAACGGAAGCCGCCGTAACGGCTCCCGGCACCCGGGAAGCTGTGGGAGGAAAACATAAATCTAAACTCACATCAGCTATAACTTTCGACAGAACTACGTCCTGCCTGTGCCATCTATCAAGGGATTGGCGGTGACGGGACTTAGCGCTACTGCTAGTTCCTGGACCAGCAGAAGGAGGACCTTCCGCCTGACGCTTCGTCTGGATATCCCTGAGGCCGGCGAGAGCATCCTGCCAGAACGACTCCTCCGCATCCTCACAAAAGGCGCAGGTGGAGGAAGGGCGGCAGAAACACATCCTACATGCCCAACAGGTGGCATGAAGCTCCCACTTCGGCAGGAAGTGATGGCACCCACTACACTTCATCTGCAAATAGCAACAAGTAGTGGGCGAAAATGGGGGAAGAAATGGGCCTGGGGAGGACTACACCATTTCCTCCCAAAAAAACACACTAAAGTATCTGTAAAGTACTCTAAAAGTAACTACAGTTGATTTTCTGAGAAAATCCAAAGAGATGATCGTGATAAAAACGATCGTGAGCTCCTAGAACTTCCAAGAATGTCTAAGCAAGACAGCTCACAACCATTCACAAGATGGAGGAGCAAAAATAATGGCGGTCTAGGGTCATGTGACCCCGGATGTAAAACATCACCGCATGCAATCTGAGGGGATTTTGGTTCAATTTTTTCAAAGAAATTAAGGATAAATGTCACTTGAATTTTTCAAAATTCTTTTGTGACATTTGATCCTCTCCTCTTCTTTGAATGTCAAGGTAAGATTACCCAAAGTGTTTATTATAGAGGTAGTAGTATGGACATAAATACACGCTTTCCACAAATATTCATCATGTTCATGTGGGGGCAAGTATTCATTTGATAGTTCATGCATTATAAAGTCCTTCCATATTACGGTCTGCCAGCATGACTAGTACTAGTATCATGTCTGCTAAACTATCCTGCTAACAAAAAGATAAACAACTTGTTGCCCAAAATATTGAAGGGCTTTACAGTATATGTATATATGCTCAGGTAAAATTTGCTTATTGATGTCTACATTCTCATTCAGCCTTTCACAGGTATATTTTTTCACAGACAGAGAAGGGATGGACTGCCAACTCTCACTCAGTGAATTCAAGCTTGTGTCCAGAGGAAGAGGGGTGCAATATTTCAACTCCAGTTTGGCATTTTTGTGGGAAACTGTATTGTCAAGATTGAACATTTTTTAACAACGGCAGATCGTTGACAACGACGTGAAACATCCCTCTTCCTCCAGACCTTTTGTGATCTCAAGCTCAATAACTACAAACAGATGGAGTGAAATCAGAGTTGGCAGTCCATCTTTTATTTATCTATGATTTTTTGTGAACACTCCCGTTTGGTCCCAGTCCATGCTGAAAACTGCCTACTGAAACGTCGGAACGGCTTATACCACGTACACATGACCTGACATGATTACGGCATTCTCATGAAATAGGTTTCGGTACATTAAGTTGAGGCTTATTCAGTTAAAATAGTAACACCAATTCAATGTTTTCAGTCAATTTCTATATCTTGGAAAATCCTGGATGGTTGTGGTGGGAGATGGTGAAGGTGCACACTAAAATCATAAAGTCTGAAATAAGCGTGACCTATATTACGATATGACCCTGTTCACAAGTGACATAATGGGATGGTGCATGGATGATGGAAGACTGTAATCCAACAAAGATTTGCGGCTATAAACTTTTGCGTTTTATCACACACTATAAACTGCAATGCTAGAGGACTCCGAAATGTGTGATAACCTTTTCTGTATCACCGTAATTCAAATAATTCTGTATCACTCCCTGACCCACATCGGACCGAAACTAGTTTCTTACCGCGGATTACGTAAAGACCATTGTTGCGTAAAAAAACAATGTAATGTCGTATGAAAATGATTCTAGTAACCTAGAGTTACTTACCAAGCCCAGACATGAGATATTTCGGACATCACATGCATATTCATGTATATAACTAAATTAATTAATTAATGAACACAGAATACACTCGTCCTTCGGACTCATGCATCCTGACTTTATCCACCAGACCAAACTCGACCAATATCTTTTTGCAGAAAACACACTGGCATGGTTTTATATGTATACGTAGCCATAACAATGACTGTCTTATTCTCTATGAGTGCCGAAGGCGCGAATAGCCAGTCATAAATCTCATGCTCCCTCCGCATGCTAGTTCAACTTCGCCTCTGATAATATCTGAAACGATCGCTTGACAACATCAACTAGTGACATCGCGGCAATCTATTAACATTTATCCACAATCCTTACCCCTAGAAACACCATGCAATTAACTAAAGATTTCGTCTTCCATGAGGTACTTTTCTGGAATCACCAAAATTCAACACTCGGACGCGGCCATCTTTCGTTCGTTGCAACGGATATATCTGGATGTTTGCTGACACGTGTGACCATCTTGGTCACTTACCGCATACATGCTCGCGTATATTTCATACGTGCGTCTGCAGTGTTCTCCCCAGAATCTCTAAGCGTCGCGCTAGCGCTACGCTTCATTATTCTGCGCTACGCTATTAAGTTTCACGCTACGCTTCTTTTCTATGCGCTATGTTCATTTTCATAGTCAATAAAATGATCGTGTCCTGAATAAACCCAAAAGCATGAAACTTTCCGACCTCCCGCTAATGACAACAACAGACTAACAGCTTTTCCGTAGAAAGTCAATTTGGCTCACCCGGTATCTGATTTGACACGGTCGCGCTATGACAATGTTATCTAATGGGAGGTCATTAGCGGTCATACCGTCACCTGCGGGAAATTTATTTTTAGCGGTGTCATTTTGATTCTTCTGGTGAAGTTTCCGTATATCATGTATATCCAAGCGGCGGACAAAAAAAGTGGCGTCAAACTAGTGGCAAGATTAATCATTATTCCATGCCGGTAATCTTGTTGCCAGTAATGTGAGCCATTCCTGGCAACAAGATAACGGCGTGGTTTCAAAGAGGGCCACTGTGAAACATGCAATAATCAGGTCAGGCAAGTTACTGGCTGCTGAGGGGAAGGGGTTGGGGTGGGAGTGGCGGTGTTGGGGTGGGGGTGGGGAGCATTATAGGCGCCAGGACAGGTTAGCCAGCTTCCTGTCGTGGCTTTGGCTAGCACCAGGCCCTGCAGTGTTTGGTCCATCTAGATGCATGTCAGTCCGTATGTATGCAACTTTGCAGTTTTGTCTGCTGAGAGACTGGGAAATTGATGCAAGCAGGCCAGTCATCAGGTCATGATATTGCATCTGATACTACGGATGGTTGAATTATTCACATGAGCCTCTCTATTTCAAGCTTGCCTATATATATTTTTAGTGGTTAAACTATATTAGTTTCAATAATTTAATATCCACGACTTGACACAATCTGAATTCAACTAAATTTAAATCAGTTTTTTTTATCTCTTCAACTTTACCGTGAAATTGAAAAAAAAATAACATTGGTAAAAAAATAGCATTCCAAGCATGATGGGTCGTTTGTGCAGGGAGCATGCATGTTATCAGCCAGAAATGATTAAATTTATTTTGTGCATTTATAAAACATAATAAAATCATGACAATCCTGTGGATATTATTTCTTTATATAGAGCTCACAGAGCCCCCCAGAATGCACCAATTAACACCAAAATAAAAAAAATTTCGGGGGGGGCATGCCCCCAGACCCCCCTAGCAGGCGAGCCTACGGCGCGTTAGGGGCTGGGCCGCTCCAACAGCCATTTATTTCCAAGTTTTGCATGATGCTTCTTTTTTTTCCTGGGGAGAACACTGCGTCTTCATCGCACACATCAGCACACCTGCGTGCACACGTGTTTTTTTCACCCAGAACGTTGAGGAATACTAGAATAACATTTATTCGTGAATGACAATAGTAAAATGTTTGAACAAGATTTTAAAAAAAAGTTTGTGGCAAACTTGAGCTGCTGTGTGGCTTTGCAAAAAATTGGCAAAGTTGTGGTAATAACAGTCTAAAGGCAACACGCGTCAGCAAACATACAGATATATCAGTTGCAACGAACGAAAGATGGCCGCGTGTTGAATTTTGGTGATTCCAGAAAAGTACCTCATGGAAGACGAAATCTTTAGTTAATTGGTGTTTAAATTAGGGGTAAGGATTGTGGATAAATGTTAATAGATTGCCGCGATGTCACTAGTTGATGTTGTCAAGCGATCGTTTCGGATATTATCAGAGGCGAAGTTGAACTAGCATGCGGAGGGAGCATTAGATTTATGACTGGCTATTCGTCCCTTCGGCGCTCATAGTATTAGAGAATAAGCCAGTCATTGTTATGGCTATATAATGTATACATAAGTGTTGATCTATATCCAAGCGTCAGTAGCTAATTCTAAATAAATCAAATAGAAAAATAAAGTTTGTAAGGTTCTTAACTGTCGATTCAATCCTTTATTACAGTATACACCTAATCACACATACCCCACAGTCCACACACTGACACAGCACCGAATCTACACTCTATTATCGCCCATGAATATACACATTTATCGACTCGGCTGGGTGAACCTAGTCACTTTACATATACTATGATTGTGGCCATATTCTGATCTTAAAACGCTCAATCTTTCTCACCATGTTTATTATTCGTATGGTTTCTCTCCCGTTCTGAGCACAGTAAATTTCAAGTAAACAAAACAAAACTGTTGTCACTCATTCAACATGGCGGATGGTGTTGTTTGGTTGTTAGGAATATTCCATTTTTGTAGTTAGGTAATACCTATTGCACATTCATTTGTTCATTCATGCATATATTTTTCAATACACAATATTAAAAGTAGGGTAATATAATACAATAAGTAGAAAGATATAGGTTCCTGACTTTGTTGCATGCTATCATAAATACAAAAACATACAACAATACTGAATATTATTCACCCCCTTTCTTACATTTTGCTAATGGGATCGTCCTAGTTATCGGGACAGGATTTATCTTTTTTTTAGCTGAATGAGCATGTTATATTATATATTTTGGGAATTGCAATGATGGAATTGTATTATCAAGGCTAGTTGTGTAATTAATAAAATAATAATTATCAAAATAAGTAAAACTTCACGACAGAGAAAACGAAACCACGTTTCCTCTGGACCCCATTGGCTTACCTGTCTCAGAAACTTCCATCATATGAGAAACTTTGCGTCTTGTAGATTTATTGTTAAAAAATATTTACTAAATTTACTAGATTTTACTAGATTTACTAGATAGATTTATTGTTAAAATATTTACCAGATTCTCGATCCTACATGAGGAAATAAATAACGGTCAATGAAGTTTTGCCGTTATAATGTTTACAGAAACGAACTTGCATCATCTAATGTCGTCAATCTAGGCTATATCACAAAAAATTCAATAAATAATTGATTTATTAACCAGAACTTACTTTCATCGACGAGACACAATCAATTGAACTGCGCGCGCATCTGTAATCAATTCAAGTGTAGGTCTACATTACGCAGAAGATAGGAAACTGATAAAAAAAATAGCAATAACTCTGAAACCCTCGGTATTGCATGTATCACCAACTCGGCAACTGCAGTACCGGTAAGTACATGGGCTTCAAATGTACAAGAGCATAAAATTAAACTCATATTCAATACTAGTAGTTCTATGAATGAACTGCACTCCTGATAACACTTCATAATGTGTTGATGATAAGATTGCGGCTTGCCACCAACTCGGCAACTGCAGTACCGGTAAGTACATGGGCTTCAAATGTACAAGAGCATAAAATTAAACTCATATTCAATACTAGTAGTTATATGAATGAACTGCACTCCTGATAACACTTCATAATGTGTTGATGATAAGATAGATCATATTGAAATTGCTATATCCTGAGCAAAATTCCGAACTGATATTGGGTGTCAGTTGCTCGGTGCTAGAGCATTCGCCTAACAAACGAGTGGTCCCGGATTCGATCCCAGGTCTTGTTCATTGGCGAATTTAGCACCTCATATGTTGTCCTTCGGCCACTGCGGGAGGATTACAATTGCTAAACTGACATCAGGTATCAAATTCTCAGTGGTACAGCATTCGTCTCAGAAACTAATGGTCCCAGTATTGATCCAAGGTCTCACTCATTGGCAAATTTAGCACTTGGTATGCCGATTATCCCTTTCGCCTGGAGAGGTGCTGGATGAGGAATGAGGCTTACAACTGCAGCACTGGGATTTCAATTGTAAGTTTTGAAAGTCTCACAAGGTGGTTCTCATACATGACCAACCAGGTTATTCGATCATAAAAAAGTCTGGTATGGAACTACCAATATTTCAAGCCAAATGAGCAAACCAGGTTGTCTGTATTCATGATCAACACCTCATCTGAAGTCCTGTGATACTTAATTTAGTGAAGCACAAGGAGCTCTCTTGTATGTATGCGACTATTTGTAAGTATTCACTTTGATCACTCACATGTACATTCCCAATTTCAGGCTCTGTATGGTTTACAATATAGGCTAGAATGTTTCTGTATTCTGGCCTATATCTATTGACATAGTCATCTCTCGGCCAACAAGTCCATGGCTGACCCACATGCAGATGGTAAAAATGTAATAAAGGTTTGACAGCTCAGTGTTTTCAGTGGTGATGGTAGTAAATGGTCTTTGTTTCATCAACTTGTCACTGGGGATTCCCTCTTAGCTTATTTGCTTGGACTATCGTTTGTGGAGTCATGGGCTCAAATCCGATCTCGGGCAAGTGAATGTCTCTGAACCCTGCAACATTGGCCCTCAATTTGGGGCTCACCCAAATCTAAGAGAGGAGATATCCAAAGAGGGAAGAGTATGTGCTAGGGTCCATTTGGGGTTAGCCCAATTTGATTATCAGCATTCCCACTAGCTCGGCTGATAGAGTGTTGAGCTGCCATTCGAATCCCCTCAGGCAACAGATTTTTCCGAACCCTGCAGCACATGTCTTCCCAGCCTCAAGCATGTGGATGAAAACACTATGTATGAGATCACAAAAGTAAGAGGAGCAAACAAGTTACCACAAGCAGTAGTCGATTTTGTGCAAATGGGCCAACAATGACAAAATGAAAATAAACCCCATGAAATCAATACGATGGTAAGGGAGTAGGTCACACTGTGCCCTAGATGTTTCCACATAATTTTTTATGGGGAGATCGAAACACAAACATAATCACTGAATAACTTACAAACTGACGGGACACCTACTACAACATGGTATTCACAAGTATTTCTCCAAGAACGCAAACGAGCTGGCCCGGCCAGAACCCAATGAGGACATTCCACACAACCTTCGTCGGCATTATCACAGAACATGCTTTTCAGGCATTGGCACCTGTAATTAGCAAAAAAAAATCAGGTAGATCGTCTGGACTCCATTCAGTAAGAGGCCATGTATGAACTAGACATACCACACAACGAGGCTAGAGATCAGCTAGCTCTGGAGCAATGATGTGTAGCAATTTTATGTCCTCCTCTCTCGTTGTGTTTATTTTTTGTACAATTTCTTCGTAGTACATCTCCTCCTTTGTCTCTTCCTTTGTCTGAATGCTTGCTTTGTATGAAAAACAAATTTTGGTGACATTCGCAATTTCATAGTGCTGAAGACATAAATTCAAGACACATGTTTTATTATCAATGATCACTAAGGCAAATGTTCACTTAGAATCCTCTTACACAGTGACCAGGTTTGGACTAAGTCACTGGGTTATATATAATGGATGAAAGGTTACACAGGGTCCACGTTTAGACCAAGACCCTGCTTATAATTAAGCCTCTGAACTCGCGTCAATCTCTTTCCTTGTTCGTGTCTATGCGGAGGTGAATTGTCCCAGACTCCGCAACTTGCTGTTATGAGGGCCTCGTATGTGGAGGGCCCCTCGTCCATTCAGTTCCTCATCCTTCTTCATCTCTGCAACTGGTCCTCATCTTTGCAAAGGGTCCTCTTCACCGCAGACGATCCTCTGCATTCCCACATCCGCGGTCGTGGAGCTACGTCACTGGCAGAGACTGGGGGGGGGGTCTATGCACGTCAGGGGACTTCCTTCTACTCAACGGGTGCAGAGCATCATGTCAGCTTGTAGAGAAGAGTATCTCCGCGCGTCGGGGATCTTCCTTCACCTCTGCTCGCACTCGTGTGTGAAAATAGATAGCTGCCTTACTGTCAGCTGTAAGTCAAGAGGGCAGGGTTAATAAAATTGTAGGGCAGTGGACCGGATTCAAAGTATTGTAGGGACGAGGACCGGATTCATAATATCGAGTACATTGGGACCCACATCCGTTCCCATTGATATTTTCGTTGAGTCTCAGTCTCTGCTCCGCAGTGCGAAGGTCACGTACATCATGCAGAGAGTATAAAAGCAAAAGTCCTTCCCTTGCATGTTCCGGAGGAAATTGGGTCTTGTCCAGACTGAGCTGCCAGAGAGCTGTCTGTGGTCTGCTTACATAGTCCACTCAAACCAGAAGTCGATCTCCATAAGAACATGTGCAATTCTCCGCAAGGTCTTTGTTTAGGCAGCTCGTTATAGAGGCCAGAGAATGATGCACAAGGTGTTCACATCCATAGAAACCCCAACGACTTTATCTCGAACAGTGATACAGTTTTTTTTTTTCAAAAACAAATCCAAAAAATGAATGAATACATAATTTGATTAGAAATTGGAGAAAAAAAACTGTGTATTTGTTGAATGGTCTTATCTCTTCCACAAAGGCATCCATTCCTGAATCATTCCTGGAATCATATATTTACATTAGAACACCATCTTCGATTATGCCATGATGATTCTGGAATGAAGAGATGATATCATGGATGGATAAAATATCCGATTAGAGTGTAGGAAAAAGGTTTGGAAAATATCAGAAATTTTCATATTCCAATTAATTAGTCGACCAGTAGATTGGGTTTATGACATCCAGTCATGTGTAACATATGCTCAACTGAGTTTTCAAAGATGATATTGTGGTATGATTTGACTGATCACGTGATGGAAATTGACCAATTGTAGGACAGTAGTTTGTTACATGGGCAATCCCTTTCTAACACCGATGGGTCTAAAACTAAATGACTGGCCTCTGTTGGCCTGGAACTCTCTTAGCTGTACAAGCGGTGATTGTCTGACCTTGCAGCAGCATCAACTAAGTGCTGATTTGTGCAACAGAATGGTTGGAATGCGGCAAGCGGGGTCCAGTCATAAAGAGATTGCCCGGAGGTCCCGGATCACCCAAGGAGCTGTTTTAAAATCCTGAAACGGTATCGTGAGACCGGGTTAGCAAACACTAAGGCCAGGTCAGGTCGACCCAAGAAAACAACAGTGAGACAAGACCATTATCTGCTGAGACTGTGCCGTAATGGCCGGACAAAGCCATCCTTCCAGCTCCGAGTTGAGTGGATGCGTTTCACCAGTGTTCCTGTGGTGAGTCGTTTGGTGAACTACCGACTTCTGAATGCTGGGTATTTCAACAGACGACCCCTGAGGAACCCTCTGCTACAAAGACGACACCGACAGGCATGGTTTGCATGGGCACGTGACCACCTGAACTGGCTTGTTGGTCACTGGGTCGTTTTCAGTGACGAATCCAGATTCCTGCTTCATCAACAAGATGGCAATGTCCGAGTCCACAGGCTGAACCATGAGGCCCTCCAGGATGATTGTGTGTTTCCTAGGGTGCAAGCTGGCGGTGGTGGAGTCACTGTGTGGGGCGCCTTCCATGGTCGTGACAAGTCGGACCTGCACCTGCTGAAGGGGAATATGGATCAGCACCAGTACATTTGCATCTTGGAAACCAAAATGCTTCCATTTGCAAGGAGACACTTCCAGGCAAATTTTGTTTTCCAAGACGACAATGCTCCAGCCCATCGATTCCGACGAGTGACGAATTCTTCCAGAACGTGGACCTGGAGCACATGGCATGGCCTGCGATGTCACCGGATATGAACCCATTCGAGAACCTGTGGTCGGAAATCTCTCGGGCGCTGAACAAACTGAACACTCCCCCCCCCCCCCTAACAAATGTAGCTGAACTGACCCAGGCAATACTTGACTGTTGGCGAAATATTCCTTCTCAAAAACTCTCAAACCCATTTTCTAGTATGCCTCGTCAAACCGATGTCTTACACAATGCTAGAAGGGGTCATGCAAAGTACTCAAATTACTTTATGTATTCTGTGTATCACTGAAACCATACTGAGTAACATGAAATAATTTATTGCTTGTATACTGATGCGAGAATGATGTAAAATTGAATCGCACAAAGTTCATTTTTCATATATTTTCATCATAGTTTGACAATAAAGCCAATAACTCACATAGGTGATTGGAATACTGAGAGAAATTGCTATTAGTCGATTGGATATTATGTGGGCAAATAAAAAATTGCCACACATCATGGAAATAATACAAAATTTTCTCACAGAAAAATTCCAAAATTTAAAACTAAAAATAATTGTGATATATTCCAAACTGTTTTCCTACACTCTATACAGGTTGCAAATCTGAGCCGATTGAGATAACTTTTTAGAGAGACATGTCTTATGGTAAGATCGCGCCACCAATCGATTTCAGTTGCCATAGCAACCAAATTGGCCGATTGGCGACACATTTTGTGCTCAAGTTGGCTAGTTTATCACACATGGTTTGTGAATGTTAGTGGTGAGTGAGTGGTGCAGTGGATAAGGCATCGGACTC
This sequence comes from Terebella lapidaria, assembly GCA_949152475.1. Taxonomy (NCBI): domain Eukaryota; kingdom Metazoa; phylum Annelida; class Polychaeta; order Terebellida; family Terebellidae; genus Terebella; species Terebella lapidaria. The sequence goes on along the minus strand of OX424557.1, from coordinate 27,877,771 downwards.
GCAATCCAAAGATCATGGGTTCGAGTCTCGAGCTGGACTGCTGTGCTATTTCACTAGTGTCATTAGGCAAGGCATTTACCACTAATGTGTCTATCACCCAGGATTAAATGAGTACCGGTTGATAATGAATGTTGTAAAGAGCGCTTTGAGTGTGGTTGCTCCAAGTACAATAACTCAGACTGGGGTTAAAGTGTAAAGCGCCTTTGAAAGTGGATTAAGTTCGGCTGAAGAGAGCGCTATATCGAATGTGATAACTTTAACTTTAACTTAACTTTAACACTCAGTGGGAGTTTTCGATGAATGAAGCTAAAATCGCACAGACTTGATGTGAAAGACAGCCACATGAAACATATAGTTTCCCAGAATGATGAAATAAATATTAATCAGTTAATAAGCTAACTTATTACGACCATTGAATTACCCACTCGGACATCTGTGATCTCTCCAATAACTTGTACTATGAAAGCGAATGGCACTGAATTCTTGTTGATAATGGAGTACTGATGTTTTTGGTGAAAACGAATAATATTACCGAATAAGTTAACTTGAGTTTTACCGATGAGGTCTATTATTGACCACAATAAAATAGTTAAGACAAGAAACATTCATTATTGGACTCAACAAGGTACAGGTTCTGTCCAGTAGAGATTTCATGGGTCTAACGGAATAAGTTAACATTAGTTTTACTAGTTAAATCTATTATAGATCACAATAAAAAAAATAGTTAAGACAAAAAAAAACATTTATTATTGGCTCAACGAGGTGAAGGTTGTGCCCATTAGGGATTTCAGGGCAATAGGGCTGATGGGGCTGCGGGGGATACAGCCCAGCGGTCGTTGGCGACTGGAGAGCCTCTAGTTGGTATTGGTATTGAGATGACTCAACTCATAAGCCTGAACTTAATTCATTCATTTTTTTTATTTTCAAAACTTTTAGCATATCAGGCAGAGTAAACTACTATACCTGATATATATTTTCAATAAGTGTAGCATGTTTCGCGCAATTGCTTGTTTGTTTTTGTGGTATTTGGACCGGGTCAAGCCCCACCTGGTGAGTCAGTCAAGAAAAACATTGGCCTTTCCCATAAAACAAAAATTTCAAATTCTGCAGTTGAGCAGGAGAAATGCCAGCATCGGCGATTTGAAACCAATACACGTGAATGAAGGTCACTGGTCTCCTAAACTGCAGGCTTCTGGTACTCAGATCCAGGCGAAAACCTACCAGGTTTAATATTGAACCAAACACATCAAAATGGATTCTCACCAATTCTAACGGATAATGCCCCTGTTAATCCATACGGGCTGGCACCGTTTGTGAAGTTTATTCTCCAATCTAAGCATATCACCATTTCTCGACGATAGTAGTGAGTACCACAGGCCGCCATATAGCCTACCCTGATTTTTTCTAACTTGTTAAATTTACACCGTTTTTTTAACCATATTTTTGCGATGCTAAATGGTATCGTTTTATAACTTGACATATTCACTTCGGAGTCAAACGGCAATTTTCTACCAAATTTCAGACTTCTATAGCAAAAGTTGAAGAAGTTAGCACTCTATCCCAATGTTAAATTTCAATCCAAAACAGGACCTCGAGAATCTGAGCATATTCGAGGATTTGGTCCTATTCTCATACATCAGGATTTGAAATATTGTTGCAATTTTGGACCAGAGGACACATTGGGGTCCCGGGATTGGGGTGTATTCTACACGAACATGTTGATTTCCAAAGATTGTAAAGCTACAAAATCCGAGTAAATGCTCAAAATTGTGTGCAGACTCAGAAATTAAATGACAGGGCTAAATTCAACATTGGGGTAGATTGCCAACTTTTCCAATTTTCGAGATATAAGTATGAAATTCTGTACAAAATTGCCGTTTCATTCTCATGTGAAGCATGCCAAATTATAGCACGATATCATTTAGCGTCTCAAACATTTCATTGGTGAAAAAAGGGTAAGAGTTAGAAAAATCAGAGTATATCGAATGCTCTGTTTCGGAATGGCCAAAAGTGTCGTTTTGGAATATTCCCGGAATGATACTATCCCAGAATGGCTCCGGTATAAGAGTGGAATTAGTATTAAGTTTGCATAATTACCTTGTTCCGTTAGAGAAGGTGTACGTATACATACGGTGTATCTATTGATGTGTTAACCTCGTTCTAAAAAATATTCGGTGAGCTACTGTTGTTGTGTGTTTTCTGAATGCTATTTCGCTTTCGTGAATCCGTACTGTATACGAGATCTCGTTAATACTCGCGAGAGAAGCGAGGGAGTGTGGTCAGCACAACGAAGGGAATTTTGTTCGTCTAGATCTACTTGTATCCTTGTCTTGTGTTTAACTAGCTAATACTAAATCAATCTGAATAGTGTTCATTTGATATAGACCTTGGTTGTTTCAAATATGCGTTTGCCTGAGCCTTGATTGCCCGCATTCAGGGCCAGGGCCCAGGCCAAACACCCTAGCCTAAAGGCTAAAGTGTCCACGTTGCATGTCGTATTCATATTACAAGTAAACGTCAGGGATCCAGAGTAGCAAAAGTGGTCGCCGCATGAAACAAATGCGTTGGCCAAAATTCTTGCTGTGAGATCTTCAGTCAAATAAACTGATAAAATTGAATGATGTTTGTGCTAGAATTTCAGTTCGTGCGCTGAGCGGCAGGTGGAAAAAGGTGCACTGTGCTAAGCGGCACCGGAAGTTAAAGTAACTTTGTATTTGATATAGGCCGCCGCTGATGCGGCGACCAAAAACCTTGGACTTGAGTCAGCTTAGGATTGTTGAATCATTTGCTAATTCTTTGCTTCTTTACCAGCCTGAGCGTTCAGAGCGTCTTAGATGACTGTCATTCACCCTCGGGACGGACATCGTTTGGACATCTTCAACTAATAAATCAAAATCTTCCACAACTGTACCCTCTAGGCCTCATCTATATACCGAGAGGACATAGGGGATACATATTTGACAAACAATCAATGACTTTATCACTGAAATATCCCAACTTGGAAACGCAAACCAGATTTTGACAAGCTCTTGGCCGGGCCATGGGTTTACCTAACTCGATACGTGGGTTTATCCAACTCGATCTCAGATAATGAGAAGTGGTGCCACCAAGTGAATTGTGAGGTCAATACAGCTGGGAAAATGGATGCGCCCTTGAGATGTGTCATGTTGTCACAATCTGCTTCACGTTTTCAAGTTGGGATATTTCAGTGATAAAGTCATTGATTGTTTGTCAAATATGTATCCCCTATGTCCTCTCGGAGATGAGGCCTAGAGGGTACAGTTGTGGAAGATTTTGATTTATTAGTTGAAAAGATGTCCAAACGATTTCCGTTCCAAGGGTGAATGACAGCCATCTCAGACGCTCCGCGTCGCTCAGGCTGCTTCTTTACTAGAATTTCCAACATCACTAAAATAGTGAATTCCGTACTTACCACTTGTTTTCCTTGAGTCGTATGTTTCAGCTCTTCATACAATCAACATGTCTCAAATTCCACACAAAATTGTACTGAAAAGTACAACCAAAATTAGCCTGAATGAACGGTGAGGAAAGGCTTAGCAAAGCAGTCAAATCTGCACTGCAGCTGCCATTTTGAATGAATATGGGCTACAACAGAGAATGCCTGATTGAAATCCAGATGGTTTGCTATCTTCCTTCAATGATTTCAGACAATAAGATTGTTGGCGTCACACAGTTGTGTAATGCAAGTAAAGAGAAGTAACTGCGTAAAAGAAGGAATGTTGCAATTACTGTCAATGGAGAAGGCTTTACTTGAGAAAGCTTCATACACAGATTAACACTGTTCAACCAGAACGTCTACTACCAACAGTAGAGATGAATGTCTACCTGCTTCAGTACCCAACAATTTAGTGTAAGTGGTACTGAAGAGGTATGCATTTTCCAGATCATTCAGTACTTCATTTCTGATTCTTAAAGCCATCATATTTCACGACACCTGCTTCTATTTTATTTATGAAATTGATATTGACCAAAGCTGTATGCATGTGCCTGATAAAACTGATCTAATGTACATCACAATACTATTTTACTATCTTGGAAATTCTGTTAGGTATTTATATAAAAAAAAAGTACGTTAAAGTTTTATTACTAGCTGAAGAACTAGGTTAACCTTGCAATTAAGTCTGAGAGCATATATATATATAGAATGAATATGAAAATCGAATACCTGTATTTGGGAAAACACTCGCCTCAGTACCCAGCCTTTAATGGCGTAAGTGGCATTGAGCAAGTGACTATGAAAGGGTTATTGAAGTGATATTTTGAAAATGTCTATCTTGATGCCTGGCTTAGCTCTTATCCTTCCAATATGTACCCAGGTTGTATGATCTTGATGAATAAAATTGTTGCCTGCCTCAGTCCCCATCTTACTGACCAGTATAAGTGGTACTGAGGAGGCTAATTGTCTTCTTCAGTTCCCAGCCTTTTGGTTTCGTGGCACTGAAGGGATATTCACATCTCTAAACAGTGAAGCTTGCCTGAGTTCCCATCGTGTTTGTGTAAGTGGTACTCAGGGGGTTAACATTGTACCTGCCTGTGTCCCCATCCTTTTGGTGTAAGTGGTACTAAGGAGGTAAATATGGTTGAACATAACACTGCTGCTTGCTTCAGTCCCCATCGTATTTGTGTAAGCGGTACTGAAGAGGCTCATCTTGTGTATTCACACTGCTGCAAATGAGCATTATAAATAAGGCACCTAAAAATAATGATGGCACCAAATATCAGATCCATTTGAGCAATCACTGATACATAATGAACAATAACATGTAAAGGGGAGAAAGAACTTGAAATGATTGCCTGCTGTTCTGGTGCCTATTTCTGAAATGCAGCATGGCATTTGTGAGAATACCTCTGCCTCACCTGACATGTGTATCTGGTGTCTTATTTTTCGATGAAGCTTTTCAAGCATTCGTCCTTCGAACACGCCATCTGTGCAGCAAGTTCGAGTCAACATGGCGGCTGCACAACAGGCAACAGCAAAAAACCGAAGATTGGCTCAGCAAATGGCCAATCGACCAACGGTTCAAGCGGCGCTACGTCTGAAAAAGGTGAGCCAACTCCATATACCCTAAAAGTATTTTCACTTAATGTCATGATCATCAAAATGGTTTGTCAAATATCAAACTGCGGTACATTCACAGTTCCTCATTTCCAGAAAAGTCTAAAGCAGCGGCTTGGAACGAATGTTAGATCAAGGCTGAGTTTTGCCAGCAATGGGCAGCAGATGGCTCCACCACAGATGCCTCAGGGCAGGAGAGGCATGAGAGGCCGTGGGAGAGGTCTGACCCGAGGTGTGGACATGTATGGCTCACAGCTATCCATCAACTCCATGGCATCCAATGTCTCTGGGAGGAGCCGGGGGCGTGGCTACCAGGCTCGGGGACAGCCAGGCGGCCGCGGACACGTCGTCTACCAGTCGAGGGGGCGTGGTATGGGTCGCGGAGCAAGGCGGGGACAACCTGGGGCAGCGAGAAGCTTCCGGGGGGCTGCCAGAGGTAGGTCTGAACCACACAGGTAGATTCGTTCCTGTGGTTGTTCTTCATGTACCTGTATTAACAATATTATGAGAGATATATATCAAGTCAATTCTGTGTTTTAGGTGGTCGAGGTAGAGGCGTCCAGCAAGGGTGAGTGTTTACTCAATACAAGCTTTTGTGTTGGTCATGATATTGCCTGACATTAGAATTATACACTTGAGAAAGAGCCTAATATTTCAGGTGTAGTGTTGATGGGTTGAATTTTGCGCATCAGTATAGGAATTCTGTGATCTTTGTCCTAGCATGGCTGGCTTCGTCCAAAGGGGTCGAGGTGGCGGCCGTGGTTCATATGGCAGCCAGTAAGCCGATAGATACTGCATGCTACCTAAGCTAGTTAACCTTTTCCTCCCAACATTGACATTCCCTGCTAACATCCACATTGTTCTTAGATATATTTGGGGCAGTATTTTCCTCAAAAATCACCAGTATACAGCAGTGATCAATCTCAAAATCAGTGCTGAAGTTTTTAGAATACTCAAATTACGAAAATTGCCACTAATATAGCATGTGTATTCATTGATGGACAGAAATTATAATTAAGGCATTTCGGAAGAAATGCCTTTATGGTTTTAGCAGAATTTTTTTTTTTTTTTTTCTTTTTTTTCCGCCGTTTTGGTTTCCGACCGATAACTTTAGTTTGCCTCGATGTATCTTCGCCAAATTTTCAGCGTTGGTCAGACATATTATGTGGAAGAACCCTATTGTTTTTCAGCCGGATCCGAGGTCCGTGAGGTCCGTGAGGATGAAATCAATGTTTTTTTTTTGGACTTTGTTTCCGCTCGATAACTCAAAAAGTATGTAGGCAATGGCTGCAGAACTTTGCACGGAGGTTCATATATCAATAGGGAAGAACCCTATTGATTTTGGGATCAATCCGTCAAACGACCTTTGACCTAGAGGTCGGAAGAGTTTTCGCCCAGTCATCCTTGAGGTTTCCTGCATATCTTGGAAACGGTGCGCCGTAGAGCGAAACGGACGTTATTTTCGGACTCATCGCCCTAGACAAACATGTCTAAGGGGTGTTAAGGGTGACCTTCGACCTTGACCTTGAATTTTTCTGCCGAGTCGTCATTTTTCGTTTTCGTTGATATCTCGGAAACGGTGTGTCGTAGAGCGAAACGGACGTTATTTTCGGACTCGTGGCACTAGACAAACATGTCTAAGGGGTATTATGGATGAACTTTGACCTTGACCTTGAATTTTTGCTGCCGAGTCGGCATTTTTCGTTTTCGTCGATATCTCGGAAACGGTGCATCGTAGAGCGAAACGGACATTATTTTCGGACTCGTGGCAGTAGACAAACATGTCTATAGGGTATTATGGATGATCTTCGAACTTGACCTAAAATTTTTTCACCGAGTCGGCATTTTTCGTTTTCATCGATTTCTCGGAAACGGTGCGTCGTAGAGCGAAACGGACGTTATTTTCAGACTCGTCGCCCTAGACAAACATGTCTAAGGGGTATTAAGGATGACCATCGACCTTGACCCGGCATTTTTCGTTTTCGTCAATATCTCGGAAACGGTGCGACGTAGAGCAAAACGGACGTTATTTTCGGACTCGTGGCACTAGGCAAACATGTCTAAGGGGTATTATGGATGAACTTTGACCTTGACCTTGAATTTTTCTGCCGAGTCGGCATTTTGCGTTTTCGTCGATATCTCGGAAACGGTGTGTCGTAGAGCGAAACGGACGTTATTTTTCGACTCGTGGCACTAGACAAACATGTCTATAGGGTATTATGGATGAACATGACCTTTACCTTGAATTTTTCTGCCGAGTCGGCATTTTTCGTTTTCGTCAATATCTCGGAAACGGTGCGACGTAGAGCAAAACGGACGTTATTTTCGGACTCGTGGCACTAGACAAACATGTCTAAGGGGTATTATGGATGAACTTTGACCTTGACCTTGAATTTTTCTGCCGAGTCGGCATTTTGCGTTTTCGTCGATATCTCGGAAACGGTGTGTCGTAGAGCGAAACGGACGTTATTTTTCGACTCGTGGCACTAGACAAACATGTCTATAGGGTATTATGGATGAACATGACCTTTACCTTGAATTTTTCTGCCGAGTCGGCATTTTTCGTTTTCGTCGATATCTCGGAAACGGTGCGTCGAAGAGCGAAATGGATGTTATTTTCGGACTCGTGGCACTAGACAAACATGTCTATAGGGTATTATGGATGAACTTCGACCTTGACCTAAAATTTTTTTGCCGAGTCGGCCTTTTTCTGTTTTCATCGATTTCTCGGAAACGGTGCGTCGTCCAGTGAATCGGACATTATTTTTGGACTCATGGCACTAGACAAACATGTCTAAGGAGTACCGGTATTATGGATGAACTTTGACCTTGACCTGAATTTCTTTCGCCAAGTTGGCATTTTTCGTTTTCTTCGATATCGTGGAAATAGTGTGTCGTAGAGCATTGTAGAGCCCATGGTAAACATGTTATAAATATTACAAATTAGTCTCAACACCAAAATGCCTCCAAGGCATCTTTAGGCCTTGACGTCTAGTATGAGTGTGATTTTATATATCAAATTCAAGGCTTTACAGTGGGTATTCTGGGTTGTACTTTATGACTATTGTGTAGGCAATATTTGTGTAGGCAATATTTAGTCCTTAGTGGTTTGCTTTCAAAATCTACTGAATACTTGGACTAACCGTAAATGAAATCATTTACATGCAGTCATGCACTACAGTTATATTACATTGCCATAGTCTCGATCAGTTTTGTTGATTTGATGTCTGTGTGTTGCAGGACGAGGGGAGCCGCAGGTCGTGGTGTACGCCGAGGTGGGCGAGGACGTGGACGCGGCCGAGGGCGCGGGTCTCAGCCATCAGTCACTCGGGAACAACTGGACAAACAAATCGATGAGTACATGTGTACTACAAAAACAGAGGTCGACGACTTCATCTGAGCGGAGTTAGGCCTATGGACGTGTTCACTGTCATCGTTCTCATCCATGGTACGAGAGGTGCTGCGAAGTGTTTTGTTTGTTATCATGGTGAAGTGTGCACAAGAGTTCTCATGATGAAAGATTAATTGTTGTCAGTCATCTGCAATGACCGATGAGATGTCCTTTTAGTACTGTATGTGTACAGAATCTCTATCATCACTGCACTTCATAATGTGTTTTATAGTAAAGCTTATATGACGTTGTGGATAGCCTGTTTTATGGAGAAATTTATGTAGGTTGGACAGATTTTAGATTCCAGTAAACAAAATTGTATCACAATTTAGAAACAATATAGAGTAAATGTGTGGAAGTAGAAGTAGTGTGTGCATCAGTCAGATTCTGTGCTGTGTGAATGAACAGTCATCCGTAGGTAATATTTGAAGGTAGTTTATACCCCAGGGCACAGAAACATATTTTTGTGAGAGTTTATCAGATGCTACTAATATGTCCTGTGCAATATTGTACTTCTGTTAAAGAATGTATTATTCCTTTAAAATACAAATTCATTGTTATCATCAATTCAGTGTGATGTAACTTGTAATGTTCCATGTGTTTGCTCAACTGTTGCATGGCAAAAGCGATATGCCCATGAGGCAGCAAACGACCTAGGAGTCCCAATGTTTTTCTTTGGTTTTTGGCAAAATTGCTGAATAAGTTTGTCGCGTCCTCATGGGTTTTTTAAACATGAATGTCGAGAATAATTGAGGATTCGTTGATTTCTGAGAAGTTACTCGATCAAGGTCACAGGATTGTATTATATTCTGTGGTATCAAAATAAATGTGTTCTTTTATTTCATAAGACGATTTGTTTATTGCCATGAGTGTCGAGAAAAATAGTGAAAAGTTTATGAACTCCAGACAAATGGCAGTACCAACATCAAACATCTATCAATATTATGTAACTTTGTGGAATCTCCATATATTTTCAATAAACAGCAATCCGTCTGATAAGTTGCTGTGTCAAAACACCTGTGTTGCATTTATACTGCCTGTCCATAGCAACTGGAGCAAAAAATGCCCATGACAATCTAACACTAAGGATAGGTCGGTTATGGGAAAAATGTACGGAGCTATGTGGAAGTCCACAAATGGGACCAAGGGTCCTTTATCTTACCAATTAACCTATCGCCGAACCAATTTGTCCGAATGTTTTTACGTCATTTTCGATGCATTCTGCAAAACGGTCTTATTCTTATTGGTCAAAAAGAAAATTGCCGACGTAATATGTGCAACTCGGACAACTTTTAGGGGCTTTGGCGATAGGTCAATTGCAGTCGGCACTACCCTTATAATTGAAATAAGCTTCCAGTTTGCAATTTGTTCAGTCCACACAGGTTACCTACTTGATATCATCTGAGATCAAGATCACATAAAATGTGCAATATGCAAATTATGTCAATACAAACCAAACTATATGTATGCATTTTGCCTTTGGGCTGTAATTTGTTAATTTCAAACCAGACAAGCTTTATATGAGGTCATTTCAGTCAAGTTCAAGGTTGCCAAAATATCTGCTATTTTGTGACTCCCTATATATGCTCAGGATACAAAATTGAACCTCAGCCTTTTTTTGTTCGAGGTGATCAGATGAGAGATCTACACATTTCTTTGCAATACTGTGAAATGACTAATATTGGCGGCTATTAAATTTGGCGGTTGTGAGCCTCACGTTATTTGGCGTCCGCCAATATTAGTCGTTTTACAGTAGTTACTGCTCGAAGTCTTCTGAGGTTAAGTTCAAGGTCACACTCTCCATGGCTTCCTATATGCTTATAATGAAAACTTGAGCTCCACGTACATGGGTTTTTTTCTGCAGTTGCCAACTTGAACATTTCAAGTCGAACTTGACATTTATCATTGAAGGTCATCTTAGGAAAAGTTCAAGGTCACCGAAAGATCCACCATATGTGACTTCCTACACTATGATACTTACATTCCTACAAGCTCATGAGCAAACTCAAAACTTTATCTAAGAGCGTTATGTCTCTGGGAGGCCAATAAACACATTTTAGCCTGGTCGTGCATTAGGATTTACTGCCCACGGTAATCTAAGGTCAAGTTCAAGGTCACCAAAGTTCTGGGTTTTGTCTCAGAAATTTACACGTTTTCGGTTCGCTTTCCAAGCAACACCAATGTTTTTGTTGATTTTATTCCTTGTAAAATCCAACAATATACATATATCACAATGACTTGTCCATAACATCCCAGTATAATGACAACCATAACAAGACTATCTGCACACAAAACATGCCAAATTTGGACGGATATGTATATACTCTGACGCTAATATTCGTATATAAGTTAGGGACATCACAAACATAAATCAGGTACAAGTATTAAATATTTTAAGTTGGCATGTGGAGAAATGGACGGTAACAATGGGAGTAAACTTTGTTGCGTGTATTCGATGATCAGTCTTTCTGCTGAAGCTGACTTGCAAGTGACGACTGTACTATTTTCTCCAAAGCTTCACCCTGTAGAACAAAGTACATTATGGTTCATATGAGATTTATGTGAATTTTCATAAATGAAAAAAACAATTTTCTGAAGCTGTATTAGTCACATACCTTCCTCATCACTTTTGGGCAATCTTACACTGACATTCAAAGACTCCTCTTTTCTTCGAAGGCCAGAGTAAGATTACCCCCATGGTGTATATTATATAGAGGTAGATGTGTGGCAATAAGCGTAAGCATACTACATTATTACCGATAATAATCAACAATATTGAGCATACATGTACCTGTGTCCCAACAGGTTCCGGCATACAGCGGAGTTCATAGACAGAAACATGCCCATCACTGTCTCCCACCAGTAAACACTGCAATACAGCACATGTACAGTCATATTGAGGTTGTAGGGAGCGATGATGAAATGAATATGTTATGCTGTTTTTGAAAACCAACCTTGGAGTTTTTGGAAAAGGTGACAGTACTGAGTTTGGTGCCTGACACTGGAGTATTGACGATGATAGGATCCAATCTGCAATACAGGGGAAAGAGGTTGTATTGCCCAAAGAAATGGGATGATACAAATACAAAATGCAAATTTTGTTTTTTTTTCTCCCTGTAGTATCAAAACACTGTTGAGCATTGATGAAATAGCTGCATGTGCTCTGGGTAATGAGACCATGTGACCTACGTGCTCTGGCTGAGATCCCAGACTTCCATGCTTCCTTCGTTGACGCAGGCAAACACCGTCGACACATGGGGCGACCAGCACACATCAGGCACTGCTTTCTGCAATGGAACATCACGGTGGCATTAAAATCCTAGTATATCAGCAAACAAAAGTACATGACATACCTCATTCAAGTGGATAGCTTATACATGTTGATCAAGGAAAACTATTAAACTGAAACATGGGTTTTAAGCAATACATACAGTGGATGACTGGAATGTCAAGACGGGATTTAACTGATCCTGGTGCCACATCCGGATGCTCCAGTCCCCACTACAGCTCAGAAATACGTCCGAAGAGAACGGGGACCACTGGATCTTGTTAACCGGACCCTGGGGTAGCAATATACACATGGCATCATTACCATCACATCCCTATTAACAATTATTTCTAGTGAATAATTGTATTATATTAACTGGTAATGTTACCTTTTATTGAGAATTAACTTATGTGGATTAGCTTACACTTGAAATTAACTGGCCAGACATACCGTGTGACCGAAATAGCTGTCTAAGTACTGCTCATTGTATGAACATGAACACCGATGGATGTGTCCTTCTTCTGTTCCCGCCAGATATCTGAAGACGAACATTATCAATCAAATGAAGCTGATTACTCAAATATGCCAAGACCTCATAACTTCAATCAAATCCCAACACTGTTATGGTTCATTCAACAAATAAACTTTCTTACATGTTGGAGTCTTTGACACTGAAGTCGAAGCAGAGACCTCCAGCATATCTCGAAATAAATGCCTCAGTTTTCTTGGCTCTCGAGCTGGTCTTCGATTGGATTCTCTTCAACTTCATCAAATCTGTATCAATGCAAGTCAGTGTAGAGTCATTGAGCATTCATAAAATATCAATCACATTCCATTGATCTGACATTCTCCATGCAAAAGTATTCTTTTCACAACTGAACACAGGATATGTGGGGAGAAGTCGCAGACACTGACCGTAGCTCTCGAAGCCTTTGCGGATGGACCACTGTGTGACACGCCCGTCAGTGGACACAGATACAAGAACCTCCGCCCGCTCCTCTCCCGACCCTCGGTCCTTCTCAATCCAACGCAGCTGCCACACCGGTCCCGTGTGCTTGCCGTTAGACTCACTGCAGGGGAAAGAACAAGGTCCACTGTTACAGGAAACTGTTTATGGAATAAATACTGCTCGGATTAGGTAACCATGTGATTACACATTTTCAGGAAGTAGGCGATAAAGTGCACATCAATCTCTTTTGCAATTTTCACGTGAAATCTGATGATAAACTGTTGTAGCGAGATATCAAAGAAATTGAATGCAAGTAATCAATATAAGTAATATTGTATTAATAAGTGAGGGTAATTTCAGTGATTGACAATGGTAAAAATACCTCAACCACAAATATGAGTTGTATACCTGTACCAGTTTTCATTTAGAATGAATAACCAGGTGATAGTAATTAGTAATAATAACATTACAAAACCTTAACCTATCAGTGCATATTGGAGATACCGCCAACTTAACAGTAACACAAAGTGAATATAGTAACAAACTAGACGCTTCCGGTCGCCTACGACCGCTTGGGTGTATCCCCCGTAGCCCTATCATCCCTGTTGCCCCAAATATATCGCTGATGTACTTTGTGAGTGTGAAACCTTTCAAGCTTATTGAAGGTCGAATTCAAGATCACCACTAAAATCACTGCATTCGAATTTCCATTTTGACATGTTCGAAAAAAATAACGAAATTGCAGCCAGATAAAAGTTTTCACCTGAAGCTATATTTCAACTCAGAATATTTGACAAACTTGGTTCCAAGTTGCGAGATGACTAAATTGGAGCCAGATCGAACTTTTCACTATAAGTTATATTTCAACTCATACTATGTGCCAAACTTGGTTCCATGTTGAAATTCAAAGTAAAAGTTGACCAAAACTACATTTCAAGATGACGAAATTGGAGCCAGATCAACTTTTAAACATAGTTTAAATTTTAATTCATAATATGTGCCAAACTTGGTTTCAAGTTGAAATTCGAAGTAAAAATTGACTTTACTGGTAAAAATAATGTTAACTTATCCGGTTACACCCATGAAATCTCTACTGGACAAAAATTTTAAATTGTTGAGCTCAATAATAAATGTTTCTTGTCTTAACTATTTTTCTTGAGGTCAATAATAGACTTAATTAGTAAAAATGATGTTAACTTATTCGGCTACAGCCATGAAATCTCTACTGCAAAGAAGCTTTACCTTGTTGAGCCCAATAATAAATGTTTCTTGTCTTAACTATTTTTATTGTGGTCAATAATAGACTTAACTAGTAAAAATAATGTTAACTTATTCGGTTACACCTGTGAAATCTCTACTGGAAAAAACCTTTACCTCGTTGAGCTCAATAATAAATGTTTCTCGTCTTAACTATTTTTATTGTGGTCAATAATAGACTTAACTAGTAAAACCAATGTTAACTTATTCGGTAATATTGTTCTTTTCTCACCAAAAACATCAGTTCTGTATTCTGAACAAGAATCCAGTGCAATTTGCTTTCATAGTACAGGTTATTGGAGTGATCACACATGTCAAAGTAGGTATTTTAATTGTCGTAATAAGTTAACCTCTCAAACTTATTAATATTTATTCGATCATTCTGAAAAACAATAGGTTTCGTGTGATGGTCTTTCTCATTGAGTCTGTGCGATTTAATCATCATTCATTGAAAACTCCCATCCGTAGAGCGTTCACAACCCATGTGTGTTAAACAGGCTAATTTGAGCACAAAATGTTACGCCAATCGGCTATTTTGGTTGCTATGGCAACCAAAATCGATAGGTGTCCAGATCTCACCATAAGACATGTCCATATGAAATATTATCAAAATCGATTCATATTTGCAAGCTGCAGCGCGTTCACAAGAAAGTGTCTGCGGACGCGGACGCGGACGCGGACGCGGACGCGGCGGCGGCGGCGGCGGCGCGACGATCGTAAATCCATAGTATCCGCCGAACTTTGTTCGGGGGATACAATCACAGAACTGGCGGTGCAACCCCTGTTGGACAGCGACAGCATAATTACACGGAATTATAACCTTACAAGAACTAATACCTGTCTTGCTGTTTTGAGCTGTGAAAATATATGATAAAGTTCAAAATATATATAAAATTGTGAGAACAATCTTTCATGCAAGACATTCAAACACACGTGAAAATTGTATACTGGTGATTGTATAGTGGGAGCTGACTCAAAGGATGGAACAAACATGATGAATAACAAAAAAATTACCAGTGCTTACTGGTCTGAATCAGGAAATCTCATGCATCTATGTCTTTGATTGAGTGTAATATAAAGGAAACAATTTTCTAGTATGTAGACTCCAACCATATATATATATATATATTGCCTCTACTTAACCATTAGAGGATTGTTAAAGCTAATAGGAAGTTTTAACTTGTTTAAAACCAGTATTTATTACATACCTACCTCTATAATAAACTCTTTGGGTAATCTTACCTTGGCATTCAAAGAAGAGGAGAGAGAAATGAATGTCACAAGAATTTTCTCAAAATTCCTGACATCCATCTCGAACTCGAAATTGAAGGAAATTACTCTCACACATCTCAGATTCCCCGCGGTGTAGATGTGACGTCACACCGGTCATATGATTGACCTTAACCGCCATTAATTTGCCCACCTGGTTAAGGCAGGGGAGGCGGGAGGGAGAATAATCGTGTTTATTATAGAGGTAGGTATGTAATAAATACTGGTTTTAAACAAGTTAAAACTTCCTATTTATTGCCATACCACTACCTCTATAATAAACTCTTTGGGTTATATCAGAATAACCAAAGGAGGTGGGTTTAACCCTCTCCCGGGAATTTCATCACCGATGTGTGAGAGTAGGAAATATCCATTGAAAGTAGTAAATATTGTGTTTTACTTTTAAATTATAATTTTAAGTCGAAAATACATATTTACAGGATATTTACAACTATACCATAATACACGCCTGAATTACCTTCAGATGCATGGAGACGAGCAGGGGCTCTGCAGAGGTGACTTTCCTCTTGCAGAAGAACAAAAATTTCCCTCGCCAAAGAAGAGGAGCAACTCCCCTGGGAGTCGACCTCAGGTGCATCTGTACAGAGGCGTGCTGATCTATTTACAGGTATCTACAGCTGGACTACACGCTCCGCCGCCACCAGTCGTCCAAGCTGGAGGCCGGAGTCATCCTCCCAAGCTAACTCCCTGAGATAGAAAGAAGTGAATGTGTTATGAGATTTCCAGGTACAGGCAGACATGACATCATTCAGAGACACTTTATTTGTAAAGGCAAGTGAAGCCGCGAGAGCCCTCACATCATGCGCTTTGACTCTGAAACCTGTGGATTTTTTCGCCTGTGACTTTTCATAGCAAAATCTAACACACTTCTTGATCCAAGATGAGATCGTAGCAGGACGGATATCATTTGGAAAATCCTTAAGATAGGACACGAAAAGCAAACGCTTGCCGAGATGCAGCTCACGCGTACGATTAACGTAGATGCGGAGGGCTCGCACGGGACAAAGCTTCGCGTCTTCCTCCAGGCCCGGCCCCAGAGAAGGAGTCAGGGCGGGAATGGAAAAGCTCAATAATGGCGTACCTGCTAATTGAGTTTTGGCCAGAAAGGAGGGAATGACTCCGAGGAGAACCGAGGAGCCATCCGACTTCCACTTAACTTTGGAAAAGGACAGAGCGTGAAGCTCACTCCGTCGCTTCCCGGAAGCCAGAGCCAAAAGGAAGACCGTCTTAAACGTCAGCAACTTTAGTGAGGCCCGCTCAAGGGGTTCGAACGGATCTTTTCTTAAGACGTTGAGAACAAGCGATAGATCCCACTCAGGAACCGGGTTCCTAGCTTTCGGTCTTTCGATCTCGAAACTATTAATCAACGCAGTCAAACCTTGATCATGACCAAAATCGATCCCAAGTTTGGGTTTTAGAGTCTTCGCGATAGCCGTACGGTAACCCGCGATCGTGGATGGAGCTCGCCCTTCATTGAACTTTTCGAGAAGAAATTCGGAAATTAGGGGAGCATCGACTCTGAAAGGACTAACCTTCCGGCGACGACACCAAGCACAGAAGGAAGTCCACTTCGATTGGTAGACTGCCAAAGAAGATTTTCGATTTGATCGGGCGATCCTAGCGGACACCTCCCTTGAAAATCCCTTCTTTCGGAAACATCGCTCGACAATATCCAGGCATGAAGCTTCAGACTTGCGGGAGCCTGATGAAACATGCTGGAGCGAGGTTGTTTGAGGAGGTCCCACCGATCCGGAAGCTGACGAGGGAAGTCTACTATCAACTCCAGAAGGTCCGGGAACCACGACCTCTGCGGTAGACACGGAGCAATCAGCAGGAGGCGACACTGGTGAGTCCGAAACTTGGCGATCACCTTGTCCAACAACACCGCTGGGGGGTAAGCATACGCGTACATGCCCTCCCAGGACGTCGACATCGCATCCACTGACATGGCCGTGGGATCGGGAATGGGAGACACAAACGAAGGAAGTTTGTGGTTCCACCGGGTCGCAAACAAATCGACCATCGGCGTGCCCCATAGGCCGCAGAGAGATTGGAATACCCTGGGGGCAAGACTCCACTCCATGGCCTGGACCTGGCCCCTCCGGGAGAGGCGGTCCGCCCAAACATTCATATGACCAGGGATATGCCTCGCGAAAAGCGAAATACCCCGGTCGTGACACCAGAGCAGGAGGTCGATAGCGGCCTGGCACAGCGACTGGGACTTCGTACCGCCCTGCTTGTTGATGTAAGCGACAACGGTGGAGTTGTCGGTGGCCACCAACACAGCCTGATTGAGGAAATGTGTTTCCCAATGCCTGAGAGCCAAGAACACGGCCTCCAGTTCCAACAGGTTTATGTGCCATTCCTGCTGAGACGAAGACCAGGTGCCCGAGACCTCGCTGTCGTCCCAGTGAGCGCCCCAGCCGTCCATACTGGCATCCGTAAATACGTGCCTGGATGGAAGCGGCCGGCGGAATGACGACCCTCGGAGCAGATTGACGGGATCCAGCCACCATTGCAGATGGGAAACGACTTCCGGAGAGACCTGCACGAGCTGGGATCTGTCTCCCGTGACCTGGGACCATTGAGAGTGTAGATGCCGCTGAATAGGCCGCATGTGCAGGCGGCCCAACGGAACTAACTTTTCCGTGGACGCCAGCATCCCGAGAAGGGACTGCCAGCGTCTGGCCGTCTGTGGAATGCGACGAAGGAAGCCTTCTGACAGCACGGATAATTTTGACTGACGATCCAGCGTCGGCAACACAGTCTCTGAGGTAGTCTGATAACGATACCCCAAGAAGACGAAGTCTCGACGCGGTGACAAGTCGGACTTTTTTTGGTTGATTTTGAACCCCATCCGTGAGCATAGATTTACCACAAACTGTGCTTGGACGATCAGCGTTTCGCGACAATGGTGCCGGATTAGCCAATCGTCGAGATATTGGTGGATAAAAATCCCCCGCTTGTGGGCGAGAATCTGGACTTCCCGAGCCACCATGGTGAAAATCCACGGCGCTGTCGATAATCCGAACGGGAGCGCCCGAAACTGCCATACGCGGCCGAGATAGAGAAATCTCAGGTATTTGCGAACTGCAGGTTTCATTGGAATATGGAAATAGGCATCTTTGAGATCGATCGTTACCACCCACGAATCGCGAGGCATGACTGAACGAACTTGCTCCGGCGTTTCCATGGAAAACGTCGGCACTATTAAGAACTTGTTCAACGGAGAAAGATCTATCACTGGTCTCCAACCCCCCGACGCTTTGGGAACCACAAACAACACGCTGTAGAACCCGGGAGTGTCCCCGGGAGCAGGTTCTATCGCTTGTTTCTCGATCATCGCCGTTATCTCCTCGTGGAGAACACGGCGGCGTTCTGGATCGTTTGGAAGAGTGAAACCCCTTGGGACGGGCGATAACGGTGGCAATTTCTCGAATTTCAGGCCGAATCCTCGACGGAGCGTCGAGACGACCCAGGGGCAAGCCCCGAGCCGCTCCCACTCTTTCCAAAACAGAATTAAACGAGCTCCTACGGGCTCGTCTGAGGAAGGAATATCGACCGAAACGAGCTGACCATGCAGCTCTTCTCGACACTCGAGCAAAGGATCCGGCCCGGAATCCGAAGCTATACGTACCCGGTTTCTTTTCCCCTGCGGGCTTGGGAGCCTCTCCGCGTCCTCGGCCTCGGCCACGACCACGGTCTCCTCGGGTGCTGCCGGCAGAGGCCCCGCGAAAGGGCAACCCTGAGGCCCTGCCTCTCGCTCTACCACGGCCACGAGTCGGCTGTTGCTGAGGCTGAGACTGCTGAACTGCAGACTGGGGCTTCTTAAAGGCCGAAACCATCTGTTGCGTGAGGCGTTCCAGAGACTTCGACTGGCTCAGGAGGGCATTGGAAGTAGAGGACTTCGCGGCCTTCTCGTCGGCCTCCTTCTTCACCTCCCGCAACTCCGCAGAACGGTCAGGGAGTAGAAGTGAAGTAGGGGCTCCGGAAGAGGGGATAACGGGGTGGAGAACTCTCATGTCTGTCATGAGCTGGTCCGGAACCTCGAACTTGAGGGATGAGAGGAAGGCGTCACGCCGCCACAACTCGGACACCCAGAGTGAGTGGGAGTCCAGGGCCACCTTGTCACCCACACCTTTGCCAATGGAGGTGACCAATGAAGCGCAGCTCAATAAGGCTTCTGCCAAATCATCCCGGTCAACGTCAGGGTTGTCCAGGACCTGGTCACGGCACTGAAGAATGGCCCGTCTCGTAGCCATCGACAGCCAGTCCATGGCCGAATCCGTGGCCAGCCCCACTCGAAACGTGTGCTGCAGCTCCGCCAAGGCCGCCCATGGGCTCTCCACGGCCTTAGGCTCCTTGAAAAAGGCGTAATGGGGGTGATGCCTCCTCAAAGCTGTAGGCTTGTCGTCCAACTCCGACGACGTATAGTAGTCGTTGACAGACGGGCGAGCAGGATACGCGCCAATCGCCGACTTGTTGGACCTGATGGTCTCGTCCATGCGCTCCTGCATGGAGCCGCGAACTCCCTGTGACAGAGGGAACCGTAAGGCGTCCTTCGACGGCCGGGGGTGCTCTATCTCAGAAGAGATCATCGAACGAGCCACCTTCTTGACTGGGGCCGGAGCATGCTCTTCGGGCCACAAACCCGGGAGGACCCTCTTCACAAAATCCAACTTCTCCCCCCAAGAGAGAGGGTCGTCGGACTCGGGCTGGTCCGCCTCCTGGTCCGGGTCCGCCTTACGCTTTCGCGGAAGCGTGAGGCCTGACGGGCCAGGTAACGGCTGGTCAGCCGACTGAGAGACCTGTAGGGAAGGTTCCTCATCTGAAGACGGCTCTTCCCTAAGCAGAGGGGAAGACGGGGGCGGTGGCGGCTGTGGAGGCGTGAACCTCGCCAGAAACTGCTGCCACTGGCCTAACATCTCTTCCCGAAAAGACTGAAGCTCGCCCCTAAGGCGCTGCTCTGACGTCGTGGAAGAGCTCCCCTGGACAGGAACACCGGACGGCTCCGACGCACGGGAAGACCCTTGGTCCGCCAACTGGGCGAAGGACAACATACCCTGGCTAGAGGCGACGAAACCGGAGGGCAGGGCCGTAAGAGGGGAATCGTCCTTGATATCCTCGGCGATCTGAAACACACAGGGCGAATCAGAAAAAGGAAACTCTGGAAACCGTGGAGACATGGAAACTCCAGGAACCCATGGGTTTGGACGGCTCATGGCCCTTGGCTCCCGGCCCCTACTGGCCACGGCTCCGGTAGCCACGGCCTGGGGTCCAGTAACCGACGGGAAATCGGGTGCCGGCGGCCGTATCACTGGCGACACGGGCCCGGACCGAAATCCGCCCTGGCTATGGGGTTGAAACCCAGCTCCGGGGGCAGGTGCCCGACCCGGAGGGGGAAACAACACTCTCTGTCCAGAGGGATCCCGGGCGCAGGGAACCGTCGTGAGCCCGACGGAACCGGCAGACCCCGAAACCACACTCGGACACTGAAACCCAGGTCGTTCAGCCAGAGAAGCATGAGAACGAGGGGCCAGTAGAGAGGGAGCCAAAAGTGAGCCACACAAACCCGTAGGTTGTGGGGAAGTTAGGGTGCCGAGAGCCGAACGCGCGGCTCCCGGGACCCGTACCTGGCTGAAAGAAAATGACAATGATAAATCAAAACTTACAGCACAAACAGCATTGGTTAACTGCAAATCTAAACGCCGCTTGCGTTCCTCAGACGCCTTGGGACGCGGCCTGGCGCTATCAGAATCTGACGGGGAAGGGGGAGTAGGGCAACCAGCAAACCTGCGGGCCTGAATCTCCCGTAAGCCTTGAAGACAGAGTTTCCACTCGTCGATGGACCAATCCGCGCATAACTCACAGGTGGCTGAAGGACGGCAATAAACAGTGTCCCTACACTGCCAGCAGGCGTTATGAGCCTCCCACTTAGGAAGGTAGTGTTTGCAAACGATGCACTTCATATCTGAAACATATCAAACATCGAAGTACAAACGGGCGATAATGGGGGAAGGAAAGGGGCCTGGGGAGGCTTTACCATTTCCTCCCAAAAAAATCGCAAGTCACTAACTCTAAGCTAGTCTAACAACGAAAGAACGATCTACTGAAGAAAAAGCTGTGCAAAGAACAGCCTAAAGACGATCGTAGACGTGAAGAAATTCGACTTTGAATGCCGAAAGCAAGACTTGCTGCACATCCAACAATGGAGGAGCAAATTAATGGCGGTTAAGGTCAATCATATGACCGGTGTGACGTCACATCTACACCGCGGGGAATCTGAGATGTGTGAGAGTAATTTCCTTCAATTTCGAGTTCGAGATGGATGTCAGGAATTTTGAGAAAATTCTTGTGACATTCATTTCTCTCTCCTCTTCTTTGAATGCCAAGGTAAGATTACCCAAAGAGTTTATTATAGAGGTAGTGGTATGGCAATAAATGTCAATGTTACAGCTCATGACTAGAACAGGAGTGTAATTATGCAAAGCTGATGTCATATCAATTTGTGTGTGGTGTATGAAATATAATGCAAAGTAAAATTGTTTTATCAAATCAGTTGCATGAAATAACTACTTGATGATTGGTATGGATTCGCTATCATGCCTGTACATGCTATTTACATGCATTCTTTATGTGAACATGACATAGTTATACATGCAGGCAATGTCTATATGTCACACAATGATAATCAAGGATATGAGGATGGTTAAAAGGCATACTACTTACTGTTCTTCATCTACAGATCTCATGTCTTTCCTAATATGCAACAAGGTCTGATTCTTTAAAGCTTATGTTCAGTGTTACAAGCGATACAAAAATAAGTTAGTTTCAAAAATTAGAAAAGGTTTCTGTGCAAAAACTATGATTGAGTTCTTGACGATTTTGATTTGGTGGTGAAAGTAATCGTGTTAGTACCAGGCTTTGCATGGCAATCATGGTTACTGAGATGATGTACCAAAGTTAGTATTGAAGTGTTCTCCTATCAGGCTGAATAAAAGTTAAATTATGCATTAGAAAGATCATGATGTATTGCAAGTTTCTTCTGTGATCTTCATGAATCTACTGCATTGCAAGAAAAAACCCAGCGGAACAAACACCATATCCACGAGTGAACTTACAAGCTGTCAAGGACGGTCTCATTCTCTGTACTCTGCACGTTGTAGATGGCTACCGTGCCGTCGTACATCCCGACCTATAGGCAATAGTTACGAAGCTACATTAAATTTCCCAATAGCTCCATTGATGTAAAAGTAAAGGTCTTTGATTACATGAAGGCATGGTATTGATTACATTGGACAAAATAATTCGCACACAACAACCCTCTACTAACAGCAAGTAGGTTAGGATGAGCCAAGCTGAAATCTATGGCAGTGACTCCAGCTGGGGCCGTGTAAACTCGTTCTGGAAACTGATACAGAACAAAAATACATTAAAAAGCAAGTCGTCTCAACACCGTAATTTGTAAGAGCTTCAGAGTACATAATTCTAAGAACGTTTCATGGTAGCAGATATTGATCTGTTCATCGATTCATACCTCTGGATTTTTCAGGGACCAGCAACACACCATGCCTCCTTTCTGGTTGGAAAACTCAAACTGACCGTAGCCAACAGCAAGTAGGTCCTGCAAGTTAAATCAGATAAAACATGTGGGTACCATCAAGCTGTGAGTGTGTATCATGCTCATGGCTCACTAATCAGTCATCATAAGCATGATGAAAACAACTACTGTTATAACAATACCACAGACCATATATTCGCATAATTGACATGACTACATTGATCAATGAGTGCATACCGGGTTGACTTTGTTCCAGGCAATACAGCTGACATTCCTGCCCTTGGTGAGCGGACACTGGTAGGCCCAGAGTCGATCCAGGTTAGGGCCCAGATCTGTGATTGCCACAGCGCCAACGTCCTTCTTCTTCTTGCTCTCGTCCGAGGCCTCCTCAGTCGGCTCTGGCTCTGGGGCGTCTGTGTGACGGGATACACATTTTGTCACCGTCATAGTGTCAACAGGCTTAAGTGGTAAGATACACTACCATATACATCATATATGTTGATATGATGCACAATACGTACCTGATACAATGTCGAAGCCTCTGTACTGGGCCTGTTTAGGCTGGTATGTGTTCAAGTTGATCGCCCGCTCCATTATGACCAAGTGTCGCTTGAGTTCATCACTCTGTTGAATCGAGAAAATATCTTTGTTGTGAACATGTCTTTCTCTCTCGAGCAATTGGGAATACCAGTATTCAATTAATTATCACTGGTATGTATATTGGTATGGTATTCACAACATGTAACTATATGTTCTGTGAAAACAAGGAAGTTCCATTCAGTGTACTATTGACTTTTTCTTTGTATTTCAAACACGTGTATAAATTTTTTGAAATTGTACAGTTAATAACTGTTTTCAGGCAACAAATGATTTTAAATGTAGTTCTCAGGTTGTAAACCCACAAGTTTACCACTCACTAAGAGAGTGTCAAGGTGCTGAAATCAATTGACACCACTGGTGAAACAAAATTGTAATGTCATCACACATGAAACATCCAGTGACAATACTTCTTATTGTGAACTCAACCCTGAGTGAGCCCCATCATTGAGCTCGATGTCGGGATCAAAACAAGGATGTTACACACATCACATGCATGGCATGAAGTTGGCAGTGACATCTCACCTCCAGAATCTCTGTAGAGTTGCACCACTGAGGGACAGGAGTGTGTAACTCCACTATATCCTTACATTCATATAAACAAACTGTTAGACTACCGGTAGTCTGTGGTGTCTGACGAGAGCCACATCACATTGTTCATACCGAGATTCAGATACGGCACATTACCGGTGATGAGCAGGGAGCATGTTTACCTGTAATATTTCCTTGTCTTTGTCCTTGCTTTGATCAGGTACAGCCGTCACTCCAGACTCCTTGCTGGCAAACACGCTGTCTGTACCTGCCATCGATGTCATTGTTTGACTCTCTGCACCAAACAATAAATGAACATTGGATACTATACAAGGATATTTGTATGTAGTCACAGAGAAACTATAGAAATCTCAAGTTAGAATTGGCGAGGCCCAAAACAACATATTAGAGTATGTAACTGACTGATTCATTTTCAGATAATACAGCTCATAGTAAGAGATTGCATTATGGTCCAGCTATTTTAAAATATGAACCTGGATCATACCCAGTGTGGACTTTTGTAATGATATGGTTGTTCCGTCTCGGCCAAAGAGTGTTTTCTTGGGCTCGTCTTTCTCTGCATCTTTCTTCTCGGTGCTGTCCATGACACTGGCAGTTCGACTCACAGCATCGTCTTTCTCCTCCGTTTCTTCCTTAACTAGAACCAAATATTAAATTATAAATAAAATATCACCGTTCAGTAGAGTTTACTTGCAATTGTTCCTCAGCTTCGACATTACAATGTTCTGTCAGTGTCTACTTACTCTTTGATTCTATATCCTTTACAATCTCGTACGTGTCGTGCATGTCCCAGGTAGAAGCTGTCACTCCAAAGTCCTGTCCAAAAAAACAATGACCATTATTTCACAAAGTAATATACTACAATGTAATACAATGTCATCCCGAAAACAATATTCTCCTCCATGTTTTCTAATCTGAAAGGTAATTCTTCCGTAAGTATGTTAATCAGGAGGAATACGTTGAAGTGGTTCTATGTAAATGCACACGTAAGTGTCCAGATTGTCATACTCACACTGTGTGATATTTTTGTGGTTTGGACATTTTTGAATTTAGGTGGTTCGTTGAATGTGTTCATCCCTCTCTCCATATATCGGTCATTACCAGCACGACTCTTCACCAACTGAAAATACGGAAGTGCGTTTAATCCAAAGTACAGACACACAAAATAACAATATTTCCCTGAAATATGTACATTGTAGAGTAAAATTTAAATTTTCTATCCAGAACGATCCACAGGATCAAAAAGGACCATGTAGTAGTTTAGACTGATGATGTATAGAATAAACTTGGCATAAGCACATGATTTATTTACAGTGAATTTTCCACATGATTGAGGATTTCCATCCTTTTATCATGTATATACTACAAGCCTAGTGAACTAATCTGGGAATGTTCAGTCACAAGAACTACTCTAGACATAGTCAGGCCATTTTCTTCTCAAGGTGATGGGAATTCCAACATTATTGGACACTGAATCACGGTGCATGCATTCCATGCATGCACGTACATGCACTGTGTAGAAAAGCCCCTAACAACGCAACATACTGTCTTGTGTTAGACATAGCATGTAAGCAAGGCTGCAACATGTTCAGTGCCCATATATAGGTAGCAAGCAATGCTAGGCCAATACCTGATCACCCAAGCCGAGCGATATGTGCTTTTATAGTTGCAGAAGGAAAGAGAAAAAGAAAGTCATGTCACTTAGATAATCAGAGAAAGCATCAGATAAAAGAGAATAATTTCAAGTACAGCATCTTACAGGTTCCTCATTGTGAGTCATAGCCTTTCAAAAAAGCTGATCATTTCAGTAACATCCGCGTGAAATCGCCATGAATGGAGGCTTTCAATCAGTAAGGTGCTATATTCATTGTATGATAACACAAATAATTCATCAGTTATTTGTAAACATTGACAGACATGCATGAGAAGTGGACTTCTAAAGATTACACATAATGTGAATAGGATATCTAGCAACATTCAGTCCTTGCACACTCAGTCTGACATGCATGCGATGTTAGTGAACATATACATTTGCCGGAAACTGCTACTTGCAATCCATACAGTTAATAGTAAAAAAAAAACACATACCGGTACACAACATGCATCTGATGTGACCGATAGAAAATATGTATGGATGCGGTGGTGTGACAATTACAAATCATCAGTACCAGCCCAGGCTTGTTCAGGGAACACAATAATGACAATGTTCTTCATATAAATTACATGTCCAACAGGCAACACATAATATTGACATTATATGCACAGAAAAGGTACAAAAGTAATATTGATGATTACAAACCTAATCGTGCATCCATTTTCTCCCAAGTACACTACAAACATGCCACTACCACATAGATCTTCTTTTTGAATATCCCCATCATTTGCATACAACCATCATGTTCAGACGTCTACTTTGTTACTAAAACAAGTCAGATTCCTTTGAGCTAATATTTCACCACATGAATCTTCAAATCTGACAAGACTTGAGCTGCTCTGAGTCTGACTTGAACTCTGTCCACTGAAAAAACCATACAGCATGCAGATACCTTATGAATATACTTACAAGTGCTCTCTGCTCTTTTTTGCGTAATTTTTCCTTTAAACTCTAATATTCATACAGGAAATAAAGTTAGTTGAATGAAGGATTATGATTAGACATGAGCACAGGAAACGAAAGCCATTGGTGTATCAAAGGTAATCAGTTTGTCAGTGAGAAGAAATTCAGACACCTAATGGAAGCAAGAAGTATCAAGCAGAAATTCAGAAGTAGGACTGTAAGTTTACAATCATAAAGCTCTGATTTGCTATACAAGGTATAGCCTATACCTCACTGATTCAGAAATGAGCAGTTGTATGAAGCATTTTGTGCTCAATCATCAAACGGTTATCTGTGCAGCACACCAGATATAACAAGAAATTATAAGTGATTTGATGGATAACGAAACAGCACCTCCTGGTATTTGTTGTTCTGTTCTCGGATGGTGACGGCTTCATCGCTCTCGAGGGACACACAGACTCCAGGCAGGTCTAGCAGCCAGATCGTGTCCGTCTCACTCAGGTTGATGTCTACGGTTGTCTCCAAATCCTCCTCAGTCAACTCCTCGCGCACCTCCTCCCGCTTGTACTGCACCTTAGTCTCTATCACACACGTGTACAACAGTGTAGGATACAGTTATATGTGAACTAGTCCAGTAAAACTGGTCATCAAAACCTCACACACATTGAACTTTGATGATGGTTCAGAATTTAGTGAGTATCTTCTGGATCAGCTCCAGAAAGCAAACAGACAAGAAACATCTAGGGTTCCAAGAAATGAACATGTACGATCAAGGCCAACGCCGTTACTGACCTGTCCAGGTGGAGCCAATGTCAGCTGTGGGCTCCCCCAGATCATCAGTGATCGAGCCTGTGGATCTTCCTGACTGTGAGGCACTAAATACCGACCTGTGGGAAATAAAGTTGATCAAGAACAGGGTCATTCCCAGGTACAATATATACAATGTATAAGGTATAATTATAGGAGATTCATTGAATACAGAACTCTTTGAGAAAGATATGCATACCTAGTAAATGGACCTCCACCAAAAGTGCTGGCTGTTATTGTGCCTGCCTGGTAGATAGATGCCTGGGACATGAGATCTGTGGGCTGAAAATGATGATGAAAAATAATATCATGGTATGTAATATGGTTACAACACAGCAACATATAACTGTAATCTGACAAAAGGCATTCAACTGCAAACCTTTGATGATACATGTACTATTCAATAAAACTTACAGTTCCCGCTGAACTATCCCCAATTATGTTGCTTTGATTTTTCTTTAGCGAGTTTGGATCCATCTGACTGAGAGGAATTGGGGTGACATCTTGGCCAGCATCATTGAATACCTAAAGGTGTACACAAAACATTTCGTGAATCCCTCGAGTGAAATCCCAACCAAACGTGAATCTTGAAATATCAAAAGACGGTCAATGGCATTGGCTATGAATGAAACAGGTCATAGAACAGACAAGCCAACAATATATAAAACCAATAACACATTGCTTCATCTGCTGGGAAATTAGCATACTATTACATGTACAGAACTAGAAATTCTGTCACAACGTGCAATGGCACTGGGATAGCATGGCCAAAACCTTAGCATCTCCGACTTGTCATCATAATCTGTTCATGTACTTGAGCAACACATCACTTCTGCAAAGTAGTGATTCAGTAACAAAAACTTCACCTGAACTGGTGGCTTTCCTGGGGCAGCCAGTTTGTCACTAGCAATCTGTGCATTTCTCCTGCTGGCTGATGACAACAAGGTCCGTGAGGTTCCGCCAAAAATGCTTTTCCTGATTCTGCTCTGGCTGTCTGTTGACGCAGCGGGACCACTCTTTTTGGATGCTCTACTTACACCTGGGGCACCCCTTGCTCTGAAATAAGCACCACAGTATATTCCATTGTCCATGATTTGATTTGGAGGAATACGTAGACAGATGGGGGCATGAAATTATACATCATGACAGGAAGAAATCATGTTCTTCACTAAAGATGCAGAGGGAGCCCGGGCTGCCCGGCTGCTGTATCGACGCGATTGTCGACATGCATCGGCAAACCCCGAGACTTCGTCGATAGCCTGGTTGTGTTCTATCGACGCGATTGTCGACATCGACGAGCCATCAGATCCCGATGATAGAAAGGCTGCTTTGTCAACAGGATTGTTGACATTGACAAGCCCTGGGAGTTCATCGATACCAAGTCTGTGGGCTATCGGCGCTATTGTCGACATCGACGAGTCATCAGATCCCGTCTATAGCATAGCCTGTGTCGTCCCACCAAATTTTAGTGTG
Source organism: Terebella lapidaria (assembly GCA_949152475.1). Taxonomy (NCBI): domain Eukaryota; kingdom Metazoa; phylum Annelida; class Polychaeta; order Terebellida; family Terebellidae; genus Terebella; species Terebella lapidaria. The sequence goes on along the minus strand of OX424557.1, from coordinate 27,848,992 downwards.
TCCACAAAATTTCGTGGAAGTTACCATGAAGAACTAACCATCTCATGGACAATTCATAGTTCCGACGACATCCCAACAGGCCACGCCCCCTTGGCAACCGCAGGAAAAGTCCCACAAACATACCATGTGCTTTTGCTTGAGCAAGTCGGGAATAATGTCACTTTTGCTTGCTTCTGTTTACACATTCGTTTTGTAAAATAATACACCATATTTCACACGTCTATACTCATAAGGGGATGGAGAATATATTGTAAGCTTAAATATTTAACTTATTTGGCTTCACTTGGCCGTGAGTGCGTCAGAAGTACACTATCATCCCACTTCATTCAAGAGATTGGGCTGTTGAACACGCCGGTTTTGTTTGTGGGACTTTTACGTTTTGGCGCGTTTTTTGACGTCTTTTGATTGGGTAGTAAATATGGAAGTGGGGGGGGCTTATGTATCATCGGAACTATGAATTCCGTTCCGTTCACAAAATGATAAGTTTAAACAAGTTGTAAAAATTTCAGTTTGTATTCAATTATCATCATATTCAATTGTTATTTTGTAATTAATTACCAATATATTATAGGTAATTTAGCCATACATATGACTATTCAATTGGTACCGTCATCCCTTCGGGCAGACCATATTGGTCCACCCGAAGGGATGACGGTACCAAATGAATAGTCATATGTATGGCTAAGGTAATTAACTGGGAATAAATTTTTCCGGAAGACCCCATCACCCCCATTCTAAACAGAGAGAAAGCAAATTATTCATGATATACATATCGCGTAGATACATAGATCTATCTTGCTCAAGAAGTGCTCTAGTATAAAGGGCATTACTTTTATTATATAGTAAGTTAGCAACGCTGTAATTTGAGGCATGCCACCGATGTTTGATACGTAAATGTCAAGGCTATGAGCCATCCGTCCTAAACTCGCCGCATTCCCAAATTCGTCAACGTGGATTTCAGGCCTTGCCTTGTAATGTAAATGAAATGAAACTAACAAGTTCGATCGTCAATCGAGACTCAGATATACATTCTCTGTTCCAGTAATTTATTTTCCACAAAACGAGTTTCTGAGTTCTGATAATATCAAGTTGGCGAATTTTGGGATGCGGCGAGTTTAGGGCGGATGGCTCGTAGTGCATGGCAGGTGGAAATGCTGATTCAGAGTCTGCACAGTCCAAGTGCAGGCATTCAAGAGTTTTAAGCAATTTTAGTTTTGTCATACCCTGTAAATTGAGTTTTCTGCTTCCTTGTGGATGACGACATTGTCAGTCTTAATCAGTCACATGTGAAACTGTGAATACTAAGGCGGAAACAATGTAATGTCTTGTACATAGAAGATTCATCAAGATTTCTGGCACATCGTTGTGTACATTTTGCCAATGTTGCTATGCCCGAGGATCTCCATGAAACGAAGGCTGTGATTGGTTCATTGTACACCACGGTAGATGAACAGTAAGTATGATTCTTGAAACAAACTATAACGTTAGACCAGACTACATAGACCGATCTTGTATAGGTATATGTCTATTAGTAAACTGGAATTTCTACTCATAACGTTTTAAATTAAATTAGCCTACTTAATTACATACTTATGACAGGAAACGTTACTTGCACGTGGACTTTTCCCTGGCCGCGACTCGAAAGGACCGTGGTAGAGAACCTTAAATATGACAGGCACAAGAGTCATAAACTATACCAGAGCAACAAACATTACAGTAATTTGGGCTGCAGAATCCACTCCCTCTGCAGAATCCACTCTACGATTTTTTCCCTGAATTTTAAGGGTTGCGTTCGCACCCAACGCACCATACCCCCCCCCCCCCCCCTGTCCTACGGCCCTGAACACATCTCCCAATGCAGAGGTATTTTATCTATTTCTTTGGCGATTTAACTCAATTATTAATATGCGATATATATTGAAGAGGTCTATCCACCCATTTCTATAACCATCAGTTTATTATGATCACCATGAATATATTTCATTGTATCTTCACGCTGGAAAAGGCGATCTCCAGAATCTGAGGTTGAACGCCGGAATTGGAGGTTGAACGCCCGAATCTGAAGAAATGGCGCAAAGAAAGCAAAACATTGTAAGTAGCTCCTATGATTTTGGGTTAATATAGTATTTCATAACGAATTTATTGGCATAAAAGAGTGTGTTCATAGAGCATGCGAACATATATGGCTTTCAGGGATAGGCAAGATTGGTGTGGGAATGCACAGACCAGGCAGTAAACTGGGACACAAAATAGCGGGTCAATATCCGTATGCAAACGAAGTGCGAACTTGCGACCAAATTTGACATTTCGAAAGGATATGTGGCAAAGTACACATGTTCCACCAACAGAAATAGTTACCAGTTAACCTATCACTACAATAGAGACATCAATATGTACACATCATCTAATAAAACACAATTTATGGGCACATTTCGATTTGACAGCTGCAACTCCATGTGTATTGAGGAAGACAACTCCATGATTTCCAATATTGAGGTAGAACTGGGTGGCCCTGAAAGAGCAATGTGTTTGCCAGTTTGTAAACAGTTGAACAAAATGTTGATTTTACGTTTGCCTTCTGTAACAGTTTGATAGATCTAGGGACCTACTCATGTATTATTTGGTTGAACGCATGTGTTTATTCAGAATTTACTGTGCATATCATGGACACCAATAATGTGTGTCCATTATCGGGTCTCTCTTTCAATGGCTTACAATTAGACGGACAACTTTTTTGAGGGCTTTTTATTAATATCTGCCATTATCGTTTTGCTGGTTGTATTGATGAGACAGTGTAAGACAAATATGTTATCAATAAATCGTATCTGCACCCTGCTAAAAACGTTTGTGCCCTGCTAGAAAGGTTTGTGCCGGGTGTAAAGGATTTGTGCCTTGCTAGAAAATAGTGTCATAACTGAAAATAACTGTTTACTAACTATGAAACTGATTTCAAAACTTCTCTTAACTCAGGCATGAATAATGGCAGCATTGGGCCGCCGTAGTGGTAAACTCTTTGGTGAGATGCAAATGGAGCATGTATATGAATGAAGCAGAGAGACTGTTTGTTGATGAACTTAGTTTAATTAAAAAAATTTTTGCAGCCAGGATTGCCAAACTAAATCAGAACTATAGACGGCAAGGCCTTGAAAATGCCTAGATGCATTTCGGTGTAAAGCATAATTTATAACAAAAATTTAGAAGTAGGGCAAAGACAATCCTAAGTCCCCTAAGAGCTAAGATATCAGATATGTTCGTTAAAAGTGTCAACTTAGCCATAAAATTAGGTAAAGGTCGAATTTCACCCTACATACCCCTAAAACATGCTTGACAACAAGTCCGAAAATAAATAGCTTGCTTTCTGACGCACCACTTTCGAGACATCGACAATTATAAAAATGATGATAACGTGATATTTTTTTCCAGCCCTGATACCCGAAGGACATGCTTGTCGGGGGTAACGAGCGGGAGAAAGAAGAAAACAAATCTTCTACAAAGACATTTTTGCTGAACCCCGGAGATTGATTGTTCCCATGGGCGTCATTTGCAAAGTAAAAGTGTGTGTGTGGGGGGAGGGGGGACTGACTGTGCTGTTGGACTGTGGAACAGGGGTTTTGTCGACCAAGCAGAGAGAGGGAGCTTACAGACGGGAGTCTGGTGCCCGTTCAAGGGCCCCAAAAGCTGGAGCTTTTTTTATGATCTGTGATTGATTCTGAGTGTTTTCTTGGTCAATTTGACCACTTCCCATGCCACATATTTCGTACAAGTGTTTTCTCATATTTATTTATTATGTTTATAATATCACACTAATAGTAAAAAAAATTAGGCCAAGGGCCAAAGATAGGTTACCGGACAATGTTTAATTGTTTAGATGTTAGCCAGGTCACTGGTTAAATTCAAGGTCAAGACAATATTCAGTAATATAATATTAAGCATATATCATGTCCACAGTTGATTGCTAAGCTGTAAATTCAATAATCAGAGAGATACACTGTATTAGCAATTTTGTGCTGTGGCCTTGAAAATGAAGACAAAGGTCAAATTCAAGGTAATCAAAATATTCAGTGTTTATTATTTTCTATATGTCCACAATTGATTCCCAAGCCATACAGTCAATAGAGGAGCAAGATATGAGCCATTTTGTCCTGTGACATTGAAAATGAGGTCAGAGGTCAAATTCAAGGTCACGAGAATATTCAGCATATATCATTTCCTATATGTCCACAATTGATTCCTAAGCTGTAAAATCGATAATAAGTGAGATTTTAGCCATTTTGTCCTGCGACCTTCAAAATGAGGTCGAAGATCAAATTCAAGGTCATGACAATTATCTGCATCATTTCCTATATGTTCATAACTGATTCCTAAGCTGTAAAGTGGATAACAAGCGAGATATTGGCCATTTTGTCCTGTGACCTTGAAAATGGGGTCGAAGGTCAAATTCAAGGTCATCAGAATATTCAGCATATATCATTTCCTATATGTCCACAATTGATTCCTAAGCTGTAGAGTCGATAATATAAGTCGAGATATAAGCCATTTTGTCCTATGACCTTGAAAATGGGGTCAAAGGTCAAATTCAAGGTCATCAGAATATTCAGCATATATCATTTCCTATATGTCCACAATTGACTCCTAAGCTGTAAAGTGGATAATAAGGGAGATATAAGCCATTTTGTGCTCTGACCTTGAAACTGAGGTCAGAGGTCAAATTCAAGGTCACGAGAATATTCAGCATATATCATTTCCTATATGTCCACAATTGATTCCTAGTCTCTAATCTCAATATTAAGTGAGATATTAGGCATAATATGTCCCATTATAAAGCATAGGAGAATTTAACATGGGAAAGTCCCATTTGGGCCGACTTTATGCCAAAATGGCCCACTTCGAGCGATTCAAGCGCAACGAAATTTATAGACATCATAGGAATACATATGAGGAGTGTTATGTATCAAAAAGAAAAAAAAGTTACTGAACAGATTTTGAGAAAATGGCCGCCAAAGTCCAAAATCAGGCATTTTTCGTCGAAAACGGCCGCCATTTTGAAAAAAATGCGAAAATCAAAAAACTAAAAAATACCTCCTTCTTGAATTATTTTTAAGTATTTTTGTGCAAAATTTCAGAAAAATTTATTTATTTTTGTGCAAAATAAACAAAAAAGATAAAAAATGTGGACGACGGACGACGACGGACGACGGACGACGGACGCCGGACGCAACGCCACGCCAATAGGTTATCGGACCATAGGTCCGGTAACCTAAAAAGGTGTTTTATTATAGTGTCACACCTACTGAAAGGGCCAGCCTCACTCGGGCTTTTGAGACACTTTGTTCTCTTGTACAGCTTTACCCCGATTCCTATCCTATATGCCAGGCGCATGGCAGGGAGGCTATCGGTAAACATTCTTTAACTAGCTGGCGGCTCACCAACCAAACACATCAGAACAAGCGTGGAAGAGAATGTGATGAGGTTCAGTTGTGCGACCCTTTCCTCTGCCGATTTGAAGATTTCAGAGAATTTCTCCTCAGAGCAAAGCTGCTTAAGTTCATCCTGTACAGACCTCACAGATGCAAGCATTCCAGACACAGTGGCATCGGAGCCTTGCAGAGATTGTTGAGACTTTCCAGACAGCTGATGATACGCAATGATGCTAACAACCCTAGAACGCACTTCCCAGACCAGAGACAGGTGAAGATCCCATTGGCCCTTGAGCAAATATTCGCCAAACTGCCCTGACATGTAGTTGACGTCTTTGCAGAGTTCTCTCGATACCGTGTGGCTCATAATCTGCAGAAGCTCTTCCTGAATGTCGCCACTGGTGGAATTCTGTTCACACCAGCCAACTCTTCAGGGTAGCAAATTTTCTGACGATAACTCTAGTAATTTTCTAAATTTTCCTCCAGATTATTACTTGCCATGGAGAGAGACCTTGCTCTGCCAGGAATTAAAGATGAAATCTATTTTAGGAGCGCTTCGAGTGCGTGAAGCTGATCCCTGAGAAGGCTGGTATTGATCCAGGCACTCACGGATTGCTGTATTTTCTGGAAGTTGATGTTGTGCAGTGCCTGAAAATGGGACTTCCCGTGCATATCAAATTTTTCAATAGCTTCCTTCCAATTCGCGAAGCCCCTTGAAAGCACTCATATAGTGAGCTCGGAAAGCCTCTGGTCCTTGGAAGTGACACAAACATGAAAAAGGACCCCTCCAGTATCAACAGCGAAGTGCAACCATGGATATTTCGAAAACCAGCTTTGCTGGAACTTGAGTTGTCGTTTCTCAAGTTTTTGGGATGGTATACAGGCCACATCAGGTTGATAGGGAGTAGGCGGAATATCATGTGTTGGTTCTGTACTTACAACAGTCTCAGACATACAATGGGGACCAACAATTAGGACTATGATTTATATCCAGTGGGACGACGAAAGTTCACCATTAGGCACATCTCCAGAGTTTCAATATTAAAGTGTACGCCTAAACATTTCTTCGAACAAACGTCAACATAATAGCCTACCCATGTTTTATGCTTTTGCAGAAAAGAAACCCATACTAGTAGGACAGGACCAATCTACACTCTCTGTTTCTATATTTCAACCATGTGACCGCTCCTGACCAATGGCAAGCCAACTTATGGTCATAGCATTTGCTAAATTACGTTTTTGACCCAGCCTCTCTGCCAAGCCGACCTGCCAGTGCCAGGCTGATCTGACCAGCCGCTCGGCAGAAATCCTTAGGCAAAAACGTAATCTGACTTTTTGTTCTATGAATAAAACAGTTCTGAAGCGTTGGGCAACAAATCTTGGAAATTCCCTTGTAATAGAATCCCATATAGTGCCCCTTTAATTAACCACAGGAATGCATCCACAATGTCACGGCTGGTGTTGCATGATCCATGCAGATTCCCTTATTTCTATCTGGACCACAACTCCAGATGACCAACAAGGATGACCAACAAGGGATTGACTGGAATGTACAGTAGAATCTATATGCTCTAATTGGATCTTACTTAGTAATTTCCTACTCGAGGTGAACATATAATGTTTTTATGCTTCCAAAATAGTGGGGGATATAGATACTATGCCCCCCCCCCCCCCTCCTCAAAAGTGAGACATGTGACATGTCTCCCACCAAGTGACGCCCATGACCATACAGACACTATTCTGTATTTATGCTTGTACAGTACCAGTAGGTTGTGAAATAGGCCTACTCGCTCGAAAATAATATTGATTACATACGGTGATCGAGTATCTGTATTATTCCTGCATGGAATCATATTTTACTCATATAACCATTGGAATACCTTTTTGAAAATGATATTTCGTCTTTTGTTCATTACTGTTGTCTTATTTTGCCCATAATTAATCATTACAGCAAATACGTGTCTCAGCGAATCACAATAGCTCTTACAAACACTGTTTGGAATTTGGGGAATTCCAGTCAGCCTCGCTCTGACTCCCGCCGCCATCCCATAGTACTTTCAAAGATGGCGGAGGTAAGTCGGAACGAAAATATATGCTGGTCCATTTTGAAGCCTAAAAATCGCTGTCAATATCCCCATTATTCAACCTTACTTTATTTCATTATGATCTTGAATATGTTGTTTCTTATTTCTGTAAGTTTTGGCATTTGATGATCATTTTTAAGCTGTAACGATCGGAATACACAAAACTACCGCTGTTTTGCGGCTTTTCTTTCGCCGTTTCGGCAGTTCCGAGTCTCACTTTAGCAGAGTTTTTGTAGGGAATTATTTTCTGTCTGAGTGTTTTTTAATAGCTATTAAAATTTTCTATCATCTAATTATAAATAAAATTCTTTTCGTATTTATTTTATTTCAGTCAGCTCCGAGCGAGTCCAGTCCAGGTGAGTGCCACTTTTGAAGAAACTTTCAGTGATCCCCAATTTTTTGCTCGAATGTCAGCCTAGATCTATCATAATGCACCCACCGATTACCTAGATCTAGTTTGATGACAAATGTTTGAGCTCAATTTTGAACAATATTGATTATTCATTCATTTCGGTAAGTCTATTTTGTTATAGCAATTTTTTATTGTCTTCAGACACTGATCGAGATTTTGATCCATCTGCTGAAATGCTAGTCCACGAGTTTGATGATGAACACACAATGGAAGAGGAGGAAGCCTTGAGTAATCCAGAAAGTGTTGGGAGTGAGCTGGATGGACTAGCTAAGGTACTACTAGATCTAGTAGACATAACTGCATTTAGCTTTTTTATTGCTATGAGCTTGTACTTTTAGTAATGATGATAAGACTTGTCTTGGTACACATTTCAGGAAAGTGAAATGCCAATTGAAGAATTATTGGCAATGTATTATGGAGGGCAACCTGCACCACAGCCTTCAGAAATGGAACCCCAAGACACACGGTCAAGTAGTGAAGAAGAAATCCTCAGTAATCAAGATCTCACACTTGATAAAGAAGTCATCGCTCGTGATTTGTTAAAGAATGAGAACGATGATGAAGATGGAACAAGTGTTAATGATTTACTAGACAGCATGGAAATGCCTTCACAGACAATGCGTCTTTTGAGATGTAAGTAGATCTAAGTGTGGTGAATCTTTTTGTACTCTACATGATGATGTAAAATAAAGTTTGTATGTTTATTAAGAAACAATGGTAGGTATCTTGTTTATTTTTCATTTGCTTTCTTGGCACAGCGAGTAGCCAGCCTGCAAGCTCAGATGATGAGTCTGAAGATGTCGACTATGAACCACAGCCTGATGACGACTGGAAGAAGGTTTGCAAATTTTATTGAATGTTGTAATATGTATGAGCTAAAAAAAATGTCAATACCAATATATGAACAGGTGTTTATTCAGGCCACAGTTTATTCATACATTTCATTTGTGATTTTTATAAACATTTCTCTTGCAGAGTATTCAGGTCGGCTCAGACTACCAAGCTGTTGTACCTCAAGGATTGTGCAAATATGGTGATGCTCCAGGTAGGGTTCAAGTAATCAATCCACTCAGGGTATGCCAAAGTGGGAAAAAAATTACTGGTCCATTGGACCATTAAACATTTTGATATTACCAGCCCAGGGCAATTTTTACTGGCCCAGAATTCATAAGTCACACCCAACAAAATAGTAGAATTGAGATATGCATGGCGCTATGTAGATCCGTTGTAGTATATTAAGCAAATAAATTGACATTGTCAGCTTGAATTGTGCATATTTCCAATCAGCCGTCTTACTGCCCCCAGCCTCAAGCTGAGGCGTATCATGCTCATGATTTGAAGATCCAAGATCTGGTTGAATAATATATTACTGACAAATGAAATATTTTACTATATTAAAAATTTATTTTACTAGAGTAATGATATTTTTGCTGATAAAAACTTTCCGGCCACCTGGGCCAGTGAAACTGTTATTATTACCAGCCCAGGATGTTTTTTACCAGTCTTGGGCTGTGGGCTGGTGACTTTGGCATACCCTGAATCCACTGGTCAAATATTACATGAATGCATTTGTGATTTCGATGCCTGTTAAACTTTGTGTGATACATGATTGGTACTATTCAAACGTAATTTCATCATATTTGTACATATAACTGTATTGTACCATGAATACTAATTTCAGCATATGAAAACGAGGATAGACTGTTATGGGATCCATTCAAGTTGGAAGATGCTGAAGGTGATTGTTCTGATATTCCCTCCACATATTTACCGTCAATAATGTCCTTGCTATGTTGCTAATTCATTCACCAACCCATTGAACTTTTTAAGTACAATCAACCTGATTTCCCACAGTTGAAGGATACTTGAAGGATGTTCAGAGTCAAACACATCAAGCTTCACAAGGAGTGCAATCAATACCACAGGGTCCACATGTCCGGGATGACGAACAGGTCCTGGTTTTATACTGATTGCTTTCTTAAGAAATTGTTTCATTGCATTGCAATTTCTCTTCGCTATTAATGTATCGTATTGATTGTCACTGTTGCTGTAATATCATTCAAGTTCGTCATATTAATGATTACAGGCACTCTATTTGCTTCTACAATGTGGACATAATGTGGAAGAAGCCTTGCGAAGAAGGAAAATGCAAACTGTGCCACCTACAGGTGATACAACTACTAATGCCATTGATACTATTGTGCATGGTATGCCACCATGCAACAAAGTCATTTGAAAGAACTTTCTAAATTTGTAATGTTCATTTGTATGTGAAAATTATGGAATTCACATGTAAATATTGAAATTATGTAAACTATGAAATTGGTTACAATGTATATCAAATAATATTGGATGTTATTTTGCAAATAAATTTATGAAGCTTTTTGTTATCCAATTCAGATCCGATGAGTTTGTGGTCAGAAGAAGAATGTAGGAATTTTGAAAATGGTCTGAGACAGTATGGGAAGGACTTTTATCTTGTTCAACAAAATAAGGTATGAATAAGACATTGAAGGCTCAGCAGACGCTATCAGCTTAGTTCATACATATTCAGCTTTCTGAAACTACAGCCTTCGTTTTGGTATTTTGCTTACATAATTTACACGAATCATCCTGATTACCTGCAGCTAGTGGCATGGACTTTCACTGTAAACTAGATTTTAAGTACATTAAAAAAATGTTTTTAAAAGGTGAAAACTCGATCGGTCGGGGAATTGGTACAGTTCTACTACTTATGGAAGAAGACTGAGAGACATGATGTGTTCGCCAATAAAACACGACTTGAAAAGAAGAAATATGCACTTCATCCAGGGATCACGTATGTTTCATGTGTGATATGTATTTCATCTGTACGAACTGATGTCGAACTGGTTTACTGTTTTGTTTGCCAATAGCTCCTATTCTAGGCACTATACCACAAACTGTATTGATTTTGCTGTATCTAATAGCTAAATGTTAATATGTTGACATGTGTTTGTACATGTACATTTAATGAGATGTACACTCTTTGCTCTGTCTGCAGGGATTACATGGACAGATTCCTGGATGAGCAAGAGAATCCAGCACCTCCCCGAGACCGATCCTCCAGCCCAAACATCAACTCACTCCTCTACGGAGATCCCAAGAGGCATCTGGGTGAATACAAGGACCATTCTGCCGCAGAACTGGATGCAGCGCTGGACATGGTTCAGAAAGTGGTCAACACCAATGTGCTGGCATTGTCTCCACTGAAGCTGCATGCTCCCGAGCTCAGTGCAGTAGCTGTTGGAGCCACAGACGGCTACAATCACACACCCAGCTCTGTTGAAACGGGGGCTTTTGCATCAGTAGGATTCCGACCAATCGTTACTGATGTTGATGGTCTCTGTGCAGCTGCACAAGTTGCATCATCGACAGTGAATACAGTTGCAGTTGTGAAACCTGTGGAAGCCATTCCACATAGTGCAGGACCATCATGTACAGAAACAACATCAAGTGGAACAGAACACACCCTTCCCACTGACAGTATTCAAGCTAACGTGCACACAAACACGTTGGACGTTGTGAGCCCAGAACCACTCACCAAGAGGTTGAAAACAGACAGGGAATGGACAGTTAATAATACCTCCAATGAAACTTCTTCCTTTCCCCCAGTGACTGTTTCCAGGAAGTCACCAACTGTAGACAATGTGTCCCCCGCTTTCACCCAGCCAAATAAAGGAGTTACCTGTGACGTTTTGTCTCACAGTTGTGTGTCAAAATCTTCCTCGGTGCCATCTGTGAGCCCAAATATAACAAGCAGTGACTTGAATCATGTGGACTCTGCTCTGTCAAAGTCGCCAACCAGCTTAGCCACTAGTAGCCCACACGCGTCAGAGCCAATCACCAACGTCACTTTAGGTATATCAAGTGTCACAACGTCACTCAAGACAGAGTTCTCTCCGATAGGAAATCACGACATGAAGCCCACTGCTGGACCAGTGCACCAACAGCACACAGCTGAGTCAGCTGTCCAGTGACACTTAACCACTATGTAATTAGCAGTAGTATGTGCTACCATGCAATGATATTGTATTTATTGAAACCATTTAGACAAAAGTACGAACATGTATAACGATAAGTTTACCAGGGAATCCATTCTATTCAGGTGAAGTGGAATTGGAAACATGCATTTCAGTACATCATAATTTCGTATGGAAATAAGTGTATGTATTAATAGACTGTACAATTGATTCAGGAATTATGCATGTATGATGCTATGTGTTGCAGAGTGTTTACTGCTAACTATCGCTAGTTCATAACAAGCAACCATGATTTTGCAAGAAGATGAACGTGTGATGAAATTGACAGGTGTACACTTATACTCAGATGTACCCAAAGTGAACACCTACGTTTGTAATGTTTCAATATATATTATCGCATGCAGTGATGTGCTTGGAAGATGGTCTTCAAATTAATCTGATATTGTTACATTTTATGACCTGCTGCTGGCAGCTGTTCCTACAGACCACATTTCAAACCATTTCTCTTCATGTGGACGACAATATGTATGCTTATATCACTGGTGTACACTTAATTTTGATAACTTGGATAACCAATGTGTGACCACGTATTTTGTGTATTGTTTGATACATCGTGTTCAAGAGTTCAGTCAGCCATACAAAAACAGCTTTACAACATTGAACATGTTCATTTGAAAGAACTAATAGTAGTCTTCTAAGTTTGAGGACTTTCTGATATTTTTCCATGTTCTATATCGTGCCATCTGAGCACTATAGTTTAGAGAGTGCACACAAGCTTTAAATGTGCAGGTATTGATAGGTGTCTTGAGTTGTTTTTCTCCAAAATCCAATTGGATTGTGTTTAGTGGCTAAAGTACTTAATGTGATAGTATTGTACCACAGGTTATGAACTAGAAAGTGTGGGCAATACAAACAGTTTCTGAGCCAATCCTTTTTGGCAAAAAATTTAGGAAATAAGCTTGCAGTGGAATTGAACAAATTATACATATATATTATACACCTGTATATAATCTGTAAATAAAGAAAGTGTATATAGGTTTCCAGTGCCTAGCTCTGGTTGTTATGTTTATGTACATAATGTCGTCTTTTGAGTGCTAAGTGGAACTTGCTTGATGTTGCAGTTGTAATGTCACAGTGACGTTGAGTTCCTTGAAATACAACTAACCTAGATTGAACAAGATCATGTCAAACTTGTGGAGGAATAGAAATTTATATATTTTGTTACTGAATTCCTGTCTAATTTATTGCGTGTATCATTGTTTTGTACAATCGTCTCTGTACATAGTTGGTGATTGTTGGAAGAGACACTCTGCAATGTTGTCTTTTGAGTGTTATGATTGTTGAATTACCGAAATCCTCATGAATATTTGAAGCAAGCAAAAGCCTTGCAGATGTGTACATGTACTTGTGTATTGAACCTAATTTTGGTGTCTGTAACCTTCATATTGTTTCTAGGGGGCAAGACCTATACTTTTATTTCCTAGCTGTTCTTACATAAGATGTTGTTTACTTGCACCTTGTTAATTTCAACTTTCGGTGTGGTAACTTTCCTCTCAAAAATATGAAAATTGAACAAGATTTCTTTCAGTTATTTATTCAATGTCCTTATGTCTCTTTGAAGCTACCTGTTATTGATTGAGCCTATGTCAAAATTATGTATACCGCTTCTTTTTGTACTTTTCATAACTTTGTGTTTCTTCTATTAATGTGTAGAATGTGAATATAAATATTCATTAGAAAAACTATAAAGCAAGTTATGAACATTTTGCCATTATAATTTCAGTTTTATGTAAAAGATTGATGAATTTGACATAGCAGTATACATAATAGTAGTGTTCTAAGCAAATACTGCATTTCATATTTTTTCAAGAGATATTTGCATTTTCCCACTATTCTAATTTACTAATGATGGTCACTGCCATTGTTTCAAGAGTGGGAACACCAAGCTTGCAATGTAATACATCAACAATGTGTACATGGTCATTTCTGTTTACTGTTATGATATGTCCACTTCTTGTGCATATAGTTGGTTTAGTGTACATGAATAAACTTGTATCTGATCTGTACAGTGATGACTTCAACCTTCTTCTATCAGATCATTTGCATACTACATTGTTAACCAAAAATCACATTTACATGGATGATATTTCATGGGTGTGTGTGGGGGGGGGGGGGGGGGGGAGGTTTACCACAAGCTGCAGCTTGACCAAACATAAATTGTAACTGTAATATGAAAAGAAATTTCGTTGACGACAGTCTTCAGTAGAATTGATTCTGATTCCTGTTGTATTCTTGATGCTGATGTTGTGACATGACCTTCATCAGGTGATTAATTAACCAAGATGGCCATTTTTTCCATCCCTGAATACTATGTAGAAGGTTAGTCCATGACCCTTTGTTCAGACTGGCTTTTATACCCGTTTAGATTTTCTGGGATGAAATAATATAGTTCTTCCAAGGTCCATTACCCATTTATAGCTGTTATAATGCTGTTTGCAGTATGTTGTTCTTGTCACTCTCCTGACTGCTACCCCACAGTTAGGCGCGCTTTCCACACAGATCGGGCCAGGAGTTCTGGTCGTACTTCATTGCAAGCCCCATAGTGAGTCTGTACTCAAACAAAATCTCCAAACACTATTTGTGAAACTGTCCTTGCCAGGTATGGTTCCAAAAACCCAGGCATCACCAGGAACTTTGCCCACGAATCATCAAGTCTCTGTGTTTCCAGCCAAAATTTTTTTGGACATTTGGGGGAATTTTAGGATTTGGACATTCATTTTTCCTCCATAATGTGAGCTGTATGGCTGTATGGGGTAAACTCTTAGAATACTTAAAGATTGAAGTTGAATAATGGCACAATCGAGTTGGAAATTATATATGGGGGTACAATGATCTTGAATTTGACCTTCAGTGAACTTGGAAGGCCCAAACTTTTTGTTGCCCTTGATTCGCCGGTCAGCATATGGTGGCCGTCTTGATATTTTCCGGTAACCTTTCTTACCCCTTGGGGTAATTTGATGGTCAAAATTCCCCATTCAACATTTTTACCAGTTTACCAAGTTCCTTTGAATTTTGGTGACCTTGAAACTGACCTCAGAATGGAGGAATCGCTCATTATATATTCAATGGTATTTGTGAATATCATGAGCATTTTCAACAAACCAGGTGTTCAATAATTCGATGAACTTGACTTCAGCAGACCTTGAATATGGTGGTAGACTCTACTATATTTCAAGATTGGATTAATTGCCAACTTTCCCAATCCTCAAGATCTATATAGAAGTCCAAAATTTGGCAACAAGAAATGGTCGCTGTTTGACTCCCCAGTGAGGCGTGTCAGTCCATATCGCCACTGATCGAGCCATATAGTACATAGAAAAGTACAAACGTAAGAAATCAGACTAGAACACACTTTTATTTGTTATTAATTACACCTTTCTTCCATCCCCATCTTTGGATCCCCCAATAATAACTATATGAAATGAATGACTGTGGTAGACCACAGGTCTACCAAAATATTTTAATTTTGAAGTCACATTGTTAGACAAGGAGCTTCATATGACACTTAATGTAGTAGCTTATCGGTATATATGTTGGATTTCCTGTTGATGGTGGCTTGAACGTTTTTCGTACAGTCGGTCCAGTCCCGAATCCAATATACAAACACCCTCTGATGTACGTGTTGCAGTTGTATTAACGGTGCTGCCACCTAGTGACGAATCAATCATTTTGCCTATACTGCCACCTGGTGTCAGTTCTTCATGGCATCTCGGTCACATGATATCGTACTTTGTGAAGGCTTGTTGATCCTGAGTTTTGTTCGTAAACCACGCCTGACTTTCATATTTCGTAGTATGCATCGTAGATCTGACAAGGTAACTCCGAGATGAGATGGCACACACTCCTCGTAATGTTGCAGTAGCTGTCTTGAATCGACATGAAGAAAGTTAAAGCAGTGACAGTCAGTGGCGTTAGCACTAACTCGATCAGCCTGAACGATAGGGACAGCACAAGTACTCGAGTACTCGTCAACGAGTCGAGTCACAGCGAGAACCGAGTTTTAAATTGATAACCGAGTACTCGTTGAACGAAACTGAGACTTTTTTTCAGAAAATATCATGAAATGAGCGCTCAAAACCATGACAAAATGTTGAAAAAATTTGCGTTCTTGTTGACATTGTTTCGAACAAGAACTAGCTGCACCACCTGGCGGATCACTTGTGCTGCCTCTGGGCTCTAGCGAGTGCACTGTGAAATAAGTCACGTGATGCAAACAAGATGTCTTCGCCCATCTGAGAAGGACTGCAACTTAGCTGTTCAGTAATTTAGTGAATATATTTCCCAATATTTGATTCTAAACTGCTTGGCAACGTACGATTTTACCTGGCAGTCCCAGTGCATTACATGGTGAATTGACGATCTATTCGAAAAATTTGACTAGGCAATATACATTTGGTAATTTTTTACGAGTACTCGGTTACGAGTCGAGTCACAACACCCGAGTACTCGAGTTACGAAATCTGTACTTGTGCTGACCCTACTGAACGACGCTCCGCTGGCATGGTCATAGAGTCCAAAGTACTAGAATCTATAGACTACAAGTATAACGCCATGTTTTAGAAAACATGGCAGAAAAAAACCCGGCCCTTTTATGTGTACGTGTTTCCCATGGACTCACAAATCTGAATTCAATACACAATCAACACATATATATGAATAAACAATAGTTGTACAGTTCATACAAAAAGTCACACAATCAGTCACATCACACAATCAGTCACATCAAAGTAAATGAAACAGGAAATCGTGTACACCCTCAGCCAACTTATCTCCCCCAAGTCCACTTAGATGTACGGTATCCTTGCCAGATCGCCAGTACCAGTCTTTGGACCTAGCCGTCGGCAGCTCTGTTAAACACATCCTACTAAATTCCTGCTCCATAAGTCACCCAAGAATCTGGAAACTATCTCCTAGTTTAAAATCTCACATTCCCAATATGCCCCAAAACATCACCATAGGTTTAAATATTCACATAGAGGCGACAGGATTTGATGAATATAGGCCTAAAGTGTATGTGTACAGCCGTATTACAATGGATAGATGTCTAACCGTTCCTGCACAGGCCCTAGGCATATGTACAAAATTCCATAGCAGGGCTCATATAAAACTGGAATAAAGGTTATACCTATTGCCGGGTTTTTAAGTACCCGTGGTCGAAAGCACGGATTCGTCACGGCTTCGTTATGGCGGTCTTGGCTATTAAAGGCGATCGCGCTTGTGAAGCAACAAAATTTCTCATCCTTCACTTTTGTTATGCTACTCGCTTGATCGCCACCACGAAAAATTGCCTAACAGGCCTAATGCAACTGTAATAATTCGAAAAGATAATTTTAAACTATTCTCTGAAATGCTTACACCTAATGTATCACTGTCTGTCGCTGCAATACAACATATTCTTAGTGATTACTTGTTGGCGTAGTTATATAACGCAGTGATTATATCTGGGGCGGTTCAACTATGAGAAGTTCCAAAATAACCGGCAGGAGAATCGGTAATTGCACTTGCGAATACCAGCCGAAAACTAATTTGAAACAGCACTTCTCATTGTCATTCAAATTCTTATTGTTAGTACAGTTATATTAGCAGTGTTTTTAAATCAGTTTAGCGGAATTTATCGGCTTTTATTGCAAATTCGCGAAACCAACACCAATGTATGCTGAATCTAAGAGAGTCGTCCGAGAGAGTCGGAAGACAGGAGATACATAGGGTGAGGTCAACGACAATCACATATACCCCGCCCTGAGGGGACGGGAATAATAGATATCTATTAAACCTTGGGGTAGATTGCCAATTTTTGCAAAAGAAGTCTGCAATTCGCTAGAAAATTGCCGTTTGACTCCGACTGAAGCATGCCAAGGAATATGATATCATTCAACACTGCAAAGTAGTAACAGCGGATGCTAGTGCTATTGCTATACTTGTATATCAGACCATACAAAAATGTGCATGTATATGCTGACATTCACAACAGGTTATACCAAACCTGTACCAAACGAGAAACCTTAAGTACAAGACGCAGACGCGGCATAACATGGCCAAAACCATTACATTTGTAATTGTATCTCCGACTTGTCATCTGGAGATAAAATGATGTTTGATCAGTGATCAGTGTTTTACAGAAGTTAGATCGAACCCTCAATTGATTGAATAAAAGGCATATCATGGCCAATAAGGCCTAGCTATCTCTTCTACATATCACCATGTTTATTAGATGAAATTATTCAGTGTTATAGCTCATAATCATTCCATAAATGATCAGTGAAAACATGCAAAAGCCTGTTGAGGAAGTACTTCAGCTGCATGATTTTTTTATTTCCAGGAGATAGATTTATGATGGCCGAGTATTTTGATTTGGGAACAAATCTCAACTACATGGTTGGAACATTGGAAGATAACAACTACAGATTTTCCGATATAAGAAATTATATTGGGTATGTATAGATCTAGTAATGTATAGATCTGAAAAAAAATTAGCCCAAGAGCTAAGAAAGGTTACCGGACAATATACATTTTAGATATTAGCCTTTTGTCCAGTGACCTTGAAAATAATTTTTCAACAAATATATCACTTCTAGTATGTCCACAATAAATTCCTAAGCTGTAAAGTCGATAATAAGTGAGATATTAGCCATTCTGTGATTGGTGATGTGACCTAGAACATGAGGTCAAAGTTCAAGTTCATGAAAAGATTCAGTATATATCATTCCTCTATATTCGCAATTGATTCCTGAGCTGTAAAGATGATAATAAGCGACATATTAGCCATTTTGTTCTCTGACCTTGAAAATTGGATCAAAGGTCAAATTCTAGATCACCAAAATATTCAGCATACATCATTTCCTAAATGTTCACTATGGACCCCTAATAATTTGATAATAAGAGAGATATAAACCATTTTGTATTCTGACCTTGAAAATAAAATGACTGGCCTTGAAATTTAGGTCAAAGGTCAAATTCAAGGTCATGAGAATATTCAGAATATATCATTTCCTGTATGTTCACAATTGATTCCTAAGCTGTAAAGTTGATAATAAGCAAGATATTAGCCATTTTGTCCTGTTGACCTTGAAAATGAGGTCAAAAGTCAAATTCAAGGTCACTAGAATATTCAGCATATATCATTTCCTATATGTTCACAATTGATTCATAAGGCTAAAGTCACTAATAAGCAAGATATTGGCCATTTTGTCCTGTGACCTTGAAAATGAGGTCAAAGGTCAAATTCAAGGTCACAAAAATATTCAGCATATATCATTTCCTATATGTTCACAATTGATTCCTAAGCTGTAAAGTCGATAATAAGCGAGATATTAGCAATTATGTCCTGTGACCTTGGAAATGAGGTCAAGGTCAAATTCGAGGTCACGAGAAAATTCAGCATATATCATTTCCTATATGTTCACAATGTATTCCTAAGCTGTAAAGTCGATAATAAGCGAGATATTAGCCATTTTGTCATGTGACCTTGAAAACGAGGTCAAAGGTCAAATTCAAGGTCATGAGAATATTCAGCATATATCATTTCCTATATGTTCACAATTGAATCCTAAGCTGTAAAGTCGATAATAAGCGAGATGTTAGCCATTTTGTCCTGTGACCTTGAAAAGGAGTTCAAAGGTCAAATTCAAGGTCACGACAATATTCAGCATATGTCATTTCCTATATGTCCACAATTGATTCCTAGTCTCTAATCTCAATATTAAGTGAGATATTAGGTTTAATGTGTCCCATTATAAAGCATAGGAGAATTTAACATGGGAAAGTCCCATTTGGGCCGAGTTTGGGCCCAAAATGGCCCACTTCGAGCGATTCAAGGGCAACGAAATTTAAACATATCACAGAGGTACATATGAGGAGTGTTATGCATGAATAAGAAAAAAAGTTACTGAACAGATTTTGAGAAAACGACAGCCAAAGTCCAAAATTGGCCATTTTTCGACGAAAACGGCCGCCATTTTGAAATAATTGCGGAAATAAAAAAACTAAAAATACCTCCCTCTCGAAATATTTTTAGGCATTTTTGTGCAAAATTTCAGAAAGATTCGATCGTAAACTTTAAAGATAAAAATGTAGACGGACGACGACGACGGACGTAACGCCACGGCAATAGGTTATCGGACCAAAGGTCCGGTAACCTAAAAAGCAACTTGTGCATCATGATCCAGCATCAAATACACATGCCTCAAATAGACATACAATGTACCTAAAACCACATTTGGGTACGTAGAGTAGAATATCCTGTGTTTACATTTCAGAAGCTATTTAAGCTTTGGGAAGAAGACAGAAGTCACTGGGACACCAACGACAAAACCCCCACCACCAGTTTCAAAAGAGGTACCGGTATAAATTGCATTGATGCCTCCATGCAAATATATATTCATTTCCATTTGCAAACTGTAATGTGAATACTGTGATATATTGAAACTGAATCTTTGCTGGGCTGTAGCTCCCAAAAGAGTACTAAAGAAATATTTTGTCTATATTTCAGTTGCTGCACGTTCGTGACAGTATATGTGTTGTGGGCTACAACCAGACTGCTGTGCAGGCAGTCAAGCAGCAGATTGCTTCCCTCGTCCCTGACCCCCTGCCTCTGGAGTCCCTTCACCTGCACTCCCCCACAGACCTCAAGCAAGGTGCTCTGCTTGTACCCAAGGTGAACATAGCTAAGAACTGCGAGCTGATCGAGCTTCTGGATAGATTTCTGACTCAGATATTAGATTCATCAATCTTCAGCATGTTAAGATAATGGCCCATGATATAAAATGTCATGCACCTATGTATCGAGGTGTCATTATGATGATGGTGCTATGTTCTCTATGATATTTGCTCAGGTTGTGATGGTTGCTGTGCACTGTCCAGGCAAAAAGTTGATTGATGACGATGGGGACAGTGGACAACTCGATGAAGTTTATGATGAAGTCTGTGATACTGGAGGTGTGTGTTGTAGTGTTCTTGGGGTGAAGGAGAAGTAGATCAAACAAAAGTACAAAATTGAGTGGGATCTACTAAAATTGTTATCAATGGTTTTCTTCAGCCGACATCCTTCTGGTGTACATGAACCTTCCGAGAGCAATCTATCCGTCCATGCGGCACATGGTGTACCATCCTAGGATGGCGGAGCTGGTGTTCCCCACACAACCCACGCTGCGATCTCTGGCGGAGAATTACAGCCTAGTCACAGTCCGCGAGAGGTCCGAGCTCTCCAGCATGCAGAAAAACGTCATCCGTGAATGGTTAATGCGGCCCGTCGGCAAGGACCACCCAGTCTACGCCAAATGTGACAAGCTACGGACTGAGATGACCTTCAGCGACGCCGAGTTCTGGAGCGAGACGGAGCTCTACAAGTATCAGAGACCCGTCACAAATCACACGACCACGCAGTACGCATCAGCCTATGAGTACAAGTCGTCCCCAGAGAAGCCCAGCAAGAAGAAAGCCATCAAGAAGAAGCACAAGACGAAGCGGGTGCCTGTGGGTCAGCTGATCGAACTTGATGGTGCAGACGGAGGACACATGGAGTTGGAGATGTACAATGGGGAGACCAAAGAGTCAGACACTGCCACGGTGGGCAGTCTCACTGTGTGAGAGAACTTCAGCTTTGATAGCTTCTAGATACGAGACAATATGTTTTACTGTGTTCAGCAAGATGATACACAATATTTATACCAAAGAAGATGATATACAATATTTATACAATGGTCAGTACTAACATGCATTCCATGTTCACAATTGACAAATTAATGTTTCGAAAATCTATAATCTGACCAGATATTTTGAGTGGTAATGATCTACTGTGATCACTATTTATGTGTGTGAATAATCTGAAGGTCTATTCGTCTTATACTGTAAACTAATGATTGCTTATCATTATAGATACTTGACACTGTAAAACAGGTTTTTTTCGCATGTAATTTCACAATTTTCGCGGTAGAAAGGCACTCACGTAATGAAAAATCATGTGAACATTAAGCTACCGCAAAAAAAAATGTGGATTTCTGGTGCTATCATTGCATGTAGGTCCCCATCTACCAACAATATAGAACCATATGAACCATGAAATATAAAATGATACGAGCAGTGTGGGCATGTATGGTGTGATTTATAAGCAGTTGTATTCCAATTCCCCTGTGACTTGTGTCAGTCAGTAACAGCTATGTGGGGAAGATACGTTGTGCAAGATCAAGTGCAATTGACCTATCGCCAAAGCCCTAAAAGTTGTCTGAGTTGCACATTTTACGTCAGCAAACTTCTCTTTGGCCAATAATGACGTTTTGCAGAATGCGTCGAAAATTACGTAGAAAGACTCGGACAAACTGGTTCTGCGATAGGTTAATTAGGACATCATTCTCAATGTTACATGCTTTCTTAGTATTATATCCTAAGTGATGTGCAATTATTGTCTCGTCAAGTCCATTGACCATCAATTGCGAAATTTAAAACGCCACAAAATTGTCTGGACATCAAACCCACAAAATTTCAAGCCGCGCAAATTTCCCATTTCACAGTACATCATGTATTCCATAGGTATGACAATGATTTTGCTGTTGCTGTAGCAATGCCGAGATCCTCACTCTTCATGAGTGTATGTTTTGTCGTGGAATTGCAAGCTTTGGTGCTACCTAATCGAATGTTGTTCAGATGTTTATGTACAATGTTCTCTATATTTGTATATAGAACACATTTTAGTTGTACATATTATATTTATCTATGTTATTGTACACTGTGTATTAGCCGTAGTAATGCACAACATACTGTATGTTTGATATGGTTGCTGCAGTGTGAGAGAAATGACTTACCTAGTATTGTGATGATTTAGTTGAATACCAAACAATTGTGATATATGTATCTTACCAATGTAGTCTGGATTGTGTAGGCCTGTATATTTTTATACTGCATTTAATATTGCAATGCTAATGTAATTTGTGATTTTGCAGACTGTTTGTCTTGAAACACGATCTATTCATGGAATTATGTTACAATTTGACATTTCAACCAGTTCATCATTTTTTTTGCAGCAATAAATTCAGCTTTGACACAACTCATCAAATGGTAATTTCTGGACCGATATATAACACATTCATGTTCAGTGGTCATCTTGTTCATTCAATAATTTCTATTTCAGGGGTAAAACTGTCAACAAGTTTTTGTCCCCCATGGTATGCAATAGGTATTGTGCTTCGTCAGATGTGAATTGGAATCAAGACGCTGTGATAAATATTTTTTTTTCACCATAATGTTCTGGCTTGCTTACAATTGGAGCAAAAAATAATTTTGAACTCTTTCTCTTGACACAAAATAAGTTTTGATCTGTGTTGAAAAAATTAGCCCAAAGGCTAAGATAGGTTACCGGACAATTTTGATTTGGCCATGGCAGCATTGGCAGGTAACAGACCTTTTACCAATCAAGGTTCGCAGTGTAAACATATGACCTTGGGATTTACCAATCAAGGTCATCCGTATGAACTTCGATGTTACCATTACAAGTATGTGTGCGGCATTTGATATTCTACATGTTGGGTGGAATCGTTTAGGCCGCTCAGGTCAATTTACACATTCCAAGTCAGACATTTGGCACTCAAGGTCATCTGACGTCAAGTTCAAGGTCATCATTAGTTGTGCCATATATGTCTTCCTATATGTTCATAATGCAAACATGAGCTCTATCTGCAGGCATTTCATCTATAGAGGCAAATCTGGGCATTTTTTGACCCCAAAATGGCTGTTTTGACCTTTCAAGGTCATCGAAGGTCAAATTCAAGGTCACCACACAAGTCGCCATATATGACTTCCCATTTGAAAATGCCAATTTCTAAGCTCTATCTTCAAGCGTTCTATGAGTACAGTCCTGACAGCTCCCATTATGAAGGAAAAAAAGTGCCGAAAATTTTCTAAGTCCAAATTTTTTTTCAAAGGGTGAAAATTTTTTTTTGCCTAGAAATGGCCCAAAATGGATAGTAATGCGATTTGGGGCGAAAAAATTTTTTTTCGCCGACTCGTCAAAAATTCAAAATGGCCGCCACACTGAGATCGGCGATTCAAGGGCAACAAAACTTATACACGTCACAGAGGTATATAAGAGGAATCTTCTTAAGCAAAAATCTCAAAACTGATCAGAGAGTTTTTGAGAAAATGCAGACCAGGTGCAAATTTGAGCGTTTTTCGACCCAAAAATGGCTGTTTTGACTTTTCGACCCAAAAATGGCTGTTTTGACCTTTCAAGGTCATCCAAGGTCAAATTCAAGGTCACCACACAAGTCGCCATATATGACTTCCCATTTGAAAGTGCCAATTTCTAAGCTCTATCTTCAAGCGTTCTATGAGTACAGTCCGGACAGCTCCCATTATGAAGGGAAAAAGTGCCGAAAATTTTCTAAGTCCAAAATTTTTTTCAAAGGGTGAAAATTTTTTTTTGCTCTAGAAATGGCCCAAAATGGATAGTAATGCGATCTGGGGCGAAAAAAATTTTTTTCGCCGACCCGCCAAAAATTCAAAATGGCCGCCACACGCAAACCGGCATATTTAGGGCAACCAAACTTATACATATCACAGAGGTATATGAGGGGAATCTTTTGAAACCAAAAACTCAAAACTGATCAGACAGTTTTTGAGAAAATGGCCGTCAAAGTCCAAAATTGAGCGTTTTTCGACAAAAACGGCCGCCATTTTGAAAAAAATGCGAAAATCAAAAAACAAAAAAATACCTCCTTCTCAAAATATTTTTAGGCATTTTTGTGCAAAACTTCAGAAAGATTCGATCGTTAACTTTAAAGATAAAAATGTTAACGCCGGACGGACGGACGAACGGACGGACGGACGACGGACGCAACGCCATGCCAATAGGTTATCGGACCAAAGGTCCGGTAACCTAATATGATGTCATTTGTGTGAAGGCAGACAAATGAAGGTGTGCAATTGCCTTGTCTCAGTGCGCTTCCAATTTCTAAACTGGACACTTTGTTTATTCACTTGCCTTTGAGTTAGTTGATAATGACATAATGAACAGTACAACTTCTAAGATAAGTATGTTCCATAATTGTTATCCCTCAAACTGTGCGCAAATCATTAGTTTATATCTCACCAGGGTAAATTTCTTAGAGAATGCCTAAGAAACAACAAATTTAGCTTGTCTCCAGAGCCATTTTCATTTATTAATGATATATTTTAGACTATAGTTTGTGTAATACATGTATGAAATATCACAGTCAATGGAGAAATTCTTTCCGAAAAATATTGCAACTAAGAAAATATAATACATTATGCCTATTATTATTATCATAATATCATTTTGGCTAAAAAATGAAAAGGTATATCACAATATTGCTTACATAATACATATATATTGTGTACAATATATTTGGACGGATTGTACAACATCACAGTAACTAGTCGATGGCTGGGAGGTGTTCGGACCCGCCCTCTGACACAGTGGGCGTGTGGCTGCATGGCTCCAAGGCGACCAGTTTGTTGATGAGATCCGAGTTGTCGCCACCCAGGATCTGACGTAGGTCCTCCTCCTGTTGACGGTGAAGCTCCTGGCACTGGGCGCACATCGCCGTCTTCTGTCGCTTGTTCCTGGAGAGGGTCGCAGAGTGGATATATTGGGGATATCATTGCAACGGTCGAACGATTGAACAAATCATACATGGGGAATATTTTGTAAGTTACATCCTTAGAAAATTATTCGATATGGCTTTGATAATATGGAATGTTCACGTCATTACTGTTCAATTGTTCATAAGTCAAGTCCAGTCAAATCTTACCTCTCTCTCATCACGTATATGTATTTGGCGAAAGGATGCGAGACCAGTTTACTTCCTTGCATTTGATTGTCTTTTCTGTAATCACAAAGTGATGCATGGCACATGTATAATGGTGGTCAAATACAGCAACACTGAGAAGGGGTCATGTACAACAAACTCCTACATATCTGAGAAAACTCACAGAATGGCGATACTCACATTCAATACTTGATGCAAACAAACTGCTTACTTCTAGAGTTTTGATAGTGATATGCCGAGTTTACATATTTGGTGGAAACTCTTGTTAACTAAGTTACACAAACACTATGACATATTCCATGAAGTTTATTTCATACTAGATCTACAGTACATGTTATCCAACAGAAAATGAAAAAGATGTAAAATAAAAAGTCCAGTAACAATGTATATATTATCCACTATGTACTCAAAAACTTTCATCACAGACAACAACATGTGGAGCATGCTTAACTACATGATTACCATGTAATCAGATTACTATTGATTACAGAAGGAAAGCACCATATTGCCAAAGACACCAAGATAAAGATGTTAGAAACATATCACAGAAGCATGCAGTAAATCAGATAAATTCTGCCCATTGTGTCCAGTCATACTGGAAGTTCGTACAGTCCGCATGAGGATCCACATAGTACGGTGAGGCACCAAGTTTTCTTGGTTGTGAGGTAGGAGGTTCTATGCACTTTGCAGACACTTCTGGCACCAAAGAATCAATCTTGCCTTTGTTACGTTCATTTAGCCCTAAAAGCAAGAGTGCAAATCTAACTGTACACATGTGCAATATTTAGGAAGGTATCCACAATGATGCCTTACAAATAGTTCCCTACCACTAAGCAGAGCACTGATGTCACATCAGCAGAAGTGAATCAGTTGCTCAGTGCACAAAGAGCAGTGTTAAATTGTTTTAATATCAATGTGCAAAGATATAGGTAGGCTCAAGACAGAAACACCAATCATGCATTATCACAGCAAAACGTGCAGGCAAGTTAGAGCTGTGTGCATGTAAATACCGTTGGCTATTGCGTCATGCACAGACTGTACACAGTGTTAAATAATACTTACGTAGGAGGAACAGGAGACGATCCCGGATGACAATAAATGTCATCTAGGACATTCTCATCAATATCCAAAGCTGAACACAATAGGAAAGTGATCATTGCATATTGATAAGAGCTACTATTTCCATCTTATCCCTGAAAGCATTGATTTCATTGCAGGTTTGCACTCACCATAAAGGCTTTCATATGCAATGGAAGATGGTGTGTTGATGTTTGGTGTTTTCGAGCGTCTGAAATTCAAAAATAGCAAACTTGAGATGACACCATATTTTTAGGATATACACCTAACCTATCAAAATGAAACTAAAATTTTGCCAATATTAAGTTCCCATAAAGTATAGCCAAGTGTGTCCCGTGACTGACCTCATTGCCCGGAGTGCGGCAGCAGACTTGGGGCGTTGTGGCATTCCCTCCAGCCAGCCAGGCACATGAGCTGTCTTGGGTCGCTGCTTCTGTCGCTCCCAGTGTAGATCCTTGCCGCCCCCAAGCCACAGAGCACCACGCTGTACCTTGACGTGACTGCCGCTTGGTTTGTCCTTGGTACTTGGAGAGGACGGAGGCTGAGGTGGAGGGCTCTCTGGTCTGCTAGGGGCTGCACAATAGCACAGCAGGAAAACAGTTTTCATGTAGGTGAACTCAACACCATTGGTATGTTCAGAACCAAGACCAAATCAGCTGGTAAGCTTATGACAGGTGCAAGATTTACCTTCCTTTGTGGGACTGCCAGCCTTCCAGGCCTCTGTCCTCTGACTCTGGTACTGAGTCATGTAATTCTTGTTGTCACGGGGGATCACCATCCTGTATGTGTCCACAGCGCTGATTGGTCTGGGAGCACTCCTCGCTTGATTGATTCTACAAACAATTCATACCGTGTCATAAAGGCCATACAAATGCATGTAAACAATCACACGAGAGTACATATGGTATGAACAGCATATAAATATGGCAGACTTTGGATGACCGTCACCTGTTGTTTTCATGAACTTTAGACTTTCGCGAGATCCTCAAAGGACTGTCTGGAATGCTGACCCGCTCGCCCTCTGACTTGACCTTCACGACAGGCTTCCTATTGACCCTGGTGCTGCGGTCTTCATCCTCATTCTCGTCGCCCACCTGTGGGATCTCAATTGGTAAGGCTGGGGTCCCGATGATCTCGTTGGGAGCTGTACTGGGGCGGTCTGCCTTGGCAGAGGCAGTAGTAGCTGGCCGGCTGTGAGCTGTGCTTGGACGCGACGCTTCCACAAAGCTCTCGAGTTCTGGCTCAAAGTCCGAATCCAGACTGGAGCGCCGACTTGAACTGGAGACCTTCTGGTTCAATGCCTTGCTGTCAGACTGTTTATCCGATGGTTTTGGATCACTGGACAAGTGGAGAAACCAATTATTCTAGCAAAATTGGGTTTCACGTGTGGATTCATTTGACCATATAACCATATTAGAATACTAATACATATTGTGTCCTTGAGGCACTCACCCTCCGGGTTGTGGCGCTTGTTCTTCAGTTTCAACTTTATTCTGAAAATATTTTACCATCTGTTCACCACATATAATATTCTGGTGATAACTGACATACAGAATTAGTCTAGTCATACAGGAAGCCTTATTTAAAAGTAAAGTCTGGAAGTTAATATATATCATGTATTCTTCTTGCACAATTTACCAGTACTCACAACATGGGCATCCTCGAGAGTCGACCCTTCTTCCACTCCACAATCAACAGTCTCAGGCTGAATGACTGGAGGTGCCTCTTGTGCAGTCTGCTTCATGGTTGAAATGGCTGTTTGTATGTTTCTATAAAGAAACTCGTCATCCTCGCCACCATACACTGGCTATTCAAGGCAATATACATTTATATACAATGACATATACAGGGTGAACAAAAATAGTTTGTATTTATCACACAATTTCTTGAATAAAACTTCAAATAATTTTCTGTCCAGTTTGCTATCTCCAACACCATTCCTACCAGGGCTGACACAGCACAGCTGTGTTGGGAGTGGGCAGTTCCCCCTCTGTTGGGTTCAGCCTGAGACTCGCCAGCAAGGCTGTCTGCGTCATCAGACCGATCCACGGTCTTCCACTCCAGCTTCAGGTTGTACTGCTCCTTGTATCGGGATGAGACCGAGTCAGGTAAAGTGTAGGAATCCTGGCAGAAAACAGAAAATAAACACTGCACTGCAAAATTTTACTATGGGACTTCAAAGGCAAATGAACTGCCGACATAATACTATAAGTGTTTGATTGAACAAGCAAAATACAATACAATACAAACTTGCTTTCACTCTTGTTACAATATGAAATATTATATACTTTACTGAATTGTTCAACAATCATTTTGCACAACTTCATCATCAGAAGCCTTCAGATATTTCAAATTCATATGACAAGAAAACAAAGTTATGGGTATAGAAACTACTAGAGAAGCAGAATATGGTGAAGACTATAGTAGTAGTGGTAAGTGTATTGATGTAACATGGGCGAAAAGTACAAGCAGGTACGAAAACATGGATAAGCTATATTTTATGTCCAGAAAAATCTCAACACCTCGGAACATACAGGAATATACAGGCAATATGGTTCATATACAGATTTGCATGCAGGGCATCGGCCAAGTTTCACGGAGAGCTTGGAGGGATGCTGTGTACCTAAGAATGTCTAGAAGCCACTTTTCATGCTATTACGTGTTCAGTTGCGTCTTCTCTATCTGGATCCTTTTTCATGGTGTTTGGATGTCCACCTTGAATCTGAGATTTGGGTACATATTGGTACTCATATATACAATGTAAAGATTTAGCGGAGGTATTTATCACACATACATGTATAACACTAAGCATAGCAGTCTAAACGCGCAAATAACAAACAGCAAGCATACATGTAGCAGGGTTCTAAGTGACAGCATTCACATACATCTGTACAGACTGAAATAGCGACTATACTTTTATAATGAACCTTCCAATATCACCAGCACACAAGAAGCAGGTTGATAGAATACACAAGCATGTGATTATAGACAACTAAGAGTTTGCACTAGGGATGTACACATACTGACCTGACCGGAACCTTGCAAGATCAGGTCCAGCTTTTGAGAGGGCGGGCTGCTTGTCTTGGACGATGGCACTCTCGGAGAGCTTGGTGGTGCCGAAGTGTTGTCGAGCTTCGAGGAGCTCCCAGCCAAAATGGATGACTGGTGTTCACCCTTTGTCTTCTTGCCGTCCTTCTGCTGTATTGTGATTCTGGATGAACAATATTTGTTGAACTCCACATGAAGATAACCAATTCCTAGTATTTTGGCCTACACTCGAGTTTCCATGTCCATTCATTAATAATACGACTATCGTATTTACTCACCACGTCAGATCTACAATGTTAACTGACCTATCCCCCATGGTGCCTTTGGGCCTCCAGTAACCGGCTGAGCTGTCCCAGTATAGCTGTGTCATATCCACATACATGTAGTGCTCACTGGGGTTCTTTGTGTTCTGCACCATTGCTCCAGTTTCAGCTGTCAATGAATCGAATGCCATTCACTCATGGGATAAATACATCAACATTATCCCATTAGTGCTATGGTCACTACTGATTGAGTGAGATAGCAAGCCCCACATACCTGGCACCACGTCCATCTGTATGAGGACCAGGTCTGGTTCCGGCACAGAGATCACACGCCCCACGTTCTGTGGACCTAGCAGCACTTTCTCCCCCAACTCTACATGATGACAGAGTTAAAGCTTTTTATCAAGCAACTGACCCTGCTTGCTAGGAGAAAATACAATCAGCTGGAAAGTGTGCTACAGTAGCTGAAGGAATGAGTGACTTACTGGCCATAGGTAGGTATGGACGGTGCTCATGTTTGCCACTCTTCAGTCGAGCGGTCCTCTTCTCCGGACTTCGCCGACCTGACATTAGATAATCACTGTTGTGCAGCGAAGAGGACATGGGTCGTCTTGGTATAGCCTTCTTTGTCTGCAATGGAGAGGTTGATTGTTGGTTCTATTACACAGGACAATTCCATCAAGAAACGCGTGGATGCATGACACTAGGATACCAGAACGAATGAGCCGATCGTGAATTGCCTTTACACCAAGCATTGCATGTCAGTTGAATGCAATGCTTGGTGTAAAGGCAATTCACGATCGGCTCATTCGTTCTGGTATTACTGTGCTTGGTTTGAACACACTGGTTTGGTCTGAATAATATTTAGTCTATTGAAGGCATGTAACATGTGTGATTTTGTCATATTTACATTGAGTACATAGTTGGCCTGTGTAGTTTTGTCTGAGTGTTGTTTGTTGATCAGGCTTATGGAGTTGTGCTGGATGGCAGTCAGTATCATCTCAGCGACGCCCTCCAGCATCTCTTTCTGGTCAAACTTTTGGGATAAAGAACAAAACAGAGAGTTAAGTGTCTCTTCGTAATGTCAGGTTAGTACTACTGGTAGTATATGGCTGTAATTGAACAATACAGTTGAATATAAAAGTTTTCATCAGTCCAAACCTTCATCATACACAGCAAGACTAATTTTGATGCATATAAAAAATTGCACAGCTCAATACATGACCGATATTTACACTTTCAACACTTCCAGGGTTAAGGAATTCCTACTACATGTACATGCAATACAAATCACACTAAAACCATAGAACCATAGGAAACTGAAACTTACTCCCTCAAGTTCTGAAGTTTTCATCACACTGTGTAGTCTCTCAACTATGGAAGGATCCGAAGTGGCGATTGCCACGAGATTCATGATACCTGCAATTATGTACTTAATTGGTCAAGTCATTTGGATGAGTAAACTTTCTGTACTTTGATTATTTAGTCAATGATTGATCACCAGTACGTGAAGAATACGGAGTGGTGCCTTCCTTACCAACATCTTTGACAAGAAACTCGAAAAACGCTGGAACTATGCACAGCAGCTGAACCACCTCAGATGCAATTAGGCACTTTGAGTCTCGAAAACTGGAAATAAGTACACAATAATATCCTCTAGTGAAATTTATGCCACTTTGATTTTTCTTATATACAGATGGTGAAATTTAGAGTGATGAATCAAAATAGAGAATTTAAACACTCACAAAGAATACTGTTTGGAGTTTTGTGAATGTGACAAGGCCACGCCCTGCGCAAGTTTGGTCAGTTCCGTGACGGAGTAGTACAGGCACAAGTACAACCTGTCGTACAGACCTCCCTCCTGTCAATGCAACACAGGACTTTGATTATAGGTACATCCAGCTTGTTACAGTACTGCATGGTCATGGACCAGCTCCCTATGAGAGTTAGCATTTATAGGAGCTGTTCTACTATAACACAAGCATTGAACGACTCCTCCGACGGCTCTAACTTATCATGTTTATGCATTAGGTGGCACTTGCCTCCCCAGTATCCTTGTCCACTTTGACGGCACTCAGCAGCAGGGACACAATGAGACACCTAGTTTCCCGGGATAGCAGAAACAGGTGCATACTGGAGGTCTTCCTGTCAGTGATACAAAAAGTACACAATGTCA
Source organism: Terebella lapidaria (assembly GCA_949152475.1). Classification (NCBI taxonomy): domain Eukaryota; kingdom Metazoa; phylum Annelida; class Polychaeta; order Terebellida; family Terebellidae; genus Terebella; species Terebella lapidaria. Next base: position 27,816,676 of record OX424557.1, on the reverse strand, counting down.
TGTCAGAGATCGAATTGTGTGAAAGTACAAAAGAGCTAAGATACATTTACTGGACCACAGGTAATTGTGCTGTTCTAGAGCAAACAATGTATAAGTGTAGGCTCAACTGCAGGCAGTGCAGAACTGTTGATACTGTACTCACCCAATACTATCTAGTTTTGTGCAGGAGAGTACCTCTTGCATCAGAGATACTGGCACAGCAAATTCTAAGGAGGCCTACAGAAAACGGGGGTGAACACAAATCTCTAAAGGTTGTGCAGTAGTTGTGGTAGCTAAACCAGATAGGATTGCTGAATGTAACGGTATTAAAATTCACACACAGTATAGACAAAGTATATGGTGTGTGCTGGCAAAAAACATCGTAGCATGCAAGATAGCTAATTTGGGTCTGGTGATGTGAAATGGGGGAGATAATCTAAATATACTGTACCAAAATTTGTACATGCAACCATAACCACAGTAATATTTCATGCAGAAACCATGATATATGCAAAACATGCATTGGTCATGTACAAAATAACTATAACCATACCACAAGCAAAAGGAGCATCATATTACAGCGGACTCGGTCCTTGGATCTTTCAGCTAGTAGGTCCTCCAGAAACGATCCGCTCTCCGACAAAACATTGTAGTTCCTGTCAAGCAAAGGCCATCTCACTTTTACTAAGTACTAACTGATGATATAACACATAATAATATAACAAGACAAATGTGCACATGTACATGTAAAAATATCACATATGGGTATTTGAATACACACTCATGATCACATGTTCAGCATACCCATAAACTGGAAAAATAGCAGTGTGAAAATTTTGTTTCACTGAAAAATTATAAGTGTGCACGAGGATACAATAGTATTACCATATTCACACGCATACAGTCGCATGTGCGTCTATCTGAAATTTGCTTGTTTTAGGCCTCTCGTAATTTGAAAATAATTCGAACATACGCTCATGTGCGATCGTTTTTGATAACGGGTATATAGACCTACAATATGTATATGTAATCAAGGAATTCAGAATACTCGTTCTATTCAGAAATACACTGCATCAACCTTTGCTATTTGTTAGTGAACAGAAAGATCAACAGCAAAACAGATCTGATGATAATGAATTTTTTTTTGTTGAAAACAGACAACTTTCATCTGAATATTGGCATATGATAGTAGGGAAGTTGTTGAAAATAGACTACCAGAGTATTTAAATCTTTAAATTTTTGTTTGGTTGTAAACACCAACCAGAATGTTTGGGACCATAACAAACAGGTACTCACCGTCTCATGTAACTGGATTCCAGCCTTAGATCTTCCTGGATGTTGTAGCACAGGTATCTCAATCGCCTTCGATCCGTATCTGTTCAGGGCAATACATTTTATATCATCCATAACATCCATATGAATCCATATGAAGAGAATATTAGAGGCTGTGATTGTATATCACAGAAATTGATTATACATGTATCACCATCATTTACATGAATTCATACCTATATTAACAGCACCATTCACTGGAAACCTTCTCATCAAATGGTCGGTCTGTAAGAATGGCAATAAACCACTACTCATTAGCATCTTTTTTATAATATTGTGCTTGGTAATACTGATATCACTATTTAATTAATTTGTTAATATTTTCATGTTATATGCACCACATTGACTCATAGCTATCATGAGGCAAATATGGCTTGTGTCCACTCCTACACACCCTCTCTCCGAAGACACCACTGACTTCAATCTTTTTCAGAATAGATGGAGTGAATTTATCCTTGGAGAACTTGTGTCTCTGCAAGAAGACAGTGATACTGACAATGGTGAACAAAATTCTGGTGACCAACAAACATACACCGGACATACACCTATTGTGTCACCTGAGTACTGTAAATCCCCAAATTATTCATGTCCTTTTTTTTTGCTCATTTTGCTAACTGAACCAAATCGCAAAAATTTGAGGACACGAATTGAAGAAAAAGTGTTAAATTCCATTGCACCACCCCTGTTTTCTAGTAAACACACAAAATTAAAAGAGCGCGAATGAGTCCACTTGATTAAAACGCAAAAATTAAAGGATGCAAAATTATCTGGATTTACAGTTATTTGAGTCCTAATTGGAGTTCTACTCATATTAAACAAAAGGAAGTTTTAACTTGTTTAAAACCAGTATTTATTACATACCTACCTCTATAATAAACACTTTGGGTAATCTTACCTTGACATTCAAAGAAGAGGAGAGGATCAAATGTCACAAAAGAATTTTGAAAAAATTCAAGTGACATTTATCCTTAATTTCTTTGAAAAAATTGAACCAAAATCCCCTCAGATTGCATGCGGTGATGTTTTACATCCGGGGTCACATGACCCTAGACCGCCATTATTTTTGCCCTGTTAAGGCGGGGAGGCGGGAGGGCACTCCTCGTGTTTATTATAGAGGTAGGTATGTAATAAATACTGGTTTTAAACAAGTTAAAACTTCCTATTTATGTCCATACTACTACCTCTATAATAAACACTTTGGGTTATATCAGAATAACCACCGGCGGAGGGCTTAACCCTCCACGCACACGTGCTCATCATAGGGGATTTTGGTCAAATTCACCAAATTTAGCAATGAAATGAGAATATTTGAATATTAATAATGGTGATTTAATAGTTTTATAGGCAGCATATGTGAGAATCCAAATAAATGCTGCACAATATTCGTATTTACATGAATTTACGTGTAAATTACATGAAAAGACGTTAAAATGAAAGCAATAATCACCTTGGATGCACTTGAAGGCGAACAGGGGTCTCTGGAGGTGATCTTTCCTCCAGCAGACGAACCAAATTTTTCTCGCAAAGAAGAGGGGCAAATCCGTCCCTGTTCCGCCGAAAGGTGGTGCATCTATACAGTTGTGATGTATGTACAATATTTACAGCCGGACTTCATGCTCCGCGGCTACCAGGCGTCCGAGATGGTAGCCGGAGTCGGACTGCCAAGCTAAGTCCCTGAGATAGAACGAAGTAAATGTATTCTGGGAACTCCAGGTACATGCAGACATCACATTATTCAGAGAAACTTTATTTGCGAACGCAAGTGACGCCGCGAGAGCTCTCACATCGTGCGCTTTGACTCTGAAACCTGACGACTTTTTTGCCTGCGACTTCTCATAGCAGAAAAGAACGCACTTTTTGATCCAAGACGAAATCGTCGCGGGACGGATATCGTTCTGAAAGTTTTTGAGGTACGAGATGAATAACAAGCGTTTACCCAAATGAAGCTCCCTCGTACGCCGAACGTAAATGCGGAGAGCTCTCACGGGACACAGCTTAGCGTCTTCCTCCAAACCTGGCCCCAAGGAAGGGGAGAGGGCGGGAATTGAGAAACTCAAAAGCGGTGTGCCTGCTAATTGAGTTTTGGCAAGAAAGGAAGGGATAACGCCTAACTGAACTGCGGAACCATCCGCCTTCCATTTGACTTTGGAAAACGAGAGCGCGTGAAGCTCACTGCGTCGCTTCCCGGAAGCCAGCGTCAGAAGGAAGACCGTTTTTAGCGTGAGAAACTTAAGCGAAGTACTCTCGAGAGGCTCAAACGGTTCGGATCTTAACAAATTTAAGACGAGCGATAGATCCCACTCGGGCACGGGATTTCTAGCCTTAGGTCTTTCAATCTCGAAACTGTTAAGAAGGGCGGTGAGACTTTCGTCATGACCGAAATCGATACCTAACTTCGGCTTCAGGGTTTTGGCAATCGCTGTCCGATAACCCGCTAACGTCGAAGGGGCAAGCCCTTGATTAAATTTCTGCAAGAGAAACTCAGAAATCAAGGGAGCAGTGGTTTTGAATGGACTAATCTTCCTGCCACGACACCAAGCACAGAACGCGGTCCATTTTGACTGGTAGACTGCCAGAGAAGATTTTCTATTTGATCGGGCGATCCTAGCGGACACCTCCTTTGAAAATCCCTTCTTTCTGTAACAACGCTCGACAATATCCAGGCATGAAGGTTCAGGCTTGACGGTACCTGATGAAACATGCTGGATCGAGGTTGTTTGAGAAGATCCCAACGATCCGGGAGCTGACGTGGATGATCGACTATCAACTCCAGAAGGTCCGGGAACCACGACCTCTGCGGTAGACACGGGGCTATCAACATCAGTCTGCACTGGTGAGAACGAAATTTCGATAGCACCTTCTCCAACAGGACGGCTGGCGGATACGCATACGCAAACATCCCGTCCCAATTCGTGGACATGGCATCCACCGCTAACGCAGTCGGATCCGGAATTGGCGAAACAAACGATGGGAGTTTGTGATTCCATCGGGTCGCAAACAGATCCACCATCGGCGAGCCCCACAGATCGCACAGGGAGCGAAACACTTCCGGGGAAAGACTCCATTCCATTGCCTGGATTTGGCCTCTCCTGGAGAGACGATCGGCCCACACATTCATGTGACCGGGAATATGCCGGGCCGAGATCTTGATGTCGTTTTGACGACACCATTGCAGGAGATCGATAGTCGCTCGGCATAACGTCACCGACTTCGTTCCGCCCTGCTTGTTGATATATGCCACGACCGTCGAGTTGTCCGTGGCTAACAACACTGTCTGAGCGCGAAACTGCGACTGCCAATGTTCGAGAGCGAGCGCTACCGCCTGCATTTCGAGGAGATTGATATGACATTGACGTTGAAGCGGCGACCATGTGCCCGACACTTCGTTGTCGTCCCAATGTGCTCCCCATCCCTCCAAACTGGCATCCGTAAACAGATGTCTGGAGGGTAGCGGCGGACGGAATGGGGCCCCCCGCAATAAATTTGCAGGGTCCAGCCACCACTTGAGCTCGGCAATCACTTCGGCGGACACTGTAATCAAGTCTGACATCTGACCCGTTGACTGAGACCAGTGGGATTGGAGATGGAGCTGAATGGGACGCATATGAAGGCGACCCATTGGGACCAACTTTTCCGTCGCCGCCAGAATTCCTAACAGGGACTGCCACTTGCGGGCCGATTGAGGAACTCCCTGCAGGAAACCTTGCGACAGCGCGGATAATTTTGATTGACGATCCGCCGTTGGCAACACAGTCTCTGAGATAGTCAGAAATCGATATCCCAAGAAGACGAAGTCGCGCCGCAGAGACAAGTCGGACTTTTTGTGGTTGATCTTGAAACCCATACGGGTGCACAAATCTACCACCCACTGAGCTTGTGAGCGTAATGTGTCTGGGCACTGATGCCTGATCAACCAGTCGTCCAGATACTGGTATAGGAAAATACCCTGTTTGTGAGCAAGGATCTGCACCTCGCGAGCTACCATGGTGAAGATCCACGGTGCTGTGGACAGACCGAACGGGAGAGCCCTGAACTGCCACACTTGGCCCTGATATAGAAACCGGAGGTATTTCCTGATTGAAGGTTTCATGGGAACATGAAAATAGGCATCTTTCAGGTCGATCGTGACCACCCACGCACCGCGGGGCATCACGGACCTGATCTGTTCCGGTGTCTCCATGGAGAACGTGGGAATCTGAAGAAACCTGTTTAGGGGAGAGAGGTCGATCACGGGACGCCAACCCCCTGAAGCCTTCGGAACTACGAATAGAACACTGTAAAATCCGGGAGATTTTGGAGCCGGTTCTACCGCTCGTTTTTCCACCATGGCCAAAATTTCCTCGTGTAACACGCGACGACGTTCGGCGTCGTTTGACAGAGAAAAGCCTCTCGGAGTACTTGAGAGAGGAGGAAACTGGTCCTCGAACTTCAGACCGAACCCTCGTCTGAGCGTTGAGACGACCCAGGGGCTGGCCCCGAGCCGCTCCCACTCTCGCCAAAAGAGTTGGAGACGTGCGCCTACCGGCTGGTCTATGGTTGGAACCACGACGGGACCAACCTCTGGGCCGCCACAGTGCCGTGGAGGAGAATTCGGTCCAGTAACGGCGGAAATACATACCCTTAGCTTTTGTTTCCCCTGCTGGTTTGGGGCTGGAGGGGCGACCTCGTCCTCGACCGCCACGTCCGCGCCCGCCTCGGGATGAACCGGCAGGGGCCCCGCGAAAGGGCAAGCCCGAGGCTCGACCCTTGCCCTTTCCGGAAGCCCCGCCACGCTGTGATTGCTGAGGCTGCGATTGCTGGGGGCGTTTCATCGCTGCTGCCACCGACTTGGCTAGTTTCTCGGTCGCCTGTGCCGACAACATAGCCGCCTCCGAAAAGGATTTTTCGGTAGTCTTCTTATCCGCGGCCGCCTTGGCCTGCTGCAACGACTCCGACAAGTCCGGCAAAAGGAGGGGGGTAGCCGATCCCGTCTCCGGAACGACCGGAGCCAGCCTGAGCTGGGCAAGCAGATCGTCGGGCATGTCAAAGCGTACTGACTGAAGAAGGGCATCTCTCCTCCATAGCTCTGACACCCAGACAGCATGTGAATCCAACGATGCCCTATCCGCGACCCCGAGGCCGATGGACGTAACCAGGGAGTTACATGCTTGGAGCGCGTCTGCTAGCTCGTCCCGATCCAATTCCGGATTATTAAGGACCTGCTCGCAACACGACTGGAGAGACGATCTTGCCGCCATCGACAGCCAGTCCAAGGTAGAATCAGCCGCCAGTCCCATACGTAACGAGTGCTGAACCTGGACCAACGAGTCCCACGGAACGGACACAGACTTGGGCTCAGCAAAGAACTTCGCATGCGGGAGCTGCTTCCCGAGCTGGGTAGGCTTTGCTTCAAAATGGGACGAAGAGTAAAAATCTCCCACCGTCGGGCGTGGAGGGAACGTTCCCGGACGAACCCGACCGAGCCTCTGTGTGTCCTCCACACGCTCTGCCATGGCGTTCCGAACGCCAGCCGCCAGGGGAAAACGATAGGCATCCCTGGGCGGCTTCGGACGTTCACGTTGCCCGGCGATCATAGACCTGGCTCTCTTCCTTGGGGGCTCCTGATCGAAGTCTGTGGGCCATTCTGACGGAAGGAGCTTCCGGACGAAATCCCGCTTCTCCGTCCAAGTTAAAGGGTCGTCGTCCAAAGGGGGAGGAGCCATGGAATCCACATCTTCCTCTTCCCTCGGACGCTTAGACGGTCTCACAAGACCCGAGGGGCCCGGCACGGGGTCCACGGAATCCAAGTCCCGCATGCCCTCTCGAGGCCCAGCGCCTTCCTCGGGCGGTTGGGAAGCGGGCGACTGCTGCACTGGCGGCTCCTTCTCCCGCTGCTGTTCCGCAAAACGAGACATGAAGGTGCTCCACTGCTGGCACATCTGCTGCTGGAAGGAGTGGAACTGACGCATAATCCTCTCTTCCAGGTGAGAATCAGAGGCAGCGACACGCGCAGGCGAATCCCGAGAGCGAGAAGGTGGCTCCTGGGTAGCCAAAGGCGACACCGATGACGGCTGGGACTCAGAAACGGAAACCGAGACCCCAGCTGGGAGCGGCTGGGAAACTGTATCCGACTGGTCGACGCCCATATCTTCAGCCATCTGAAAAACATGAAGCGACGATGTAGTGCGAGAAAACGATTTCCCTCGCAAACTAGCCTTACGCACACCCTGTAGGTTGCAGAAGATTGGATCCCGTGACCCCTGGGTCCCAGCCTGGGAGGCCGGGAACCGGGAACCGGCTTCCAGGTGATGCCCAGGTTGCGGCAGCCGGCTAGCATGACCGGTAAGCCTACCAGGGCCTTGGCTCGAGAAGCGTGGGGAATCCACGAGGGGTAGCACCCCCGAGGAAACCGTCACGGCCTCTACCAATCCAAAGGAGTCCCGGGACCCGGGAGCCGGATCGCCGGCTCCCGCAACCCACGAGACACCACCTGGAAGCCGGGGCCCGTGTTGCTCGGCCATGGCGACGCGAGAACCGGGAGCCACCGGGCGAAGGTGAGCCAAAGATGCTGGACTACAAGAGCGCAAACCCAAAGGGAGAGCGACAAGGCTAGTCACAGACAGAGGAGACTGGGTAACGGAAGCCGCCGTAACGGCTCCCGGCACCCGGGAAGCTGTGGGAGGAAAACATAAATCTAAACTCACATCAGCTATAACTTTCGACAGAACTACGTCCTGCCTGTGCCATCTATCAAGGGATTGGCGGTGACGGGACTTAGCGCTACTGCTAGTTCCTGGACCAGCAGAAGGAGGACCTTCCGCCTGACGCTTCGTCTGGATATCCCTGAGGCCGGCGAGAGCATCCTGCCAGAACGACTCCTCCGCATCCTCACAAAAGGCGCAGGTGGAGGAAGGGCGGCAGAAACACATCCTACATGCCCAACAGGTGGCATGAAGCTCCCACTTCGGCAGGAAGTGATGGCACCCACTACACTTCATCTGCAAATAGCAACAAGTAGTGGGCGAAAATGGGGGAAGAAATGGGCCTGGGGAGGACTACACCATTTCCTCCCAAAAAAACACACTAAAGTATCTGTAAAGTACTCTAAAAGTAACTACAGTTGATTTTCTGAGAAAATCCAAAGAGATGATCGTGATAAAAACGATCGTGAGCTCCTAGAACTTCCAAGAATGTCTAAGCAAGACAGCTCACAACCATTCACAAGATGGAGGAGCAAAAATAATGGCGGTCTAGGGTCATGTGACCCCGGATGTAAAACATCACCGCATGCAATCTGAGGGGATTTTGGTTCAATTTTTTCAAAGAAATTAAGGATAAATGTCACTTGAATTTTTTCAAAATTCTTTTGTGACATTTGATCCTCTCCTCTTCTTTGAATGTCAAGGTAAGATTACCCAAAGTGTTTATTATAGAGGTAGTAGTATGGACATAAATAGGTGTATGTTTGTTGGTCAACAGAATCACACCGTGACTACACTTACTTACAACCCCTATGGTCCCCTCCGATAATACCTCTGTCAATAGAGGCTTTCCCATATATATTTATAAAACAACTATTTCTTTATGTGACGTTAGATTAGTTTAAAATGTAAATGAACCTCTCTTATAAGACTGTATCTCTTAATTTTGTGCCAAAAAGATAGGTTTCATGTCAGAGGGCCACTGTTAAATGACAATAAAAACATTCAACTTTCCATCAGATCAAACTTGAATACTCACAACAGGATGGTCAGTCAGGGCAGAGTCCTGGAAGAACTGCTCAACTTGCAGACGCTCAGCAGCTACACATTTGAGAAAATTAATACTCGTGAAAATGAAACCCAAATACCAGGCAACAGCATTTACATGATTCTAGGATGATACTTCATGTTCTGTGTCCAACTTTCATGCTCACATGTTACAATTCTGCCATCCAGCATCCAGATATTGGGCAGTGTGTCAATCACATGAATGCGATCTGAAAGTCAGAATATGTGCATAAATTCAATGTATTGTATACGGACAATACACTTGTAGGTTTGATATTAATCATATGATTTGTATATAATGAAATGACTTGACTTCAAATTTCCAATTCAGTTCAAATTTAATTAACTTACAATAGGGGTCCCTTTCCAAGTTGTAGTTTCCATGGAGACTGAGATCCAATATGTGCATATGTCGCAGTTTTGAAAGTTCCATCCAACTCAAGTTATTGTTGGATAATACAAGAGTCCCAAATGCCACAAATCGCCGTATACCATCGAGGTTCTTGATCTGCAATCAACATGATCAGAAATTTTTACAAAGTTAGATCATGACATAAAACTACATAATGGTACCGTATTACACACATGAACATGTAGCCCCAACTAAAATGTATTTTCAAACCTACCTTATTGTTGGATAGATCAAGTTTCCACAAATGTGGACAATGATCCAAACTTGACACATAGTCGATTTCATTTCCCCGCAAGTTTAATGCTTGTAATTTTGGACAGGTATACAACTTATCAATGCAGTCTGCAAGAAAAATCAGGCATATTGAGACCAGAGGCGTTATGAGCAGGGCTTATGAGTAGACAATTTTGTACTTGTGCATCATAGGATACTCGGGTGCAGGTAGCTTATTCCTATGGTTTTGTGCTGCCCTGTGACTTGTAAACTCGTAAACCGTTTTCCTTAGGTGATCAGCTATGAGGTCCTCACTCCCTATGAGTGATGACCTAATTTGCATTGTGAAATTTTTCAAGGCTATTTGTTGCAAAAACCAGCATATCGATTTGGAATTAATTTGAAATTACATACAATCATTCCTCGAGCAGCCATTCCTATACATTCGTAGTTCATAGCAAAAAGTACATGTACCGTACTTATAGGTAATTGACTGGATACAGTGTTTGGGGCCCGAGGTCGTGTCTGGGTCGTAG